>VZRI01011326.1:261645-390375 GCA_013397515.1 Upupa epops
AAAAAAAAAAAAAAAAAAAAACACATGGATGGATGATACAAACCATAGAAAGAAGGAAAATTACCAGTGAAATATCAGATCTAGTCTAACTGGAGAACTAATTCTCATCAAAACAGCCCCAAAGTCTTAGATGTTCAAAAATGGCATTAAAGCCTATTAAGACAGTGATACTAATTTATGTTAGTATAATATGCTAATATTACAGCATATTAGTATAATAATAGATAATATATAATACATATATGTAATGCATATATATATTACATATATATGTATATATGTAATATATATACGTATGTACATATATATGTAATATGTATACGTATATATGTAATATATATACATATATATGTAATATATATACACATATATACATATATAATATATATACATATATATGTAATATATGTATGTAGTATATATATGTATATATACATATATAATATATGTAATATATTACATATATTACAATTGTCACATAATTGTCATCCTTCAAATCCCTCCTAACAGCTGCAGAAAGTGTGCCCCTGAGAAAGCAGCAAGATTCTTTCTCATCATATTGCTAGTACAGCCATTTGTTTCTTCATTGGTTTTTCAGAAACCACCAAACATGAAAATAATGTGTATTTATATGAGTAAAATAGTAAGTTTCCCTGAACAAGCTCTATGTAATGGAATTCCTTCTTCAAAAATAGAAATTAATACTAATGGGAACTTCAGATAATTAGCCACTCAACTCAGTTTTCATTCGAGGTGAGCTATGGAGCAAGCTCTGCAATGGCAATTTCCTCTGTTCTTACACCACTCTATACAGAGCATCAGCAGCTATGGGATTGTTTTTTATATAATTAATACAATTTTTTCCAACTCTCCTTTTCCTAGTGTTTATGCTGTCATAATGTTAAAATATTATATGCCTTATCTTATTTACTGAAATTTATGTTTAACCAAGTCCTTATATTAAGACAACTGTTGTTTCTTAGCTTATTATTCCATGTTGATATTATAACCTTAAGCTTCATTTGCGGACTGTACCCCTAGCACACATGATGTAGTAAATTGTTTATGTAGATTTTTTACCTGTAATAGCCTTTTGTTCATAAATTTCAAGGTTACTGGAGCATCATACCATATGATAATAGTTCTTTTTCAACTCAAACATGTTTTGGATTTACATGAGTCTCTAGCAAAAGTGGCAACAAATTTTCCATCTTCTGGAGGAATGGGCAGAGGAAATGGCCCTTCTGAAATAACTTGTATTCATTCTACAAGCATGCTGAATACTATCAAGATGGGATGATTTTCTACATTTTTCTATATTCAAGCCTTAAGGAAGACAAAGANAACTAAGATATAGAAAAGTTACTTTTGTTCCACTGGATTTGCTCTAAATATGCCTTAGAAGTACAATGAGACAAACTGAAAAGACAAAAAAAATATGAATTCAGAATGCAGTAACAGCCAGAGGCAGTTTAAAATGAAGATCTATAGGGAAATTACTAGATAATGCCAAAGACACTGAAAGCCCATTCCCATTCACCATAGCTCAACTGGTGCAGCTCAGCACAGAAATAACCTCAGTCCTCACAAATTGATTGATGAATACATTTTCCCAACATTATTTTTATAGCACAGAACGTTGTCGTATCCTATGACTTAAGATACCATTTGAAAAGAAACACTTCTCTACAAATTGAATATTTTTTCTACCTTCTGAAACGTTTCTTAACACAGCAAAGGCGAACATCAACTCTTGTCTTCTCTGCAGAATTGTGCCAAGAGCTTTTCCCTAAAAGACTACAGACAATAGTAATGGGATTTATAAGAGGTGGAGTAAGCACTGCAAAGCTGCCACCTAGTCTCCTGTCTCCTGCTTTTAACACTTGAACACAATAGCCAATTGTCATTACTGGACAAGACTTTTTGCAAGTTCGTTGAAAATCAGAAACATGAAGTGAAAGCACTACAATCATACTTGGCCATGTCTAAACTAATCTACACCAAATTACTAATTTTATTCCTCCTGAATTCATCTTCTTTAGATTTTCCTGACATTAATAGTACTTAGGAATTTCTCTCCTTGAAAAAGAAAAATTGTGCTTTTCACTAGAGAGAACTGTCCTTGAGATTTGGAATCATCAGAAACAAACATCAAAGTGTCATATGACTACAACTATTTCTTACCCTACTGCCATTTGTAGTTCACTCAGTTCATGTGCTGTTATGATACCATAGTTACATTCAACCCATCACACTAAAATGCCCAAAAAGTCTGTAAGAACAGTCACAATCGCCAAAATGCTACAGTTGTTATGCAAGCACTTGCAAGTGTGACAAATACAAACACAAATGTAGTGGCTGAGTTCCATTCCTAGACAGCAGACTGAGCCCTGGTATTTCTGTTTGCTCTACTTGTAGCATGTTTCCCCACAAACATCTCTCAAAATCTGGAAGAACAAAGTGTGTGCTCTTCCAAGTGTAGACCATCTGCACATTCTGGATCAGACAACCCCAGAAATTGCATCAGAACAACTTCTGTGAGTACTGTGAGATTGCAAGGATGCTGCCTTTCTTCTGGAGAACAACATGAAGAACAGAATAAGGTTGTGAAGGGATCATCTGAAAGTCATGCACAAGCCCTTCTGCATTCTACATCCCTTCAAACATCTATCCATTTTTTAATGGATGAGATACCTCTATAATCTGTATGTTCAAAGATGTAATGGCTACCACTGCATGTAAGTGCCTTTTACAAATGTTTTATCCTTTCCCCAATTGATATGAATTAAAACAAGTTTTCTTAAATAACCAGGTTCCTCAACATTGCATGGACATTTATTTGGCATCAGAATTTCTTTCAAAACTTTATCTAATCAGCCATTTTTTCAAATCCATCTCATTTCACAACTTACAGTTACCCTCCCTCTGTTGGCCTCTATCCACAGTAATATGTTGAAAATAGAGATCAATTTTTCTTTGCCAGACAGGGTGGATGGTTATCTGAAGTGAGAAGTTTCATTTCCCAGCATCTTTCATTGAAGCTATCGCCTGATAATTATACAGAATAGGAAGCAACCCATTCATCAAATCCATAATATATCAATTTATCATGGTGATTCTCTCCTTCATGTGAAACATGAGAACCAAAATGAATCAGCTGAACCAAACGCCATCACTTCAAAGTTTAAAAAAAAAAAAAAGAAAATCAAATTAATGAAAAGCATTTTCCTCATATGGCAGAATGACTCTGGCCCTATAAATGTTAAACTACCTTGTGTCATTACAGGAGATTATTTGAGTCTCACATCCTTACAATAAAAGCCATTATAAATTTACTGGCAATTTCAAATTATTAAATGTTAACTGACTCTTAAGCATGGGGAACAACTAAGATTTTTCATTCCAGCGACACCATAAACAATTTACAAGGGAAAAGCTTCCATTCTAAACAGACCCTACTAGCTGAAAATACACACATAGATTTGCTTTAGCAGTATCCAACCACCAGCATCTTCTCAACATAGAATGATCATAAAGGCATTTGTAGATTTGTTGCTTCTGACTGGCCAAACAGTGGTCCTAGAGAAGCTAAGAAAACTGCAAGTGATTTCATACTGTCTCAGTTTTTATTGTTGCTTACTAGGATGATGACCACAGAGCATTTGTCATCATGTGCAACAGGTGCCAAAGCATGCATAAAGGCATGATTTCTGAGAACATATTTTTCTGATCTGTCAGGTTGCTCGTAAGGAAAGTGGACTCATCTAGATAATCTAAGAAAATATCTAGCAGTATCTGAAACAAAGATCTGTGGACAAATTTGTCTACAGGATTGGATTTGTACTTAAGGAGAGAAGCAGTCACAGGATAAGTCATAACTGCTCTGACCTATTTTGCTATCTACCAGGAAGATATCATATTGGTAAAATTACTACTGATCCTCTAACATGTACGCACACCTTTAAGCACTGTTTCCATCCCCTTCCTTTTCATGTCAGCAAAGGGCCTCGAAAAAGTAGAAGAAGCACAGAGAAACACATATGATGCTTGGTGTTCAGTCCCACAGCCAGATCATAGTCATGCCTCACAAAGGTGTCCTATATGGGTACCAGTATGACCCTGTTTCCACTGTCAAGTCCCACCATTACATAGCTGCATCGCTTCCTCATTAAGGCACTTCCAGAGCCACGAGCATTAGCTGTGCCAGAATCCGACCCTCTCCCTCCTTCAAACCTCATTTTGAACTGCAACTCAACTTCACCATTTCTAACCTTTTCCTAAACTCTACCATCAAATTTACTATCCTGTCACAAAAAGCCACATCAGAAAAAGGTACAAGATACATGATTTGTACCTATCCCCTCTGAGAATACATTGAAAATAAATCTGTTACTGCCAGGAACGCAACAACTAAATCAGAAAAGTTCAACACACTATCACCTCCAATTTCCCAATGGCCTTTTCTTTTTAACCTAAGTCCTCCTCTCTGCCCTTTCTTTCAATCTCTCTCTATCCTTCATATATGCTGGGCATTAATTTTCACTCCCACTGGCCTCCACCCACAAAACCCTCAGATATAAGCTGTGGTTTGTACAGTCACTTGTGTGGATGTTTGAGCCTCAGCAGTGCATGTGTTCTCTCACCATGTGTTGCTTCACTGTGACTGTGATGTCCTCAACAGCATCATCTCCAGAGTTGTAATAGTTGAACAGTAATTTCATCTAATTTCTACTAACTCTTTTAAAAAGAACTCCTGCTTCAACATCTTAACTGAGTGTTAAAATTTCATTTGCATATTCAAGGCTGATTGACAGCAGTGTTCTTGTGAAAGAGGCTGGCTTGCAGTATGTGTGAAGCTGGAACAAGTGATAGAACACTCTGCACAATCCCAGCTAGACACAGCCTGGAGATCAGTTAAACCTGACATGTCAGGTGGAGTCTTCCCCATGACTGCGTTTGCTCTGACGGTTGATCTCAACCTCCAAAAAGTGAATGCCATTTTCCTCCTTAAGAAGTTTGTTAAGCAACTGAAAAGTTTTTCACTAAAGGACATTTTAGGTAACAGTTTCTTCTGAAAAACTAAAGCACGAGTGTACATTTTTACTTGTCAAGGTTGCTTTGAAAACCTGAAATGAGAATAACCATCAAGGGAGTCACAACTGCAAGATCTGGACACAGCGACAGCTTTTCTAGTTGATTTTTAAAAAGTAGCAAAAAATAAAAGCAGCTAATAATTCCATGAAGATTTTCCTTAAGGCAAAATAATTAATTACATATTTAAATACATTTGATCATTTATTCAAGGCAAATTATGAGCGTATAAGAAGAGATCAGCAGGGTGAATTTCCCTCTACTTCAAAAGAGCCCTGCAATGTCAACATTTGAAGATGTTCTTTTTTCATACTTAATGAGCAACTGTACACTTAGAGTCTAAAATGGCTTACTTTACACTAAGCCTCCTAGAAAGAGGAAAAAAAGGAGCAAAGTCTTCAAGAAAGTTCAGTATAAATTTATTTCACTAACTACTTCCCAGTTATGAGAATAAAAGGCATCTTTAACTCCCAACCCACATAAAGTTATCTTGCAATAAACCTTCAAAAGCATAAAAGATGACACAAGCATGCCAGCACTGCAGTTGCACACACAGCACAAAAAGCAGTTGAGCTTTCAGGACGTGCTTGCTGCCTTTGATTGCTTTCTGCCAATAGCATGAAGCAGAGATGCACAGCTCCTGAAGAGCAGTTGTAGAAATGCAACGTGAAGCACTCTAAAAATCTCTCCAGTTGCCTCTGGACAAAAGTAATCTGGATGCAGAAAGCAAGATTATTAGCACCTTTTCTAGAGGGAAAAACGGTGTGCAAAAAGAGCATCTAAATATGTGATCTAGATTACCCCAGCACATACCACTTATAAGGGCTTAATAAAGCTAATCAAAACTAATTCAGTGTTCTGTTAATCAGGTTATTTTTGCTGTATGTCAGACTATGAGGCAGCACTGGGTACCAGTGTTAGCAGATTCATAGAATGGCTCAGGTTGGAAGGGACCGTAAAGCTCATCTAGTTCCAACCCCCTGCCATGAGCAGGGACACCTCTCACTAGACCAGGTTCCTCAAGGCTCCATCCAGTCTGGCCTCCCTTCCAGGGTGGTGGCAGCCACAACCTCCCAGGGCAAACTGTTCCAGTGTCTCAGCACCCTCATTGTGAAGAAATGACACAGCAGAGCCAGAAGCATCCTGCAGGTATGTCAGAACTCTACCATCCACAACCAGCTCTGACATACAGCTTCAGGACTGCCAGGAAAGAGCATGCAAGGCCACTACATTAGCTGGCTCTGAAGACTGCAGATTATTGGCTCAGTTGTCTACCAAATTCCATTATTTACATTTCTACAGCATTTTTTTTACTGGCCATCTAGTGTTAACAGATTAACTAAAAAAGTGAGTAAATATTTGCCATGGGCAGCTCAACATTAAAATTACTGGTACTTTGACAATCTAGAGTAACTGCAATAGGTCTAAGATGTGCTACAGCAAAAAAAATATACTTTGAACTGGAAATTCTAGGAGCTGTTCAAGTGACCTGCTTTAGGTAGACAACACTTTCCATGATCAGGGAAGCACTGGATGCTATTACATGGGTTGGATACTTGCACTTAGAAATTGATGCTCTGAGCACTCAAAGCACAGAGCTGCACTGCCTTTAAGTGAAAAAAAAAAATGGTTAAATTACAGCAATTTGACGTCAAACGAATGATACTGATTTCAAGGAACATTTGAGCACATACTCGGCCTTGAGTCAAAGCACTCTACTTATATTCAAATAAGCTCTTAAACTGAATGAGGCACAAGTTCAAGTGACTTACTGACCTGGAGCTAAAACAGTCACAAAACATGAAATAACATGTCCTTAGGGATTTATGCATTCAAGTCACTGGAAGCTTTACATCTTTACAGGACACCTACTGCCTTCTAAACACCACTACTCTTAAAGCCTATGATAACCACCGTAGAGCACTGGGCTACTTCAAGCTTCCTAAGACACAGCTCTTAGGAAGAATGTCATTATGCCATGGAGCACAAAAATACATTTGGTCCCGTTCTTCTGAAGATAGTGTTGCATTCTGGTGTTTTATTCCTCCTTGTATTGTTCAGTAACCTGACCTGAACTTCAAAAAAAAACAAAACAAAAACCTCTTAGTTTAAGACACATTCCTGTTGCATAGGTGCTCAGAGTCATCAAGGTTGCAACAGACCTTCAAGAGCATCAAGTCCAACCATACATTTATAAAACTGCTTAATTTCTGATGGGTTTTCTCAGCCATTTCAATTAAAAAATATTAATTCTCCAGACAATATAAGTAGTTCTTTAGTTGATACACCTCCATGTGAAGCTGTAATTTTGTGGATTGAAATTTCGCTATTTTTGTGGCGTTGGTTTTTCTCAGAGCAGTAGCAAATCTACCAAAAGATCTATAATCACAACTAAGGATTTAACACAAATTTTCAAGTTTTCAAGCTCTAATGATTCATATTTTAACTTCTGGGAGATGGCACTACTTTTTCAAAGGCAAGTTTACAGCTCTGAACAGGATTTGTTGGGTACCTTCCTCTTGACTGGAATGTTGCTCACAACAAGCACTAGCAGAGCACCTGGCGAGATCTGGGACAGACCAGACTGACATGAGAGCTCCAAAGCAGAGTCTTTACAATTATTATGACCCAACCATAGTGGTTTACTAATATGTTTAGAAACCTTTTCCTTGTATTAGCATGTTTTTCTCCTATCTGTCATGGAACATACCTGTTTTATGTGGCCTTGCCATATTCCCCATAAGCAGAACCCACCTGGAAGACACTTGTGCCACTAACACAAACTCCAGTTGATTTAGCCACTCTGGTGCAGTTTTGAACCTAAATGTGATGCATCATTAGAAGCTAATTTTATTTTATTCAAGGTTTAGTAGACTCTGTTCTAGTCTGGTAAACAGTAATATAATTGCCACTGAAGTTTACTTTTCATTTGGGAAGAACCATGCAGTCATGAAAATATTCCATACAAACTATAATTAGGTGATACTGCGTAAGTCAAGCTACTCATGGAATAATTTAGCAAAGCCCACAGATTTTATGAGAGCCTTATGATTACTTATTGCATTGTTTAATTAGCCATAAGGTATGAAAATCTAACAGTAGTTTACAGCTTTCTACACTCAATGATTTGCAGCCAAAAACAGCCACTTACCAATGCATTTTTATTTAATAAAAAAGAACAACAACAACAACTACTACTACTTTTACTAAAATCTGTGCAGCATTCATAAGACTGTCATGGGAACACTTTCCAGAAGAGTCACACAACATTTTAGTAAGCTTGAATTTCAACCAACCCTATTTTTGCAAATATTTATATAATACATTAAGTAAAAGTTGAAAAAAGACTTCTTACAGGAAGATGGCTTAATCACACAATAAATATGTGGCACATGCCTAAATTATTCACTTACAAACTCAATGAGAGTCAAACATTCTAAACTTATAAACAGACAATGAATCTATGTTAGCATGAATTAAGTTTGTTGTGTTACTTTAATGTGTTACATTCATAGCAATTGATTTCATATACTTTTTAAAAATGAATAGATTATACTGTATTTATAGCTAATAGATGCATACCATCATCAATTAGAATACAGATAAATACACAGAAATCAAAATAATTGGTGTGAAGCATTTGAGATTGAATTCATATCCAATCTCCTGAAAAAAATTTCCATTTGAATCTAGACTCCAATTCCCAAAGTATAAACTAGGGCTATTTATTACTGTGCTGTGTCATTTGTCACTTTTATAGAATCCACCACATTTTCCAGGCTATAAAATACCTTAAAATTATGCAGCAATGATGTATGTTATCATTATTTTTCTTTGCCAATGTTTGGATTACATTCAACAGCACAAAATAGAGCTGATTTATAAACTGAATAAATAACATCCTTCAACAGTGTGTGTCTGTGGAAGCTTCATTTACTTGCCGATTCTAAACGTTATATTCAAAACAAATATTTGATCAAATTAAATGCAGAACATCACATTGCACTGGACTAGTGCAAGTAACTGAAGAGACTGCCAAAAGAGCATAACTTCCAGCAAGCATTTCAATGGGAATGAGTTGCTGCCAGCAACTGGCAACCAAATTTTGTTTACAAACAGATTTTCATTCATCAGACAAGAATAGCCACCTTTAAATTCTGTGCTCCAGATTCTCAATCCAAAACTTTCTGAATAAATTCCCAAATAAGATGATACAGTGAACCATAACTTCTAGTAATAAAGTAAGTATAGTAAAGACTGGATCCTTCTTTCCTTCAAGACTATTTTGAGATAATTCATTCTTCTGCAACTTGAGGCCTTTTTCACTTCCTAATTGCCTCAGAGGGTCACATAAAAAAGTGCCATGGTCTAGCTGATGTAGTGATGTTTATGTCATAGACTGAGCTTGATGATTTCTGAGGTCTTTTCCAGCCTCAATAATTCTGTGAAATCCTCTAGATTGTAAGACAGTTGAAATCAATGAGGCTCTAGGCAAATAATGAACACTTTATTAAGAAAAACTGTTACCTAAGGAGTTCAATGAAAATTTTTAGGCCAGCTAGATTTTTACAAACTCACAGAAAGGGTATCATAATCTAAGGAGAAAGGAAGGAGGAAAGTGATGATTATTAGGGTGATAAACTTTAATAGGGCACACCCAGCAGCAGCAATCTAAGTGAGGGAAGATAAGTTCAAATTCCCTAGAGACATCACATACCAGACAGCCTTTCCAGAATGGCTTTCTTAGAAAAGTATCGTTTAGAGGAGTTCAAAGAGGGACTCCAGAACAAATATATGTTGTTAGCTATAAAAGCCACTCCGATAATCTCTGGAACATAAAAGGTTCCATATAAATGTGAGAAGGAACTTCACAGTGACTGTAACAGAGCATTGGAACAGGCTGCCCAGGGGGGTTGTGGAGTCTCCTTCTCCAGAGAAGTTCAATACTCACCTGGATGTGTTACTGTGTGACTTGGTCTAGGTGATCCTGCTGTGGCAGGGAGATTGGACTAGATCTTTCAAGGTCCCATGATGATCCCATTCTACTAGATGATCTTTGAGGTCCCTTCCCATCCCTTATAATTATCATGGAACCATGGAATCAA
The DNA here is from genome assembly GCA_013397515.1 of Upupa epops. NCBI lineage: Eukaryota > Metazoa > Chordata > Aves > Bucerotiformes > Upupidae > Upupa > Upupa epops. Next base: position 271,842 of record VZRI01011326.1, read on the forward strand.
CTTTCACAAGGACTAGAAATGTATTATTAAATATTCCATGCATCTTCATCTGGATGCTTCTAAATATATCTTTGTACACAAACTTTGATCAGTTGAAGAACAACAAGTACTTCCCATTCACAAAAAATGATGCATTTCATGGAAATCTTTACTTAAATAGTGACTACTTAAACAGAATTGAAAACTTTCTCTGAAAAGGAGAAAAAGGTCATTACAAGTGTGGTGATCACCATCTTAGCAATCTCCACTAACTGAAGTAATGACAACAGATGTCAAACTTCTGCCACAGCAGCTATACCTCAAATAGCCACCATCATACAAAGTACATTTTTCAGCTGAAATACTCTAGTTGCTGTACTCAGCACCAGTGAGGCCTCACCTCGAGTACTGTGTGCAGTCATGAGCCTCTTATTTCAAAAAGATAGAGGTGTTGGAGCACATCTAGATGAGAGCAATGAGGCTGATGAAGGGAGTGGAGGGAAAGTCTGATGAGGAGAGGCTGAGGGAGCTGGAGGTGTTCAGTCTGCAGAAGAGGAGACTCAGGGGGGAACCTTATCACTGTCTATAACTACCTGAATGAAAGTCATAGACAGGTGGGGATTGGGCTCCTCTCCCAGGCAACTAGTGACAGAACAAGAGGGCATGTACCAAGGAAGATTTACATTGTACATTAAGAAGCACATCCTCACGGAAAGGGTGGTCTGAACACTGGAATGGGCTGCCCAGGGAAGCAGTGGAGTAGCCATCCCTGGAGATATCTAAGGAAAGACTGGATGTAGCACTTAGTGCCATGGTCTAGCTGATTGTGATGGTATTATGTTGTAGCCTTAATAATTCTGCGATTTAAAACAGTCTCCCCTACATGTATATTCTTCTACAGGGAATGGTCTTATTTTCTACTGTCTAGTGTTATTTGGAAAAAGTAAAATTTTCATGTTTATCTGCTATAGCAGCATGGTTACAGATACATGTGCACAACTTATTTCCACTGAGCAAAGTTCTTCTGTTGCTTTACCACAAAAAAATGAACTTGTCATGTTTATAAAAATTATCAGCAAATATGAAAATGCATGCAAAGTGGAAAAAACAATAATTTTGTCTTTTGGAAGCGGTGTTGACTGAGCAATCTGAGTTGAGAAATGTCTTGCAGCAAAATATACTTTCCAGAACACGTTTCTCAGTTGAGTTACAACCACATGCCTTCCAGAAGCCAGGAAAGTGGACCTGCACCATGCTGCCACTGGGAGGCAGAGCCAGTTTGGATTTTCTTCATTCATCTATGATTTCAGAAATAGCCTGTGTCAAGAATTTGACTATGAGATGTACTCAGTTTTTGTTCCAGCAGCAGCAAAGATGAAAAAACTATTTGATCACTTTAACACTTCCTAAATTCTATCCACATAAAGCCATGAGAGCAATCCACTTCCAGAGCAGATTTTGGGTATTACAAGTTGAAGTTTGACTTCAATTCAAAACAAAGGGGCTACTGACAACATTCCAAGATCGAGGACAAATTGTTGTTGTAAAATAACAATAATGTTAATCACAAAGAAAAGGAATAATTATTTTGCTAAAATAAAGTGTTGGGGTTTGAATTGCAATTTCAATGCTGTAAGATATAAATTGGTCCAAATTCAAAGACAGAGCTGTTGTAGCCCATGTAAATTCTTTTTACTTCAACCATGCTTTAGCCATTTGGAAACCAAATCATTGTTTGATAAGAGTAACTTGGTCCTTTAAGCAAGCTTTACCCCCTTTAATATTAATCTTTCAATACAAGTCCTTTCCACTGTGTAATACAGAGAAGGTAAAAAAAACCAGCTTACAAGTTTGATTATGAAAGGACATAAAATGAGATTCCTAAGGTTGCCCTGACTTTTGAGACAACTAGTTTTTAAAAAGAAAGCTACAATATTAAATACAGAAAAGTATTATTTAACTGCATTATCTTTGTAGTAACTCAGAAAGGCAGCAGCACCAAATGAGCTCCACTGGGTGCACAGGGGACAGTACCTGCAGCAAATGGTACTGGTCTATCTGTCTGCTTCTAAGGCACCACAGGCTAGAGTCCAGCCTAAAGTAAATTAGTACCACTTCACGGAATTTTAACTCCTGCAACTGCATTGCACAGCCTTCGGATACACATCTCCTGTGATTCTTTGGAGGCTTCCAGAAACTTGGCAGTACAATTGCAATAATCCAGGCTTAAGTGATTTAATTTAGTAGTGTAAAATGCAGCTATAATACTTTATCACTTTATCAAGTACCATTATGATTTAAAATAAAAAATATGAACTATAGCTTCATCCAGAAGCCTAGGCATTAATACACCACCTCTTTCCTACCTACTCAGATATTAACTGAGAAAGTACACTCTACACTGAGGTATAACAGCTTCAGAAATGCTTTGATAAACACCATTAAGGAAATAGCTGATTTAGGAGCAATATAATCTGAACATGATTCAATCTAAGTGTGGTACCATTGCTGAATTGCTAAGAAACTCGATAGCTAAAGTGCCACATTTATAATATGTCACAATGAAGTATTACAAATTCTCTTATAAATACATATAAAAATTAAGACTCTGAAGACAAAATGTTAGTGTAATAGGTCATCAGCTGGGGGGGCTCCCTGTGTAGCACAGAGCAAGCCATGCAAACTTGTATTTTTGAATGTTTATCTAACTACATATAGAGATAGAGTGGCAGCTATCTCCATTTTTAGACAACATCTGTATGAGTTCGGTACTTAACTTCCACACAGTCAGCAGGAGTTAGATGCTTAATGTATTTGGATGCTGTAGAAAAATCACATTAGGTACTTTACACATTCAGGTGCCTCAAATAAGAATAACTGCATTTGCCTAATACATAGGGGAATTAGAAAATGCAGTAAAGACTGCGAGGTGCTTTGATATTTCAGTAATGTATGTAAATACCACAGAGGAAGAATAGACCCAGGGCAAAAAAAGCAACAGAATGCTATCAATACAACACAACACCAGGATCACATAAGTACCAGTGGGAGAGAAAGAAAAGTCCAGGAGGTAAATGCTGAAGTATTTGGCAACTCAGTCAGAATATAAGGCTGTCTACTTGCTCGTATGAAATCAGCAGGGAAAAACTTACTTTGAAAAATGTAGGATACTGCACATCAGAGTGCAGTACTTTCTGTCCCTTTTCATGAAAGTACAAAGAAAAGATACTTCAACACCCTTCACATGGTGACAAATCTACTGTGAATCCCTTGTCATCTTTTCTAAGGATTCGAGCTGCTTGTCTTTTGCTTTAGCATCTGTATAATTCATTTCCAATCTAAAAACAAGCTGTTCATCCCCCCAACAGTAATAACTGTCAGGACCACTGCACTCCTCTGCCTTACTCTTGGAGTGCTTAACAGGCAACAAACAGAACTATAGCCGCGACTTGAATATGAGGATCAGCAAGATCACCCTGTTAAAGATGATATTTAGTCCCAAGGCAGACACAACGCCAATGAAATTTTCACTTAAATGCTTACAATTATTTTGCAGTGAAAAAAAATTCTAAAAAATAACACACCTTGACAAATTCAGTCTAGGACTATGGCAGGGCCAGGGAAGGGAGGAAATTAATAAGACATATGGCAGCAAATTTCTATGCAGTCAGTAGAAGGACTGGAGGAGTTAGAGTCCTTTTCCATTTTTAGATTGTGTAAATGTCATGATAAATATGCCTAAAGCTTTATCTTGCCACACTAGAACAGGCAAAGTATCTCAGAGATCGAAGTAACTTATACACTTAATTGTCCAATACAGTCTTAAGCATAAAATCAATCCAATCAGTAATTCACCAACAAAACCAATTCTGATACTCTGGAGAAAGCAGATATCCATTATTCAATTGTTACACAATGGCTTTAAATATACAATATGGAACAATGACCTTGAAAGCCATCAGGTACACTCACACACCCCGCAAAGCACATCTATCACACGAGATACTGAATTAAGCCTTCTCCTGGTAAGATGTTGGGGTTTCTTTAAATGGAAGTTCTATAAAGACTATACTACTATTTTAGGGTCTTCTCTATGTAGTTCTTATCACAGTGACAAACATGCATCACCTCTGCTGATCGTTGCACAGTCCAGTGAAACATACTGCTTGCTGTCTCAGGTGACAGCAGAGCCAGGAGTACACCAAAACCTAAACCCAGAGGCCTCTGTTATGGTGCAACCCCAATGAGATCTTCCAGACCATACCCAGGGTCATGCTGGGTGCACTTAAACATCAATACCACAAACATGAACCTGCTGTGGAGGTTACTTCTGAGACTTCCTGCCCTGTCCCTCATTGCTCGTATTTCTCTTTGTGCCCTTTGGGGTTTAAATCTGCTCATGACCCGTGGTCATGCTTGCATGGTCAACATGCTATAAAAAAAAAAAAAAAACAAACACAAAACCTATCACAGCAAATATCTGTCTGAAGTAACTGACACTCATGCCAAGATTTTCCAGACAAATTACTCTTTTATTGTCTATCTACCATGTCTAAATGTCATGTGAAACTTGGACTGCTGAAGGACTCAAACTGAAGAACAAATCGGAGCCCACATCATCCACAGACTAGTCATCCTTATATCTACTTTGGGAGAAAATATTGTATGTGTTCACTGGCTTCCTTTAAGCAAATAGTGATGACAGAGCGTAGGCTTTAATCCCCCCTTGCCAGCCAGAATATTCAAAGTGAAATAAGATAGTCATAGGTCACTGTGGAACTCACATCACAGAGTTTTACATTGGAGCTACTTTCAAAACTTCCACTAGACCTCTTTAATTATTACAGTAATAACCATGTGTTTTTAAAGACCTTGATAGAAACTTGAGAAACCTCACTTGTGCTCCTGAAGAAAATTCTCCACTGTGATGAATTAAAGTGGACATGCTTTAACAAAATGCATATAACATTCCTCATTAACTCTTGATGAGCTTGAGCATGCTTTCTCCCTGTTTGATTACTTTTGGTCTTATAATTTCCTCCCAAAATAGATAAACACTTGTACTCATCTTTCCTCTCTGCCCCTGCTAGCAGCCCTACATCAAAGGAAGAAAAATACAGAGCAAACAAGTACTATTATCGCTAGAAAGAGCAGTGAGAGAAATACAGTTTCAGTTCAATGACCGAAAAAGATGAAAAATTAATTTCAGGTCATGTCAAACTGAACAAAAGCCTCCTGGGCCAGCAGGTTTATGCCTCTAGAGCTTCTTGGTTTTGCATTTTCAGCAAGTTTTGTAAGTTCACTCATAATATTTATGTCAAGGCCATTAATGATTACATTAAGCAAGACTGCAGTATAACCACTCCAACTTTCCCTGATTCATTCAGTATCACAAAATAGTTAATTAGAAGAGACCTTTTAAAGGCCATCAAGTCCAAACCCCTGCCATAAGCAAGGTCACCTTCCACTAGAATAGGGTGCACAAAGCACCATCTAACCTGGCCTTGAATACCTGCAGCACAGCTTATCAGGACAACCCTCTTCCAGTGCCTCATCACCTTCATTCCCAAAACTCTTTGTACCCAGTTTAAGAGCACATTGGTTTAGTTTAAAACCATGATTCCTTATCACATCTTGATGAAGTGTCTACCTTATGGGTCAGACTGGTCTACCAAACCAGCTCACCTTACAGCTGGATGAGTATTGCTATTGCTGGCAGTGCAGGAGAAGCACAAGGGCTTCTGACACGATGCCACACCAGGAACACTACACATATCACTACAACCCTTAGTTACATACTTCTGTTAGTTTTCCCAGTGAATACACACTGGGCCGGTTTGCCTTCACCACCCCAGACATCCACTACTCTCCTCTATGGCATTTCCTACCTCAAAACTGAGTCTCAGACTACTTTGTCTCCTCTTGTGCTTTTGCCAAAAATTTTACAAGGCACCCACCTCAGTACCGCAGATTTCCCAGATTCCTGGCTTTGCTACCTCTGTGGAGCCAGGAAGGCCCTCACCAGAAGCATGTTTCTGGCCCTTACCCAGCACAGTTGGACACTCAGGGAGAAGGGGTTCTCCAGAACTAGCAACTTCCCACGGGGAGCAGGTGGATCATTCCTAAGGTGCCAGTGGAAAGCCCCTGGCGGTGAGTTAAACACACACCCAGGGGCTTCTCAGTGCTGCCTCTGTGATTAGGCACATGAAGTGTTTGTACAGCATTGAAGTGATGCTTCAAAGCTGTCCTCAAGCTCTTACAGGCACCCTCTGATCTTTAGTGAAGAAAAAATTTTGAGCAGCAGCATACTTTTTAAAATATAAGTGTATTAACAATCAATTTTCTTTCCTTGCTTTTCTCTTTCCCCTCCATGGTCTCACAGGTCAACACAAGGAGGAGGACTCCAAGAACCTACCACCCCACCAGGCTTAAAAGCTCAAGTACACACAACAGCTCATGAATCAGATGAGCCACACAGTCAGTAACTGCCGTAAGACAAACTATTGAAAGAACAACATTTAGTAACTCTTGCATAATTACAAAGCTTAAAAGATAACCATAGGAATACAAAGGGCTTGACTGTATCCATTGTACATTACAAGTATTTTCTCCCCACAGGAAAATGTGTTCCCAGAAATTAACTCCCATTCCTACTGCTAAGCCCAGGGGAAAGACCTCTCACTCTGCACTATTGAATTTCATTTAATTTCTATTATGATATCTAGGTCATCTGAAGTCTTATTGACAATCCCCCCACAGCTTTGCATCTTCAGCAAATCATAAGCACACTCATTTCTGCGCCAAGGTCATTAATAGAAGTATTAAACACAATTGATGCTTGAAACAATCTATGACAAGCTCCATCAAAAAACTGCTATTGCCAGTTGTTGGATGTGTCCCCATAAGCAGCTGCCCTCACCCCACACCAGCAGTTCATGGCATGCATTTGGGTTTTTCAGCCACATCATTTCCCAAAGGCTTCTCTAGAAGCAGCTCATTGTGTGCATTACCAGCTTATCAGTGTTGGCTATATTAGTTAGACTCTAACATTGGCTATGTCTCCCAGCAATTGTGAACTCACTCCATATGGCAAATAAGTCTAATTCCTCTACGAACATCAAACCAAAAAAGTGTTCAACTCCAACACATCAAATTATTTAAATTTTCCCAATGTTTATTAAAGATTTTCTCAAACTTTTCTCTGACATTTACTAGATTAAAGTAAGGAAGTAAGAAATACTTGAGGAATTTGGTGTGTGTATATATATATATTTATATTTCAACCATTTTTAGCATCCTATCACTGAGCTCATTCTTTACAATCAGTCCTGAATAAGATAAACACACAGATGGTGTATCAGCATAGATCTTCCTACAGAACTACACTGAAAATGTTGCCGACTGTAGATAGTACTACAGTGCTACATAGGAGCTTTGCCCTTTCTTGGTTCCTGGCAAGGATCACTCAAAAACACCTTTTTTTAGCTTCAGACAGAAAGAACAGCAGATATTTTTACTGGTACCTGGATTTGCACAGCCAGATCATGAGATACACCAGGAGCCCAAACACTTGTGCCTGCCATAAAAGAGTCTCCTTCAGTGCATTCCTCAGCAGTAGGGGTGTTCTCTTATCCTTTAGGTTAAATGTAAAAGCAATATTCAGAAGGCAGATTACATACACGCACTAAAACTTGTAGATAGAGTGTATCTAACCAAACCAGTAAAATAAGACTCCATCTTTTGCAGACTGTAGAACATCCTGATTTTGCTTTAGAGCTCTGGGGAATTACCTGATTTTGAAGGTATTCCCGACCTAAAAGATAACATTGACAAGTTCTACCACTAAGACTACCACTCGTTTTCAAACTGGACATAAACTCACAGGCAGATATATCTCTTGGACATGACATTTAAATCATATCTTCCCATATGAACGTGTTATATTTCATTCCGAGGTCTCTCCTAGTTTAAAATTAACATTAAAGTATTTGCTCTGTTGTGAAATAGAAGCTTTCACCTCCAACACTAGAAGTTAAACTTCAGCAGATCTTACATTTACATGTTTTATCTTTCCACATGACCCAGAATATAAAAAAAAAACACCCAGATATCCTACTCTTTAGCAGATAGATGCTCTTACTTGTTTTTACAAGTGCTGTTTCCTGAGCTGTAAGGATCTAGTATTTTCTTCACCACAGACCTCTATATAGCAACTGAGTTTTTCCAGTTGCACATTAAATGCATCAATATTAAGACACAAAAGCTTGGCTTAGTTACAACAGATAATATAATCCTCTATTGCAGCATTTTAAATACCCAGCCTTCACAAGCCACATTCAGAGTTCTAACCACATAGATGCTAAATATTATTTGCATAGTTGCATTTAAATTGGTTCTTTTCATCCCTTTCCTAGTCCAACACAAAAAGACAAGGAATATCCACTAAACCATACCTGAGTATCATAATTACAATCTTCTTTCCGCCTGCTCTGCACTACATTACCCCTTTATCTCAAGCAGGTCCACATAAGCACAGCTAAATACCTTACAAGGAATACTGGATTACCTATAACACATATTGTAGTTTCTTTTGCTTTAAGACACATGAAAAACAAGCATTGACAAGCTTTAGGAGAGCAAAGCCTACAAATCACAAAACTTTGGATCTGGTCCTACATGCAGTGCTACAAACCAATCGCTGTACCAACTGGCACCAATTAATCCACTAAAGAAAATAGGAAAAATAACTTGCATCTGGTTTTGTTCTGTACCTTAGAAGATCACAACTGCTCACTCACAAGCTGGTCAAATACAGGCAGAAGCCAGTATCAGTGGACAACCAAGGAAGTTTCTGTTTCAGCAACAGTGTGCATAGAACCTGTGGTTTGCACCAAACCATCTAGTTATTAGCAGTCAGAGAGCTGTGACCAATAAAGACCATATTAGCAAGTCTGCTAATACAGGACAGGAGAAAGTCAGCCCTCACTGTACAGGTCTAGAGAGCAGTAGCAAAAAGGAGAATCCCCCTAGAAGGTTATATTGCCTGGTTGGCCAGGTGACCTTTAGCAACTAGTTAAACTGCTAATGAGAGACAGTACCAGCAACATTCTCAAGACACTCCCTGATTAGGGGATCCTGCCTGATCATGGCAGTACTACCTGAGTGCTGCTGTCGGTATGTGGGCAGACATTAACTTAGACACTATTAATATCCAAATAGAATGGAAGATGAATATTATGTTTGGTGAAGGAAGTAGACAGGTACTCTTTGCAGACCAAAATTACACTTCCAGTCACTTCTAAGCCTGTCATTTATCAAATTTAAGTTGGGGTTTTTTTTCACAAAAATCACTATGTTTGGAAAGGACCTCTAAGATATGCAAGACCTGTCTTCAACTCAGCACATCCATCATGTCCCAAAGTGACACACCTTCAGGGATGGTGACTCCTCCAATTCCCTGGGCAGCCTGTTTCTGTGATTAACTACTCTTTCACTAAGGACATTTTTCCTCGTTTTCAATCTGACCTTCCCCTGGCACAGCTTGTGGCCATTTCCTCATGTCCAGTTATTTGGGAGAAGAGGTCAATTCTGGCCTCCCTATAACTTCCTTTCAGGAAGCTACAAAGGCCAATAAAGTATCCTCTCAGCCTCCTCTTCTTCAGGCTAAGTAATCCCAACTCCCTGAGCCTCTCTTCATAAGACATCCCCAATCCCTCAACCAGCTTTGTTGTCTTTCTTATACTGTGGTACCCACAACTGGAGACTACGTTTGAGGTTTTTCAAACCTTAAATCATGCTTTCTCTTCCAATAATCAGGAATAAAAGGTTTCATTTAAAACTTAACAAACAGACAAATCTCATAGCCACAGCACTGAATTTTCAGCCACCGGTGTTATTTTTATCACTTGGCCATGCATGGATTTGAACTGTAATTTGAGGCCATCAGATTCTTTTTAACTCGTTAAATCAAAGCCTGTGCTCTGCACCAAACATTAACCTGAGTAAAGTGACCAGATTTAGCATGCATGTTCTGGCAGTCTTAGGCTAATTGTTTTGACCTTTCTCTGTAATATTTATTCACACTACAGCATTAAAAGGGCAATGTCATTTTTTCACCTTTTAAAGCACTCCAGTGCAAGCTAATCAGGGCATCCCTCTAAATGTCCAGGTAGAAATGACTTAGGCAATAGGAGTAATTCATTGAAATTAAATAGCCAATCACACTGTAAAAAGAAAACGATTTTATATTTATATTTACAGTAAGATTTCCAATAATATTCCAGACCTATATTTAAGAAAACATTGCATGGAGGTAGTAGTCATGATGTGGCACTATGCAATAAAACATTCTTTAACAGCTCTAAATCTGTTTGTGCAATTTCCCTAATTTTGTCAAAAGAAAAGAACCCACACTTTTGTGAGACGAAAATTACTTCCTCTTTTTCAATCTACATGAAAGCAAAAAGCAAACAGACTCTCTTGTTGCCACAGTTACCAGACCACTAAGTTGTCCATTTAAACTTACTCTACAGAAATGAAATCGTTCTTTCCTCCTTGAACTGTTTCTTTGATGTGTGTTCAAAGGTGGGTGAGCAAGAGGTAAAACTATTAAATGGTTTTCCCTGCTCTTCTTTTTTTTCCAGAGGAATGAACTACAGACAAATCTAGAAAGCAGCAAATGCTGTCCTGCCTGCTAAGTGTTATTTCCTAAACTAACACATGTAAATCATTTCACAGAGCTGAGGTCACACAGATACATGAGAAATAATTGGGTGGCAAAAGCAAGGGCACATAGCTGCCATTAAAGATTTATAGGATTTCATAGGAGGGCAAAAATTGCCTGCAGAGAAGCCCACTTAAGCAGTCTTTGTATTGCTGAGACTGAAGCAGTGCCTGTTGATCTTCTTAACAATATTGAGCATATTAATTTCATTGTTAAAGCCTCCTCTGAAGCTGCCAGCCAGAGGAGAGCTGCTGAAGAGCCAGGAGATGCTGTCTGTCTCCCACAGTTCTCCACAGCTGTCAATAAGCAGATGAGATGCAACCGCTCAAAACATGGCAGTCAGGCTTTCCTTTTTGTGGAAAATGTTGGAATGTCCAATGAAAAATAAATTTCCATGTCATTCCTATAAAGTTCTGGAAAAGAATTAAGATAGCATCCACACTAAGGCAGGAAGTACAAATGACCAGTAATCTAAAATTTGGAGGCTGGGTGAAGGTGTTTCTCCAGAAAATGTTTACCTGCTCTGGAATGCTATCCAAGCCACAGGTAGCCTGGCAGGACACGGCTATCTGACAACAAATTCCTCCTGGCATTTCTCAGGCAGTGAAGTACAGGGAGTAAAATCACACTTCTCAGCTGTGTCTACTGCAGTAGTGGAGTGCAGCTCTGGCAGATACTCACAGAGAAGGGTTATCTGCAGCTCCCTGCATGAGCTTTTTCCTCTACATCCCTTCTTCTGCCCTGCAGAGGCTTTGCTCTCATCTGCAGGGCTAATCGCCTTGTTACCCTCTTCTTTGCCCCATTCATTTACAGTGAAGAAATAATAATTACAGCAAGTTATAATAGACTCTTCTCATGCTTTTTAAAAGTATTTGCCTTTCTACACAACAAAGAACAACGCTTTGTGTCATATGAAGGTAAAAGAGGTCAAGAAAGTATAGAGAGCGTATCACAAAGTATTCCAATTTTTCAGCTCCCTCTGAAAAAGGAAGCCCAGACTTTCATGATGCCTCCTGACTTCACTCAAGTTTCTATCTATTATACATACCTCCTTTAATTTCACTGGCTTCTCACTATCAAATGCTCCACAGCATTTGCAAGATGGAAATGGTCATTTACCAACTGAGTTCTAGTGGCTGTTCTAATATCATTGTATCACTTTGAAATTAGTCTGATTATAGCCAGATCAGAGCTTGACTCAATCTGAGAATGCCAAGACAACACGCTGGCAATGCCAGACTTTCAGTATGGAGCATTATCCATGAGACTTGGTGGCTGTAACCAGCATACAAGAGCCACCATGAAAAACTGGCCAAAACCAACACTTGCAATTTCTGAAATGAAAGCAAATCCACAGCAGAAACACCTAAAGTAATTTCTCTAGAACATATGAGTTCATAAGAATTTTATCTTGGAAACTAGAATCCTTCTAACAAACAATTTCCTTTTCCTTGACTCCTTAGTCCTATTCTCAAACAACGTTCAGAAGCGATACCAAGTACACATCTCATCTCTTTCACTGTGCAGCTTATCATTTCATTCTGTGCTGGTACCTGTTCTTTCTAAAGCAAATTCAATCTGCTTTTCCCAATGTACAGTGCAAAATGCAATGGATGATTTGGTTTTTAAATACTGGAAAACAAGGCTGGTGTTGCTGTAAATAATGACTGCCTCTGCTACTTTGCTCTCCTTTGCCTTGACAAAATGGTCATCATGGTTTGGTGAACTTGGTAGTGTTGGGATTACAGAAAGACTCGATGATCTTATAGAATCATAGAATCACTAGGGATCAGAAGGGACCTTGAAAGATCATCTAGTCCAATCCCCCTGCCACAGCAGGATCACCTAGACCAAGTCCCAGAACACCACAGAACAGAACATTAGGGATTGGAAGCAACCTGAAAAGACGTCCAGCCCAATCCTTAAAGGTCTTTTCCAACCTAGGGATTTTATGAGCAAGTACAGATCAGGTTTATGGAGATCCACTTAATGACATCCTCACCCTTATTTTGACAGTATGTTTTGAGGGCACGTTAATAGGTTTTTTCAATATAAAGTAATTTTAGTTAATTTAGCATCCAAATACACTACAGTAAAGATTAAGTTAGCCATGTAAAAAAGATAAGAAAAGGCTCTGGTAAAACAATGGTATTGTCCAGTGCTTTTCTAATAATTTCTTTGTTGAATCCACAAAATCACTCAAAAGAATCTCAGATTAATTTTCTAAAGAGAAAAGAACAGGTCATACTACAAAATACAAAAGTCTTGAAAAGACATTAATCCTGTAGCTTCGCAGTAATAACACAGCATATGGGCAGAAACTATAATAACCCATAATAATGTGTTATTATGCTGCAACCCCTTATCAGAAGAAGAACACCCCGATTGTGCATAAATATACAGCAAAACATCAGAGAGTAATTTTGAAGGCTCTCAGAAGAACTCTGGTCCCTCATAATACGCTTTTATCAGACCATTTTTATAGGTAATTAGGTAGTTTCCTGAGCAGCAAAACTGCTGAAAGAAGTTTTCAGAGTTTTTTTTAGCATGGTTGTATTGCTGGATCTGAGGCAATGGAAGCTCAATCTCATGCTCTTTTCCGTGGCATCATAGCCCAAAGAACTCCCTTGGGAACTCAGTGTTGTTTAATGAAGACAGCTCACTCTGCCATTTTTTATTTTCTAGGGGCATTTGCTGTCCATTGGATTTAAACATGGTGACAGAATTACCATCTTTCAAGCTATGGGAAATAAAATGCTTTGTTTCTCAGTAAAACCATAAAACCTGATAGCTTTTTCCACATTTAAAAGCTGTTGAACATCACGGATGAATTCATGGCAAAACTTGAAACACAGTCTGTTCCTGTGGCTTGGTCTAGGTGATCCTGCTGTGGCAGGGGGATTGGACTAGATGAACTTTCAAGGTCCCTTCTGATCCCTGATAATTCTATGATTCTAAATCAGGAACTCCTCACTGAGCTTAGGAGTCCTGATTTGCACCAAGAAGAGCAGATGCAATACCAGCTTTTCTCTACTGCTTGCTGCATGTGATTTCTATTTCAGGAGGACATAAAATTTAATCACCCACGTAGGGAAGTTACTAGTGGTACACAATCATAGAATCAACGAATGGTTTAGGTTAGAAGGAATCTCAGGAATCATCTAGCTCCAACCCCCCCTGCCATAGGGAGAGACACCACTCACTAAACTAGGTTGCCCAGAGCCCCATCCAACTGCCTTGAACACTTTAAGGGATGAAGAATCCACAACTGCCCTGAGCAACCTGTTCCAGTGCCTCAAGAACCTCATAGTGAGGACTTTTTATCTAAGGTCTAATCTAAATCTACCCTCCTTTAGTTTGAAGCCATTCCCCCCTTGTCCTATCAGTAGATGCCCTCAGAAAAAGTCCCTCTCCAGCATTCTTGTAGCACCTTCAGATACTGGCAGGTATCCAGGTCCCCCTGGAGCCTTCTCTTCTCCAGGCCGAAAGATCTGTATGATTTCTGAACCACTCTAGGTATAACTGAATTCTGTTTACAACCAATGAGTAAGGTTTTGTTTATCTAGTTTGTATATTACGAAGTTCCATCAGGGCTGGTAAAGTTCAGTACAAGAGTAGTTCATTATCTTGTTACACAAATGCCCAACTGTTGGGCCACTTTCCGTAGCTTTTATACATGAATCCATACTTAGAATTTTTGCACCGAGTTCAATGTTACATTTTGTAAGCATGAATCATAGAATCATTTAGGTTGGAAAAGACCGTTAAGATCATCGAGTCCAACCATATACCTTAGTCTACTAAGTCACTGTAAGACCCACCACTAAATCATGTTCCCCAGCACCGTATCAATGTGACTACTGAACACCTAAAGGCATGGTGACTCAACCACCTCCCTGGGTACATCTGAAAAAGTTCTAACTGGATCAAAGTGCATCCTATTTTATTACCTACTTGTGTAGTTTTCCTTTCAAGTAAAAATCTGTTCATCTAAAACAGGACGAATACTTCTCCACAATTTATCATTTACAGTCTGCAAACCATCCTATATGCAATCATTTCAGCTGCTTCTTTTCAGATGAGAAACACAGAGTATTTTTTTTTTCAGTCAAGTGCCATAAATATCAGAGGTTTGTCTTCTGGATACTTCCATTACAGAAGAGAAAAGCTCATTTAACCTGTGAACAGAGGTTACTGGAAAACCTGGGGAAATGAAATCCTTGTAAGGTCATCTCTAAAAAATTGTGGTGCGCTTTTGACTTCACAATGTAAGAGACTCACATGGTTTTCTTTGGCAGGAGGAGCAGAACTGCTTTTTTTAGCTAAACAGCATTTCTAGGAAATCCATATTCCGTTCCTGCTTTGCGGTAAGACTTTATGTTTCTGCATATTGTGAGTCGACAAACTCAATTGCTCTCAGATATTATCTATAGACTGAATCATTCTCATTTCAAGAGGACTGGGAGAGCTAAAAGAGACTTTTTTTTTCCTTGTCCTGAATCAAAGTGACAATTCTTTTAAATCCCAAAAAGAAACTTGGAAAATAGGCAAATGTTGCAATATTTCCTTTTACTTTCATTTATTTTCAGAAATATATTAATTACCAGACTGGCTTATGAGAGGATACTAATTGGATGGGGGTTTTCTCACAAAATTGTTTAAATAAAATATTCCCACCATTTCAAAGGTAACTTTTCTCATAATTCATGAGTGAGGCAACCCACTGAAATGAAATCTTGCCCATTTTGACAAATCAGTACTTTCAAAAATATTTGTGAAAATATTTGCAAATATTTTCTGGGTTTTATTAACACCAAGTACAATATATGAAATTCAGACAATCATTCAGACATTTATGAAGCTCAGTTAAAAGCAGGTCAAATTAGGTTATCAGCTATCCCATTAGGTTCAGTTATATTCCTGGAATGCCTCTGTCACTGAATAAAAACGATGGCTTCGATCGCCATGAAAACTCTCCGTATTTTACTGTATTCTCTCCTGCGACCTTGGCTGTATCACCCAGCATAAAACTACGTTCCATCAGAAAAGGCTAAAGAGCCACAGACTCCATTTGAACACCAGACAGACATCAGTGTAACCTGCAGTCTCAGTCGTGCCTTCAGATCTGTGGTGGGGATTGTCAAAAACAGATCGATGAGTTTCCTTTCCCATAGAGCAAGCAAGATATTAACCTCAAAATGAAGTTACAGTTCAAAGAAGCTGCATTAGTACGTTGGCACCCTTGGAGGCCCCTATCCTTGGTGGGATTTTAAGAAGCACGCCAGTACTTTAAAGGTATCCCACTGCTTTTCAATAGAGTGTAAATCACATCTGTGATTTTTGAAACGCCACACAAATAATTGTTTTGACAGCAGTTGCTCTGCACTATGAAAATGCCAATTTAGAAAACCATTATCTTAGGGTTAATGCATCACTGTAAACTAGAACTGCAGAATTTCACACCTGTTAGCAATAAATATTTACACCCAACTTACTCTCCCAGAATTTCATCCAGTTAAAATGACATGCAGAAGAAATCTAAAAATATGGTAAAACTGTCTGATTTACTCCTTTTATCTCTTTAAGGAAGAAAATAACTCTTAGCACAAACAGATGAAAAGGAATAAAGCAGTGATGAAGACGGCTCAGTGACAGAGATGTGAGCACACCCTCAGATGTGGTAGCACCAGGAACCCGGTACTTCTGCCAGTGAATGCTGACACAAATCATGACCATCAACGCAACAAGCCACAAGCGTGACCCTTCAAGATCGCCTCAGATAGAGTGTTTCATTACCTTTCAATCCTGATTGCAAGATCCAGAGGAGCCTTGCATGGCCCCAGCAGACACCTAGAGAGGAGTGAAACTGAAGGGTTGTTTTCACATTTTTCCAGAGAATTAAGTCCTTCACTCAGGAGGCCAAACAGAAAAACAAGGAGCTGCCTGCACCATGGCTCTGCGCCAGGCAGGGAAACAGGTTCTACCATTCCATGGTCTATATAGCTACCTGTCCTATCTCTCTTGGAACAAAACGGGGCATGACACACACACCTTCACATTGGGGCACAGACACCCTCTTTCCCTCA
The DNA here is from genome assembly GCA_013397515.1 of Upupa epops. Taxonomy (NCBI): domain Eukaryota; kingdom Metazoa; phylum Chordata; class Aves; order Bucerotiformes; family Upupidae; genus Upupa; species Upupa epops. The sequence goes on from VZRI01011326.1 coordinate 288,630, forward strand.
GCCTACCCAACCAGGAAAAAAGGTTTGGGGCTCAACACATAGCTGAACCCCATTTTGAGGACAAACAAGTTCTGTGTGTATCGAAGCTGGCCACTGTCATGAGGTGATGACGAAGTCCTAGGGATTTTGAGGGCAAAACTGTCTGCAAAATTAAATTTCTCAGTCCTATCACCACGTCTAAAGAACTAGAAAAAGACAGTGCTGGCCCACTTAAGCGATAGTTATCTACACTTGCATTCTCCAAAGCCTTTCCCAAACAGTATGTCCTTCATCTCCTCCTGTTTCTGAGATTACTGTGTGCTGACAGCAGTGTGTCGGAGTGATCTTAAAGTGCTTTTAAAGCATAACATGTGGAAATAAATAATTCAAATTTTTCTTGAGTGTTTTTTTACTGTCTCAGCTTACATACAGAGAGTGCTTTTATGGAGTGTTCACCTGTACAATGGGTTGTGCTGTTCGCTAAGTGTTTTGCCCGAATGACTTTTGAATGCTCTTCTTCTAAGGCAAAGAAAGTAGGCTTTTATATCCCTAGTCTGGTAGACAATGGGGTCTATTTTCAAAGTGCTGGACAAGATTTACTGGCACAATTTTTAGCAAAACAACACATATCTTATAATTTAACATGTACTTTTAAATTATATATATATATATAATTTATAGATATAATAAATAATAGACACAATATAGATTATAATGTTCTATCATAAGAGCTTTTAATAAGCTGTGCAAATCCAGGACTAGTATGAATACAGGAATAAAAAATATTGGAGAATTTATGAAACACTCAGCAAAATTTAGTATTACCAAAACCTGAGGGTAACAGATTAAACATTAAGAACCTGCAAGCGTATCCCTTAACAGCAACAGGTAATGCCAATAAAGTGTGTTAAATTAGTCATATGTGATACAAATTATTTATAGAATACTTTTATCTGGTATAATATTGAGTGAATATGATACTTTCTGATCATCCCTTCTTGATAACACATGATCCACATCAAGAGAAATGTACATTTTCTCATGAAAGATGGTAGATGTTCTGCTGCAGATTTTTACTTTAAAATACTTATTTTTTTAACACTTGTATGTACATTTAGCATCATGTGGTAAGAGAAAGCCTCGGTTAGCACATCCTGCAATGTTTTTCTGACATTTTCTGTAAAAATACTCGTGACTAAAGATTTCAGTAGCTACTGACATGGTTTATAATCCCTTACAGTTTCACAGGATAGCAGTCTTTAAAATAGTGTGTTAAACCTGTCTTATTCTTTATAGCACAGTCTAGGAACCAAGCCCTTTAGAGACAAGTCTGGCTGGTGGCATCAAAATTAAGGCTTTCACGGTGCATTAATGTGTCTTGGAGGGAATAGATTACGGTAGAGCTGAGACAAAAATAAATATCTTGGTCTAGGGATGTTCAACAGTTTCATTCTAGATGATGTAAAGTACAAGTACTATTTTTATCTCTGTTAACAGCCTGCTCTTATCCACTCATTTGCCTTTGTTTTTCACCACACATGTCCACTCCAACTTAGCAGGACTAGATAGACATTGGATGGATGCAGCATGTGGGTAAATTTCAGTTGACTGATACGAAGTCAGAGGAACAGTAACTTGGGGGTCTCTGTGCATCACTGTTGGTGCGGACCAAACAGAGCAATTACACTTCCAAGAACCTCTCTGCTGCAGCCTGACCTAACTTATCAGCTGTAACACAGAGGTAATTAAACACATTTCAAAGCAATCATCTACAGGAGATGGGACTGGATGAGCCTCCAAGCATAAAATTTATGACACTGCATAAGGAAAAAACAGAATAATGTGATTATATGGTTCTGAAAAGATGAAGACAGATAAAGTAATGAAGACTGCAGAAAATTTCAGTTGGATGGTTTTACTCAGGACTTACTCAGAATATAAAAATAGCTGCCGCAGATCAGAGAGAGAGTAAGTCAGCCTCCCAGCAGAACTATTTCAGGGCTGTCCCAGAGGGGAACAGAAGTGGCCTTGTAACACAGGAAGACTGGTCAAGCTGCTGGGGAAGTCTGGTATCATTCTTCAAAAGCTTCAGGTGATTTTACTTGACTCTACTGAGGTTGTCTTCTCCTTGCTGATGCAAGCAGCTGTTGTTTATAACCCGCCTCCTCTTTTTTCTGTGCAGTGTCGCTCTTATCAACCCAAGCCACACTATCTGATTTGCCTTCCTTAATTTCACTGATAAATGTGTATGTGCTACCCAGTGATTGGAGTCTATGAAACATTTCTTGACAGCAAACTTTAACTGAGTTAATGAACTTCCAGTTCTGTACAGATTTTCAGTGTACATATTCAAAAATCCTTTTTGATTATATGTTACAGATTTATATTTCCCTTCCTGGAAGACTCTGGCATAGTATCAGAGCAAAGTAAATGATTGGAACTCATTGTACCATATTGTTTCTCCACTGCAGGACAGAAGCCATGCAAGTGTCAATTTCTGCAGGAAAACTGGTTAGATATTTGCAAATGGTAAACTCGGACTTTTTGCTTTCACCAGAAGCAGCTGGAAATGACAGCTAACTACAGGCAGGCAGGATTTTTAACATGCTGTACTGCCACAGTATCACTGATCCTTGTAGAAATACCTTATCTACACCTGAGGTTTGGCACCTCTTCCCCACTACATCTCTCCTCAAAAGGCTCACAAACTGCATTTTTCATGCTCTCTTGCTTTTTCTGCTGTTGCTGCTGACAGGAACAAAAAGATGCAGAGCCAGCCCGTTTTCTTAGGTTCTGGTTTCAATCACTGTTGTACCGATTCTATATGGCATCGGCATAAACAAGCAGAGTAAAAATCTTCTACCTTGATAATCCCCTTTAGTTACCATGAAACAGTGGTCTCTGGTGATACACAGTTATGTAAGGGTTCCCCATATGTGTTGTCTGTATTACTTGGCTTTAGCCTTTACCTTTGGCCACTCTGGAAGCACTGAAAAGATTAAAAAATGGCTTATCCGGACCAAACTGAGACTAAAGAGACAGACCAGCTTGAAGACCAACAGAGGGCTCAGCAGGGGCATTGTCCTGCTCCCCCACATCCCAGGGAATAATCCTCATGTCTTGAAGCACCATCAGCAGAGCATATCATTCACAAAATGTAACTTCATCCTCTGCAAAATGAAGTTGTAGGTATTTTCTGTTCAAAACGCATTGGCTGATGAAAGACACTGGCTGGGCTGGCCCTCAAGTCTCTGGATGGCAACTGAATGCTGCTTGCCACAAGCTCTAAAAGGATGGAAAAAGTTCAAGGAAAACCCTTCTTTTCCTAATATACTCCATTAGCTAGCTGTACACAGTCCCGCACTCCAAGCATAAATTTCTTACTCTTCTCAAGTACTCAAAAAAGAAAAGATTTCTCTTCTGAAGCAGGACCCTCAAAGCAAAGCACTTCGTTTATACATCCAGTTCTTGACACTTTTCAGCCTGGCAGGTGCAATTGGGGTGTAGAGTATACCATCACTGCTCACCACAGCAGATAACGAATACATAGGTACCTTTAATTATGTTGTTCTAAAATTGCTTTAATGCTATGATATGTTCTTTGCACTTCAAAGCGAGGCATACAGATTTTACGTAAAATGAAGTACATGCTTCTAAGGGTAGCACCAAGGACGTTTCTTTAAGCGATTTATAGACATTTACAGCTTTGACTCCAGTTAAACACTGACTTCTTTCTTGAAATGCTTAACAAAGGAGGTGAATTATACTAGTCACTTAACTCAGTGCTGTTATTTATGTGACCCTACTTTTGCATTAGATCAATACTGAATGCTGTAAGACAAAAGGAAGATAATCAGATTGTTATTTTCCATCAGTTGGTAATGCCTACATGGCAATGTCTTTCAACTGCATTTAGGAAAAACTCTTATATATGCTATGACTCTGCACATAAATTAGTACTGACATCCTTGCCAGGCAACTCCCTATAACCACCATAGGACACATTGTTCTGTAAAACATTACTCTGTTGGAACACCTACTACTAGACAAGTGTTAAGCTGCTTCTATACTTAGACGGTGCTTGTTTTCAAGCAAACACCTTCCTCTGAAAGTATATACAGGTCATCTCTAGAGTAAATGTGGTGGTTAAACATGTCTGTATGATCATTTTATATGCTTCAAGGTATCATGTTTGGCTTCCAGATGCTGCTCCAGAAGGCCCTGCCAGCATGGGTTTAGGAAAGAAAGGTTCTGCCTAACCAGCCTGATTTCAGGGGATGAGGGGATGGCTGAGGATGTGGTCTAGACTTCAGCAAAGCCTTTGACAAGTTTCCCGCAGCATCCTCCTGGAAACCTGGAAGCCCATGGATTGGATGGGTACAACCTCCATTGCATTAAAAACTGGCTGGATAACCGGGCACAGAGAGTGGTTCTGAATGGTGCACCATCCAGTTGGTGTCCAGTGAGCAGTGGTGTCCCCCAGGAATCAGTGCTGGGCCCTGTGCTATTCAATATCTTTACTGATAACCTGGATGAGGGGATCAAATCTCCCCTTAGTAAATTTGAGGATGACACCAAGTTGGGCGGGGGGGAATGACAGTTGATCTGCTGGATGGGAGGAAGATGCTGCAAAGAGATCTGGACAGGCTGGATCAATGGTCAACAGGATGAGGCCAAGTGCAAGGTCCTACATTTTGGCCACAAGAACCCCCAGCAGAGCTACAGAGTGGGGGATGAGTGGCTGGAAAGTGGCCTCGCAGAGAGGGATCTGGGAATACTTGTTGACAACCAACTGAATATGAGCCAGCAGTGTACCCATATGGCACAAAAGGCCAATGGCATCCAGGCTTGCATCAGCAATAGTGTGGCCAGCAGGACTAGGAATCTAATTGTCCTGGACTAGAGAGAAAGTCTGATGAGGAGCGGTAAGGAAGCTGTAGTTGCTTAGCCTGGAGGAGACTCAGGGGGGACCTTATCACGCTCTGAAACTACCTGCAGGGAAGTTGTAGACAGGTGGGGATCAGGCTCTTCTCCCAGGCTACTAATGATAGGATGAGAGGGTAGGGCCTAAAGCTGCACCAGGAGAGTTTTAGGTTAGATGTTAGGCAGCACTTCCTCATGGAAAGGGTGGTTAGGCATTGGAATGGACTGCCCAGGGAGGTGGTGGAGTCCCCATCTGTGATTCTGTGACACAGGTCCCCTGTAAGCACCATGTCACCTGTGCCAAACAAAGGGGTATTTCAGATGCCTAAGGCTATTTTAAATACCCACATCTAGGTAGCACACCCCTACTCCTTTTGTTTTTCATGACAACTTCTTCAGGAGCTGGGATCACCTCTCTTTTCTCAGATACAGTGCTTGTTACAGTGGAGTCCTGCATCTAAATTAAGTGTACATGTGCTTCTACAGTAAGGCACACTGACCAGCAAGTCCTCTGTAAATTAGACAGCTGCCAATATAATGCTGTTACATTATATGTGTGTTTTTATATACTAAACATCAGTGCTGTTTAAACCTGTCTGAGTGAAGAGACAGCCAGGGTCAGTGAAAGCTTTGAACTGGAGGAGACAGGAAATCTACTGTATGTAGTTCAATAGCATTTTTTGCCTCTTCATCGATCCACTTACAATCTTCATAAATCACCTTTCTCTCTTTGCTGTTTAGCATGTAGTAACAGACCGTCTGTTCTGGAGGGCCCTTGCAGACAGAAGCACTTACCAACCTGGACTAAAAAAGCACAGTAATCTGAAAAATTTAATACCCTAGGCTTTCCCTCCTGACATGAAATAGTGAGTAAGAGGAAACTCCTCCAAAACCTCAAATTTCCATGTGATTTCCCCAAAAGTCATAAACTGTCTTGGTCAAAACAGGTCCTACACTCTTTGACAGTTGGCAGCTTCTATAACGTTCATAGTGAACTAAATTTCAGGCACTGTTCTGAAACCTTGTTTTAAAAAAGCACAAATAAGAATCCATAGAGGCTTAAGTTCATTTTGTATCAGATTGAATTAAAGTACCTCAGTAATTAAAGACATGAAGGTTGTAATCAGTAATGACAGCCGTGCACAGAGCAGCGTAGGGGTGGCAGCCATGCAAGCTACCTCTGTTCTCCATGAGAACAGCCTGGGATGAAAAAAACCAGTTTGGTGACCTGGATGCTAATTCCATCACCAATTCCTCATGGAAAGCTAATGCACTATTTACATATACTCAAACACTGTGGGGATTTGTGTGCCCACAGTGTCTGTCTACCTCCAGCTCAGCCTGTCTGTGCTGTTCATGCGTAAGTAGATATTCCGATGCATAATTTTGCAGTCTCTGTTGAAGCTGTAAATGCAGGAATCTTCCTAATTAGTAGCTTATTAAAGATTATGCATATGTTATTATTAATCAGCTTAAGATATGTGCCTTAAATTTTGTTTCCCTGGACAGCTAGTCACTAGTAACACATAGGACCACCCCAAAACATGGCCATTACAGCCATATGAGCTATTTCTGCACAAACTCTGATGGTGTTGAAAATTTTTGCTATTCTGATGGAACATTTTAACCCTTGCATTTCACTGCACATACAGAGAGAGTACGTGGCAGTGTAGGGGTGTCCTCCTCATCCAAAACCAATTACACGAATCTTCTTATCCCAGAAGAGGAAACCCCAGCAATGCACAAGTACTAATTTTTTTTCACTTTTTCTTACGCCATATTTACTTTTCAAAGTAACTAATACATTTTAAATTAGATCAAGGCCACACAACAGAGACAACACATGGCTGTGGTTGGCTATGGTGGTTGATGCAGCTGGAGCTTGAGCACCAGCCAGTGTTCCTATCATATACCTGTGTAGGCCATCCTGAGTAACCAGGTAAAAGTTCGTAAAAGTTGAAGGTAAAAGTTACATCAATATCGATGTTAGTCCTTCACTGGAGCTGGAAATTATGTCTGTTTTAGAAGAGAAATTCAAAGTGTTGTTTCTAGCTTTAGAATCTCCAGTTTCTGATGAGAAACTTATCAACAGCATCTTCAGGGCTGCCATGGGATTGAATCTAAAGAAAATATCATCTTTATCTCCACAAAAAATCCTGAGAGAGGCTCCCATGAGGCAACTCTATTTGTGAACAGTGCTGTAAGGCAGTAACGAGTTTTAGAAGTCAGACTCAGAAACTTCCGACAATCCCAGACAGAGGAAGGAAAATGTCAGTTTTCCTTTAGCACTTTGTAAAGCACTACAATTTTATGGTGCTTTGAATTTGTTTTGAATCCTTAATGTCCAAACTAGCTGCTTCATACACTGCACATGAGGTGTTATAGCACTGTTATGAGCAAAATAAACTTTAATAAGACTGTCTTTTCTTTAAAATGTACTCAGCATTTTCTAAGCTCCAAAGGCATTTTTGCCTGGAACTCTTCTGCTCCTCTTCGGGAAAGGCCTGTAAGCTTCTGCTGCTCACCTGTTTCATCCTGCAAACTGTAACGAATTACAGAAATGGAAAGAGAATGAATATTTATTTGTTTACTCTTAAAATGTGTCAACATTCCCCACTGCTTTAGGATTGGGTGGAGTGGCAGGCTGTGAAGTTTGACTTACAAAACAAGCTTTGAGATTTCTTATTCCTTATAGAGCAAAAAAGTTTAATTTTTCAGCTTTTTAATGCTCTGAATCTTCAAAACCAAACTACTTTTACCTTAAAATCTTATTAGAAAAATCCAAGCTCCAAACAAATGCTGTTTTTCTCCCATGTGATTTTCTCTGCATACCTACGGTTACATCCTATTTTCTTATTCTTCCAGGTCAACAGAGAAGTGTAAGTTTTTTGAGTCACATCGTTTGGAAACCTAAGGAGGGAGAAGCACATGAGGGTTCACTAATGAAGTAATCAGTCTTCCCTGAGCTCCTATCCTCTTAAAGACTAGAAGAAAAGGCATTAACAAACCTTTCAGCTAAACCACGTAAAACCTTTGAGACTAAGGACAAATTCTGTTGTATGAAATTCTTATGGATAAGACATTAACAACACATTCATTGACAAATTCTTCTTCATTTGTTGGCTTTTTTTCCAAGAATGGGTTAATTGTTCTTCAATGCAAGCTGGAACTCTTCTGAAATAATAGTTTTCTATATCTTTCTCTTGGTTACCAAATCAATGTTACTTCGTAATCTGAACCTCTGTATCATTAGCATATGAAGCCTGACCTCAGCTCAAAACAGGTCAAAACACAGAGCTTGAAAATTATCACAGTACAAAGTTCTGTAAAGCGTAAGTCCTTCTACTTAAGGTTCCATTTCTATGCCTCTACACAAAGTTCCATTTCTATTTCAGAGAAAAAATAGAATTTACAGTTCTAAAGGTAAAATTAACACAAAATGTCCCAGTGCTCTGAAAACATTTTCCATTCAAATCTAATATGATGGTTTTCATTATAGTATATCTTACACTTCCCCTGACCCAATACCTTCAAATTCAAGCAAGTTGAGAAATACTGCTTTGTCTTCGGACCTTAATGGCCCTCACATAAGCCAGACTAGCATTTTGCCTTTCAAATGTTCCCTGGAACAGCACACATGGTAGAACCCAGTGGAATAGTACCCACTCACACACACACGCTGTAAAAGCCTGAGTAATTTTGTACATTTTTTAGTATTTTTCAGTCATATGCCTTGGCAGGAGAATGAAGTCAGGCCACACACCGACTCTAACTGTTTCATTGTGTTAGCTATGCTATTTCATACCGCAGCCAACAACCCTGAATCTGAAAAGCTTTCCATCCCTAGAGAAGATGATCTTTCTATAAAATGCTATAGTTCCTTTTTAAAAATGTAGACAGGTCTATCTATTAAGTATATTTTATACTGTGACTTCTGAGGAAAAGCTGTTAGAGAAAGAGAGAAGGAGAGAGAAGGAGAGAAAGAGAGAGAGAAAGAGAGGGAGAGAAATAAAAGAAGGAAAAAGAAAGAAGGAAAAAGTCTGTTGCTACGTAAGAGAGAAATCTCAGCAATTTCTACTGCAACAACTCTTGAGCTGAAAGAGTTCTCATTTCTGAAAATTTTTATTTAGAAAACAAAAAGCCAAGCACACCAAGTCAGAGCTTTACACCAGCTTTGATATGACCTCTGTTTTTCAAGCTAATTTAGCTTTCTGTAGAATTTGCATTGCAGAAAATGTAAATAACCCAAAACATGAAGGAAATATCTTCTGTGTCTCAGGGAAACATCTGATGTTGAAACTGTATATTGCTTATGAACTGGCAAACCTAATTAAAGGATCTAGGATGTTATAGTGACAGATTTGGACATCAACACTTATCTAAGAGCCAGTCTGGCTTCAAAATACAACACAGAAGCTTCTATTTATAAATATTTAACTGAAGTACTAATACAAAAATGACAAAATATTCATTTTATTCTCTAAGGAATATATATATCAAACAAAACTACTGACTGAAACAAGCAGCTTCTCAATTTCCACAGGTATGGGGGGGATTTAATATAAACATCTTTTTCAGAAAGGCTTCTGCACATAACATGACATTTGAGCCCAGTGGAAACTTCCCAGAGCTTATGGCTGCACTCTCAGCTCTGCCCATCTCTATCCCAGACTTCAAGGCAGCCTTTTCCAGCTATACAAGAAACATCCTTGGGAGCAAGGAGTCCATGGGAAGGGTCAAGCTTTATCGCTGCCTGCCCACACAAACACCACTTCAAGCACTGCTGTTTTAGCTGCAGGGGTAAATGTACTTTGCAACTCTTTCAAAAGACCCATCTCCAGAGCTAGAAGATCACCAGAGGAGACCTCAGCCAGAGGTCAGGTAAATTTTAGCAGCTGCACTTACAGGACTTGAAGGTCTTGATTGCTCATAGGAATTGTCACTTCTTGGCCACCTAACACTGTTGCCTATCCTCTGGCTGACAGACCTAATTGACCCATCAGCATAAATCTCTCTTTCTCTCTTTCAATGACTGATCCCTTTCCCATTTTCACAGTCCCACTCAGTTATGGAAAATGTGCCTGATCTTCTTCTAACCATCAAAATCTTCATAAAACAACTGTTGCATCTTGCATGTCACTACAGTCTCTAATTGCTAAAATGTTTTATTAAAAACATTTAAACCTTAAAGTGAATCTCACAGTATTAAATAAAAGTAGAAGCTGGCATTAAAACTGACATAATCATTGGCAGTCTACTAGTCTTAGTTGTCCAAGAGCCACCTAATCAAATGGAATTAAGGAGAAGATGAGCGGGAGCTGACTATCATCACACCAAATCATAAACTTACCCATTATTTTGTATGAAGTCAATGTGCTTAAACATTCAAGAAGTCTTAGTGAAGAGAGAGAACAAGGGAGAATCTCTATCCCCTACTGGATGAGGGGGAGAACATTGCAACCAATGATGAGGAAAAGGCTGAGATACTTAATGCTGCCTTTGCCTCAGTCTTTAATGGACAGACCAACTGCTCCCAGGATGTTCAGTCTCCTGAGCTTGAAGACAAAGATGGTGAACAGTACAAATCCCCCATAATCCAGGAAGAAGTAGTTAATAATCTGCTTCTGCACCTAGTCCCATATGTCTACAGGGCCGGATGGCATTCACCCAAGAGTACTTACGGAGCTCACATGAGAGTTCACCAAGTCTCTCTCCATTGTTTTTCAACAATCCTGATCAACGGGGGAGGTACCAGATGACTGGAAGGTGGCTGATATGATGAAGAGCCAGACTTCAGTACCAGGAAAGATCATGGAGAAGATCATCTTGAGTGAGCTCTCATGGCACCTGCAGGGCAGCCAAGGGATCAGGGCCAGCCAGCATGTGTTTATGAAAGGGAGATCTTGCTTAACCAACCTGCTCTCTATGACCGTGTGACTCGGCTTTGGATGTGGGGAAGGCTGTGGATGTTATCTACTTGGACTTTGGGAAGGCTTTTGACACAGGTATAGATAAATCTACCCTTCACTGGCTTAAAAACTGGCTGGCCTGCCGTTCTTAGAGAGCTGTGATTAATGGGGTGAAATCTAGCTGGCAGCTGTCCACAAGCAGTGTCTCTCAGGGATCTGTTTTGGAGCCAGTCTTGTTTAGTATCTTTATTGATGACCTGGATGTGGGAATTGAGAGCACCCTCAGTCAGTTTGTAGACAACACCAAATTATATGGGAGTGTTGATCTGCTCAGTCATTGAGATGCTGGAGCATGTCCAGAGGAGAGCGACCAAGCTCGTGAGGGGTTTAGAGAACAGGTCATATGAGGAGAGGCTGAGGGAGCTGACAAGTTTAGTTTGCCCTCTACAACTACCTGAAGGGAGGTTGTAGAAAGGTGGGTGTTGGCCTCTTCTTGGTGACTGATGAGAGAACCGGGGCCAGTGGTCTGAAGTTGAGGCAGGGGAGGTTGATATTAGATTTTAGGAAGAATTTTGTTACAGAAAGAGTGGTGAGGCACTGGAACAGCCTTCCCAGGGAGGTGGTACAGTCACCGTCCCTGGAGGTATTTAAGAAACAGGTTGACACAGTGCTTCATGACCTGCTATAGTGAAAGGCATGGAGGGAGTTAGTTTGTGTTTTTCAATCTCTCAGGTATTTCAGTTTTGTGTTGGCATGGGTATGGCTGAACTCAGTGATCTAGGAGGTCCTTTCCAAGCAGGATTGTGTGATTCTGTGACCATCTAAGCTTACCTTAGTGTAGCCATTAACAGTGCAATCACGTTTTCAAAAACAGTTTTCAAATCAAGTAATTAAAGGTACAAAGCCATCTTCAGATGTGATCCCATGCCAGCAGCTGACAGTCACCACACATCAGCTGAGCCAGCATAACCTTCTATGTGTTCGTACCCAGCCCTGATTAACTGAGTTCAGCAGAGCGCAAAGAGTCACTGTGCAGCACATTCCCTTCCCAGCATGGCTCTGGCAGGCTGCTGAGCAGTAGAAAGTCTACACAGAGCTGCTGCAGTGCAGTCTCGCTGCTGAAGCCTGAGAAAAACCCAGACATACCTGAACTTCCCTTTAAAACATAAATATCTTGTGAGCATATGCATAATGAAACTGTTAAAACTATTACTACTCTGGTTGTTAGTACTTATTTACCAATTACACTCAGCACCTGCAGCAGATTCAAACAATTACCTCAGTTTTACTACTTGGTTCCACCCACATTTCATCAGCATGCTACATGCATTATAGATGTTGTATATTCCTCCAGCATGGTCTCTATCCTACAGAGGAATGATGTCTCAAATAAGCCCTAGAATCAGCCTCAAGAAAACTGTACAATCAAGATGTCTAATGAGATTATTTGATACATGTCGACTACACTCAACACCACCAGCATTCATGTGATCAGGCAGCTTGGGACATATCTTGCCTTCAGGGAAAGAAAGGCAAAATCTTCATAAGTCGCCACTAAATATGAAACTACATTATTAAGGAACATAACTCAAGCTCCTTCAGCAGAGACAGAGCCAGACAGATTTTCCAGCTCTGTGGCATTTCTCACTGAAAGACAAGCAAATCCATCACAAGTGGTTGGACAGGGAAAATTTTCATTATGTGTCTCGCTTGCTTTTTGAATCCCTCCTCTGTTCCACACACAGCAATGAAGTTCATAACTACAGCAGTTCAGTACTTTAGTAAAGCAAAGATATTTAACAATTATTCATACCGGTAGTCCTTATTTACAGAACATATTTCTTCTAAATTTTAGATCATCCTATCTCTTTATGAAAGGTGGGTAAAAATAACATAAACCCTGCCCAAAAGATAAAACCCACGCAAACAGGACTTTGAACTAGGCACGAGTATTAAAACTTCATTCAATGAAATTCTGGGTTTTGTAATGCAAACCATAAAAGTGCCCGGGGAAATGAAGCACTCTGGATTGCCCAAACCACTAATAAAGAAGACTAAAAACTAAATTAAAGTAGGAAATCAGAAGGAAGTGGCAATTTGAAAGTGGAATGTTTATAAGCAATTCTCAATACAGTAGTAAATGAAAACTATGGGATCCCAAAGGTTATTTGTTCCAGCTTTTCCCACGCACAAATACTGCACTTGTGTCACTGCCTCAGCAGAACTCTGCTCTTGCTAAAGACTGCAAACAGGATGAAACCGGCTCAGGAACAACTCTTCACTTCTGGGTGCTGTGCCAGTGGCAAATGGACATGTCGGCCATCAGCAAGGGTGAGAAACAGCAGCATTATTCTACACTTTACTCGAGAGCCTAAGGCTGACCGATAGTTCCCAGCACACTGGAAAATGTGGAAAATTTTGGATTCTCAATGAAGATTGCCTTTGGAGGAGTTTTATGTACTTTGCCCACCACTGGTCCTGCCGTGTTCAGGTATGATTCAGCTTGGAGGCAGCTGCCTTATGTTAAAATATGATAATGCTATTCAAGTGAGAATTCAGAAATCATCTATCCGATGACTGTCCTCTTAAAAATCACTGAGACTTTTGCCACTTGAAAAGGAAGAGGGTTGTGGTCTCAGACTGACAATCTAAAGATGTGCCGTGCTTCTTCTCTGGGTCACGTTGTTCAGGCAAGCTTGACTGTAAGCAAAGAGATTCTGAGTTAGAGATATGCAGTGTAGAAGGATAAAGTCCTGAATCATTGGGTAATACACACAACAGGTAACTAGGACAAATGAGCAGTTATGCTAAGGGTTAAAACACTCTCCAGCTGGATGAGACCCCTGACGAGCCTCTGCTGCTGAATTTTAGTATTCTTACTATCTTACTTTTCTTAGAAACATTTTATTCTCTTCTTTTTAAGCATCATTTGGAGAAAACACTGAGGATCAGAAATCTAGTATTTTCCAGCAAGCCCCATTACTGCAAGCAGTTACAGTATTTTATCTCTTCCTATCCTTTTCTTCTCAATGCTTCATCAGTTCAGCTCAGTACCACTACCTTTTGATCTACATGAGAGCTCTCCACTGGAAGTAGGATGAAAAATACAATGAAAAGAGAAAACGTTAGCACAAAGGTACAATCCCACAAGACAGAGTCTTCCATCTCTTCCAGGCTGCCTCTCGTTAGCTGGGAGGAGATATTATTGACAACTCTGCCTTTTCTAGTACTTCTAATTTTCAACTTTTTCATAGAATGCTTTGAGTTGGAAGGAACTTTTAAAGTTCATCTAGTCCAATCCCCCTGCTGTGTGCAGAGACATCACAAACTAGATGAGGTTGCTCAGAGTCCCATGCAACCTGGCCTTGAATGATCCAGGGATGAGGCATCTAACACCTCTCTGGGCAACATGGACCAGTGTTTCATCACCTTCACTGTAAAAAAATTTCTTCTTCATATCTAGTCTAAATGTTCACCCTTTCAGTTTAAAGCTGTCGCTTCTTGTACTCTCATAACAGGCTCTGCTAAAAACTGTGCTCACCCTCCTTATCAGCGTCCTTTAGCATTGAAAGGCCACAACAGAGTCTCCCTGGAGCCTTCTCTTCTCTAGGCTGAACAACCCCAACTGTCTCATCCTAGAGCTCCAGCCCTCTGATGATTTTTGTGGCTTCCTCTAGATCCTCTTCAACAATTTTATGCCCTTCTTGTGCAGAGAACTTAATTGCTGGACACAGGTATCTTCTCTGAAGTGAGCAAGATTATTTTACAACGCAGCTGTACCTCAGATACGTCTCAAAAACTCTCCACAATCTCTGCTGCTGATGGCATTTAGCCACTGGTTAGCAGGCAAGAACTTGGAAGCTTCCATAAATATCTTTGTCATAAAACTAAGTATGTGACATCTTCAGCTGAAGGGGTAGAGAGGCTGATCGGTTGCAGCTTGGATATTGTCAATACTGTCTTGCAAACTGAAACTATCAAAGATAAGGATAAAGTTGGGGTTGGGGTGGGGGGGGAGGGAATGGTCTCTAGTGAATCGATACTGAAGCTGCAGGACTGGGCTTACTAATAAAACAAGTGTCTAGGGATTCTGAGTTCTTAACTCTTTATGCATTAAGATGGCTTATAATTGATTAATGATGCGTATGGTCTCAACATTCACTTTTACTGAACATTTTCATATTACAAATGTCTAGAAACATTTCAACTGTAAGTCTTCTAAGGCAAAAATAGAGTGTATCCTTCTTATATTGACTGTCATCTGCTATGCATTAGCATGTCAGCAGGAATAGTCATTACTGTTCAAGAGCAGCAACTTTATTAGACAGGGAGCCACAAGAACCTACACATTACATCGAAAAACTGCCATCCAGCCTTTTCCCTTCATATATTTACAATTTGCATTTATCTTTTACTCTTCCAATATGCATCTTCTCTAAGATCTTTCCTCTAAGACGTTTTATGGCTTGTTTACTGTAATTCAGCTACTTTGTCAACGACTTAGATGATGTATTTACTCAGCTACTTCATCTGGAACATGTTTTCTTTTGCATCAATTAATCTACACTGCACTTTTCTATAGCAGAATTGTAGCTATTCAGTAATTCAAACTTTGACATATAAGGGACGGTCAAACATTCACAGTACTATTCCACAGAACTCACATTATCAAACATTACTACATATCTTCTATACCAGCAGGTATTTAACATTTTAATTTAGAAATTGAAATGTAAGTGGTAATTGTGTATGATCACAAAAGTCATCATGATAAGCAGTTATTCAATAAAAGCCGAATTGTGTTAAGCTGTAATGTTAGCAATTCCATTTCCCTGCTCTAAATCTAGAAATCATTAAAGACCGAACTGTGAGGTTTCAGATACCTACTGTCTGCTTTCTCCACAGTAACACCACAGACAAAACACTGGAAAATAATGAGCATATTGCATCACTCTTCAAAAGAATTGAGCTGAGCAAGAAGGCAGCTTAAGGATTGTAGCATTTTTTTTAAAATACCGTACCCTAAGAATTCGAGTTGTGTCCAAAACCCACTGTCTCCATTGCAGGCACTTTTCCAAAATCTTGCAGTGCATTTTTTCTGCAGTGTGTGCAGCATCCATCAAACCAGTGTGTACACTACTTTTTTGATGACGGTTTAAAAATGAAACATAAAAATCTTGAGTCTCAAATGTCTTTTTCATTCAAAATCATTCTCTTTTTTATTTCCACGGCATGTAACCCATGCCAGCTTTATGTCGCTGAGCATTGTACAGAGAATACTCAGAGTGGGACGCGTGAAGAAAGAAATGTTTATAAATCATTCTTAACCGGAGAAACAGGTTTTTTGAAAATCCCTCAACAGTGATTTTTTATTCTTTCTCTGAATTCAGTGCTAAATGATACAGACCTTGAGCTATAAAAATCTGTTCCAGGAGGAAAGGGGTAGACATGTTGAAACTTTTGGAAACTTTTTCAACTATTACACATAAAATTGCAAATATTCCCTATAAGAGCTGATTTAATTACATAATTTTTCTTATGTATGGTGACCCAAATTCTGTATTGGCCCAGCAAGCTTATGGCATGAGGAGAGATAACTTCAGCAAGCAATTTTATGCCTAACTGTCACTCTGAACCCTGCCTGAGAATACAAATACATTTATTTTGTGCAGCTCCAATCCGGCACAAATATTACAGCTGTGCTAGGAAAACAAGGACAGGTAGAGAACAAGTCTCTCACATCAAACAGAGAGGGGCTCCCTAACAACTGACACGGTTCCCTACTGTGTGACTTTCACAATCTGGCAGCGCTCAGCTGAGTCCTTGTCTTACACCCCTACAGCTGCTGCCTTACCTGCGGCTTCCGCTGGCGCTCTGGGTACACAAACAGTTTGATTCAGCATGTCTAAAGTTCAAGCCAAATTTAACTTGTCTGCTTCAGAGCTGCAACGGTGACCCCACAGAATTTCAAGCCTATGCACATGACAAGAAACAACAGCCCAAAATTTTTAAAAAAGAATACTTTTGAAAAGAGCTATGTAGTTATAATTTATCTATTGCATGTGTTTTGCAGCAAAACCACCACATCAGTGACTTGCTATTTAAGTACTTGGTGTTGTGTATCAGCTGCCCATTAATAACCAAAGGGGCTAAATTCAATGGCCACCTGAAATTCTTTTTCTTCATTCTTTTCAGTCCTCAAAGGTGAGTAGTGCTCAGTGCCATAATTCTGATGCTGCCAGATATCTCAAAAATACCTTTAAATAGCATCAGTTGCTTGATGGGTTTCTCCAGTAAGTGTGACTCACTGGGGATGCAACTAGCATCACCAGAGACTCTAAATCACTGAGGGGAAAAAAGCTTTCAGAGAGTTTAAAGAGGAGCAAATACTATAAAAATAGAAAACCAACAATATATTTAATTATTTTATGGATTTGTTTTCACTGGGCTTTTGTTTGCCCTTGCATAATCAAGTTTCAGACATTAATATTCCCAGAAATCATATTACAGCAGTTGAATTCTAAAACTGAGATATTTCAAACTCCAGACCAAATCTATACCAAAACATATGTCCTTGTGGATGTAAACTGAGATGTTACTAAATGCACCTGGGGAATTCACAGGTCAAGAATGATCACAGGGAAGGGAGAGTCACAGGTAACACATATTTGGTATTTAAACAGACAACTCCTTAACTGTACTGACTTATAAAAGTCAGACACTATTGTGTGAGAAAGTACTTGAAAAATGTGTCTTGTTTGAGCACAGACCTATCACTTCGCGGCTCAAAGCAAAGACCAAATCAAGTCTAACAGGTGCAAACACAAGCAAAGTTTGTATGATGTGCCATCAACAGATGGCCTCGAGGTCACTGGAGGAGCTGCCAGGGACTGACTTTTCTTACTCAGAATTTTCCTGCCACTTGTCACCCTTTCTCCTTTTCCTCCCTTTCCCTCAAAAGTACTGCTGCTCCAGATGTGGCTGAACAGAGTGACACAGTCACTAAGCCAGCAATGAGTGCTTCCAGCCTGCCCAGCAGCTGCCATTGTCTCCTACCCCATTCATTTGTTCCTGACTTTCCCTTGTAAGAAACTACAGACACATCCAGAATGAAAGGCAAAGCCACAGATTCATTGCACTGTTGCTACAGTGGAAAAGAAAGTGGGAGGCATCAGCTCTCCTTGCTGTGGTGCTAAGATTACTCGGACCTTTGGGTGAATTGGGTCAGCATAGCCAGTTCGCAGAAAGTTTCCCCCACCTCCACCAAAAAGAAGCAGTTAACTGAAAGAGTTTGCCATAATTTCATGGAAACATAAACAAACTGGTGCAGGGTCTCTCCCTGGATAAACACTGTTTACTGACAGAGGTAACAGACTGTGAGCCTGCCCTCATCCCAAACTCCAATTTTCCAGCTTTTAGGTCCAGCCATTAGACATTGTGTCCTGTACCAAAAAAAGTCAACTAAGTAATTATTGATATGTGTCTAAATTACAGCAAAAAAACCCTTTAGTCAATCTTTCCAGCACTGCTAAAATGTTTTTTATGGGTTTGGATTAGCAGCAGGGGGAGGATCCTTACAAGCAGCAGAAACTAATATGTCCCACAAGGGACCAGAGCAGGAGCACAGCAATTTCCTCCCAAGCTCAAGGAGCAAGGTTAAGACAGAGATTGAATAAAAAGCACTGTCGTGCTGCTCAGTGCCACGCATGCTGGATCTGTTTGTACGGGTAAAATGTGAGTGATGGGAAAGCTCAAAAGCTTTGGTGGATTGATTCCTTTCAGCGTTCAGGGGCTGTGATGGTAATCTCAGAACATGTCCAAGCTTATTTATACTGACAACAGGCAAAGAGATTGAAGAGAAAAATGTAAAACTCTGCTGCCTTCCCTAGATTTATTCAGAAAACTAAACTAAGCCCGAAGTATTCTCTCAGTGGGACCAGCCCAGTGTAGGTTTGGGATACCAGGCTATGCATGCTCATGAACAGCCTGAAGTGCTGCATGTGGAAGGAACCACGTGTGCTGATGCGCCTGTGGTGCACATGGGGATGGAGACACAGCAAAGCCAGTCCCGGTACAGCCAAAAAGCAATGCCAGCAACCGCCTGAACCCAAGGAGGCTGTCCAGCTAGGCAAGGATGGGCCACAGGGGGAGGAGGGCACTGGTCCTGCACTAGCTCCCCTCCTCCAGCCAGCAAGAAGAAATAAAGGAAAAGAGAGGCAGATTTTGGCTCTCTGTTCTCATACACAAGGGACTACAAAAGCTATTTTTTAACATGATGCTCATGTCTGCAGGTCATCTCTGCAGCAACTATGAAGAGAAATGTTTGTGGCATTAATCCCACACTGGCAGACTGATGTAGCTTTCAAGCTGAGTAAGTGTTTAATGCTTAAAAGGGAAGGGGGAGAAAGATTTCTTTCAGATAAATTGCTTAATTGGGAAGTCAGGAATTCTCCTGCCTATGCAATTGATTTTATAAAAGAAAAAAAATGTTTATTTCAAAATATAAAGCTGCTATTCATCTACAATATCCAGGGGGAACTAAGCCAAGGGATGGGCACTATTCTTTGCCAAAACTGCAACTTCAGAAACATAAATAAGGTTAATAAGTCAATATTATTTAAATAAATTTCTTCATGCCTTGACTGTTTTACCTAAGATTAAATCCAACACCAAACACACTGAGCTGCCAGATCACGGACTGATCATTTCCTCCAATGGCAAGGCATGAGGAAATGAGGTCCCCAGGGGAGACACTCAACCCTCACCACTCACATCTACAGTTTTGGAGACTAGCTTCCCTTAAGCTAAATGAACTGTGATGTACTCAATTGCAAGGTGCTGCAGATCTCAGAGCAAAGCTCCAGTACCTCCCCCTGTCCAGGAAATTCTTTCAATTCATGCAAGAGAACAAATAGAGCATTTAGTGCCACCAGTGTGACCACCGGGCACAGGCTTCTACCACCTCTTCCTCCTACCCCCATGAAAACCCTTCAGAAGGTCTCCATTTTGTTCTCCACAAAAACTGTTTGCATCCCCAGGGTGAGAAGACAACTCTCTACCTACCACACATACACAGAAGAAAACCAGGGCTGCCTGATGAACATCCACAGGACACTCTGCCAGCAAGGAATGTCCCCTCCAGTGCAAAGGAGAACTAGGATCATGGAAGGGTCAGACATTGTGCTTGCCCAAGGAGTCAGGAGGAACAGGATTATAACCCCTTAATGAACAGGCTTGCTTTTGAAGACAAAGTTCATCTTTTTAATGATATAAACTTTAAAGCTAATCTGATATTAAGTGCTAATATGTCATAACTTTCTCAAGCTATAGGAAAATAAAACAACTTGAGTTTTATCCTTTAATATAAAAGCATCAATTTTTCTGTTCTTAGCAACTCACTAAGCACCTCTGACATCCACTACCATAAATTACAGGCATTTGTGCATTTCTCTTACGCAAATCGTTTTCATTTTGATTTCTCCACAGCTATGTTAGTGTAAAACTTGTTAGAAATCTGTGAGCAAAAATGGCACTGGATTAGTAAACCTGACACCTGTTACTCAGAAAGGCAGCTCAGGTTTTACAAGAAATAGCAGCCTGCTTATTATTACTGCACTATCCATTTTTGTACATTACATCAATTAAAAAATTACTGAATAATAGTAAAACAACTTACAATTTTGAAAAGACTTAAGAACGTGACACCTACATACTGTCATTACCTCTCACAAGCTATTATTGCATGGGTAGCTAAATTCGGACAAAGACATCAAAAATATCCTATCTGGATGCTTCCAAAACAGACTTTGTAAAGGAGAAAAAAATTGCACACTGATAGCCATAACTTTTCTAGCAAACCTATGGTTTGGGATTTTTATTTTGTTACTGTCCCTATGTTACTCCACAAATCAAGGGATATATTTGTAATGAACCCTGCGTTTATAGTTTTCTAGGTTTCTTCCTCATATTGGGTAATGGAAATTTGGAATTTAAATATTTATATTCATAAATTAAATAAAACTAGGTGTAGAAAATTTATTTAACATGGGCAAAGCACTGTTTTATTCTCCAACACTGAAGTCTCTAGACACTGTGCTACACTGCTTGTAGTGGGAGCCACACTGAGGTAACATTGCCAACCTCCTCTCTGACATTTCTCAACAGAAGTGTGCAATCTATGTCTTTTATAAGGCTGTGACTTTAACTATGTTAGTGTGAGAGGACAGATCTAGCAATGTAATCTAATCTAACAACCACTATCCTTACTAATCTCTTTTTAGCTGAAGCTAAATAAAGCTAAATATTCTATTTTAATCTTTCTTGATTTGCCAGCTATCTTTTAACAGTCAGACACTCTGCAATCCCAGTCCCTGTGACTCCTGTGTCTCTGCCTCCTCCTGCCAAAGCGTTATCACTGCCTTGAGGTGTCCTTCGGATATCAGCTCTGTTTCCTTCTCAGCTTTCTGCAAAACCTTCACAGGGCTCACATCCCACATCCTTGTCCCTCACTAAGGTCACACAGACAGAACAGCCAACTCTCTATTGTGGAGTCACAAACTGGTTCAGTTCCAGCCTCCCTCTTCCCAAATTAAAATTTCAGATTATTTTTCTGATATATCCTTTTGGAAGATATCCACAGCTCAGGACCAGCATCATTAACACTGAGCTTTAGCATTCTTGGACTATATCTCACTTTCCTTGAAGCCCCTAAATGGCACCAGAATCCTCCCTCTTTCTGGCACTCCTGACATGGAATGAGATGCTCACAGGACCCACTCACCACTCACCTTGTACCTGGTGCTACCTTTGCTATGAACACTGAGAAATCAGCAGGAGCTGATTTTAAGCATGATTCACTCAAACTATCTTACTGGTTAAATTGAATATGAAATAAATCACGCCCTTATCTGAAACAGTTGCAATAACTGCACGGCTCAGGACTGTGGAGAGCCTTTAATTAAACTGATCACTCTGACTGTAGGTGTTGCCTTCCCTCAGGTACCTTGGGCTGGAATGTATTGTTGTGAATCCCTCCCAACTCCATTCACAGTGTAACGGACCTTCTTGTCTAACTCTCTGTCTTTGAAACAAAGCCCCTGAGGCATTCTGCCACTATCAGGTGCCTCTTTTTTATGAATCATAGGGGATAATTTGTAGGTGCCTAAGATTATTCTTTGCTTCTGGCACACACTGCCAGTAACAGTGTGTGTCATCAACATATGAGAAGTCAAAGTCATGATCCAAGAAGCTGTCAAATGATTAACACAGCACAATCGCTAATCTGGATGTTGCATAATTTAACATTTGCAATTAAATTTGAGGTAAGAAAGCTCCTAAATAAATTGAAAACAATGTTCAGTTGATGGATAACATGCAAGTCTTACTGTGCTAACATTAAGAATGAAACAAGCATGATACTATCTTTACATATTTACCACAAGAATTCTGGATTAAAGAATGAAAACTATTAAATTTTGTATGGTGTGTTCTCCTTTCAGGAGAGCGTTACCTAGCACTCATGGACCCATATCTTAAGTGGTTTCAAAGGAGAATCATTTTAAAAAGTAATGATTTGTGGTAGGAAAATCTTTATAGGATTACAATCGAGGAATATACTAAACTATTATTAAACACTATTTATCACAGTGTTCATGTATATCTGTGTATATTAGTTTTAGAAGGACCACATTCTAAACTCCTAGCATTATTGTTACGACTGAAGGCTATAAATTGCATCTGCATTAGAATACAGTGGTGTGGGTGATTCTGTGTGGCTATATGTATCATATACACCAAATCTATACAATACACCCATAGGTATCTGTACAGAGGTATCCAACAGATACACTTTCTGCTAATTGCCCTTAACCAATTACTGTAAAATTATAAAAAGAGCAGAAAATTAATGAACTAATTAGTTCTGGAAATTAATTAGTTTATTCTGGAAAGTTATTAGGTCTAATTTGAACTAGTAAGTTTTGGAAACTTATTAAGAAGTGGTAGCTACATGGTAAAGCCAACAGATGTAACTCGCCAGCATATTCGCAGCAAGCAATGGAACTACATCTGCCTGTGATGGCAATAAAACTACATTCCCCAATGAAGAGCAACACTGATCCTTCTCTGTCTGCTGAGGAGTGTTGGGCAGTTGGTGCTGGGATACACTGTCATCAAGCCTGTCCTGCCACTGAGACACTCCTTACAACATTAATTTAGAATTTGATAGCATCACTTTCCCTCACGCTTTTGTTTTTTTAATAGTACTGTGGGGCCTTTTTACTGTTTTGCTAGTACTTCTTTTGTTCCAATTGGTACCAAATGAAAATCACCCAAAAGATCCTTTCCAACCCAATACCTTCTATCATTCTTAGTAAAATTGATCTCAGTGTTACATTTGACACAAAGAAATTGGTTCTTTGTAGACTGGAAGGGCCAAATGTAAGTATTTCAGATGCTTTTTTTTCTCATTCCTGCATTTGTACCCCTGCACCTTTTAAAAAAGTAAGGGCTGTGTTTAAAAGCAGAAGACACTGCTATTCTCTGGTGGCACAGATGTTGGCAAGGAGACTGAAACAATGCAGAAAAGTGCTGTGTGGAAATGGGAAGATTTATGAGTTGTAATTACTTCTTCAAATTCCCATCTAGAGACATCCAGCTTGTTCTCCATGTACATATATATGTGTCATCAGGGCTGTATTTTTGGTGTTCAAAATACTAGTATATCACACTGGCAACTCTGCTCAACCCAACTGCGATCAAAACCAGTTTGCCAGAATGGAAGAAAAGCAACTGCAGATGATAAGGATTCAGAAGAGCCCAAAATGCTTTCAGGGAAAAAGACTCAAGGCTTTTATGAGTCAGTCTCTTTCATTAGTGCTGATGTCCCCCTAACAGGTCATTACACGCCTTCAGTCTCAAGGACAAGAGAAACACAGGGGGATTGTGCATCTGCTCGGTATTTACAAAAATAAAAATATTTACTTTGTTCCAAGTGTGCATTTTGAGATGCCAGCGACATTGCAGCAACCCATCTTCCCCATCGCCAGCCTCTCTCCAGCCACTACTGCTAGCTCCGTGCTGTGATTCTCCAGAGCTGGTCTTCCTCATGGATTACCACAGGACATTAATTACTCGATGCCTTGTGCAATACACCACACAAACCTATTGGTTTTAAGTGTGCTGCTTTTTCTTGGTTTTTTGCATTATTATGCTGCTTCCTAACAATGACACAGCCCCGGATTACTTGTGCCCCTTGTTATGTATTATCTGGGATAATTCATGATTGAATGCTCATGGAGATTATCTGCTAGTGACTTGCTTTTGAGGTAATGGGTATCAGAAATGCTTATTCTCATTTTAAGGGATTTGTTTCCTAAACAGCTGATAGCTTTGAGTGATTCTAGTACCTGCACAAAGCCTGATTTGTGCATGTCCCATTGGCATTTAAAGATCTAGCTACCTGAAGTTTTAACCTGAATAGTATTACGGAGCACCCTACACAAACAAGAATTGCCACAGCTGAGTATTTGTCCAATTAGGAGGAGGCACCAACATAACAGTTTAGCAGAATACATATTTTGTAGTAACAATCTTAAGTACTGTACACGCACATATAAGTCCACGCACAACAAACCCCTTTAAATGCATGCTCCTTGACCTTACTCTATGTAAGAAAATATTAGTAAACCACTATTCATCAATTCATGAGTGTTAAAACACTACTACAATAAACTTGAAATGTAAAAAGTCCTGACGGTGTCCCTAGATACTGATGAAAACTGATGCAGAATTTTTGCTAAGAACATATCTGCACTTGCCTATTGTAGTTTACAATCTCAAAGCTAATGAATAAATAAAAGTGAAAGGAAGGCAGGGAAGAAGGAAGAGCAGAGTAAAAGGGTCTAACATACATATTAAATTACACAGTAATTATGTGCTTCTGAAATGCCAATTAGTAACTCCTTCCATGATCCAGCTCACAGTCAGATCGATATTACGTTGATCACAACAGAGAGTCATGACCTAGTAGAGAATGTTTTATTACTAAAGAATGTAGAAAGCCACAGAAATATTAGCTTAACTCCTTTTTTTTTCCTCTTTTTTTAAAGTGCAAACTGTAGTTCTGTGTTAAGAACCATTCATAAGTATTTCTGTTCTGTGCTTTCGGTAACTTCAGTACAGAAGTTTGGTTTGTAGGAATTTACAATGGCAGCCCCCGGCCAGTCAATACAACAATTATTTTTTATTTCTAGTTTGTGTTTATCTTTCTTTTTTTCAAACAATAAGGCAAATTAGCAGACTTTTTTAGGGTGAAGAAAGTTTTTTTACAAGCACTTGGCAACAACAATGACAGTGCACGACGACAGAGTGATTCCCCTGGAAGAGCTAAGTTATTTGCTATGTTGACAAGATGAGGCAAGAGTGTGAAGTATAAAGCCAAGTTCATTGTCCTGGGAGGGGCTATAACAATACAAAAATAAGGCAAGTATTCAGTATTGCCAACTAGACCCTGCAAGATTTGTTACAGAGCTCAGAATGAAAGACCATTATTCGTAGAAGTGTCAGCAAGGTGCTACGATTTACAATCATTTCAGAAAAGCTGTAAAATGGCTAAAAGGTGGAAGAATACTTTCTAGGATACTTTTTCATGTTATCCAAGGGGTTTGGCATCTTTGGGCTTTTCTTCTTGCCTTACATTACATTTCTTCTATTAACATGCTCCTCCATTGCTAAAAATACTTTGCCTGCAGTACACTCCTTTCTGAGAGCCCGTGGATGCAAAAAAACACCCTTTCCTCAACAAAGGCAGATGTAAGAAAGGGATGGTACTTCCCTGTGTCTGGGCATTAACCCTCCCACAGTTCCAGGGTGATCCAGAGCAGAAACTGTCACAGATGAAGTTTGTTCAATACAATTTCAATAAGTTTGCTCAATACTTTCCTAGAGAAGTAATCATTCTGCTTTGTTATGTGGGTTTAAAAGTTTATGCTGCACTAGTGAGCATAGACTATCTGATAAAAAGAAAAACGTTAGAGAGGTAACATTACAATGAACACAACACACAGGAGCTGAGATGCCATGGGTTTGTGCATTGGAGAGAAATATATAACGAAAAAGAGAATAAAAAAGAGTTTTCATAGAACTCATTCCAGGTGAGAAGTTTGCCTGTCACTTTTCCTCTTGAATCTTCACAGTTGCTGGAATGAAGTTACTTGGCAAGTTATGATTAATAAGCAATTTATACTTGTTTGATCAATATTGACATATTTTCAAAGTTATTTCTAATACAAGGTCCTCTTTATCATAAGGCAGGTGTTGCTCATACTATGCTCATCTAGCACTTTCCCATGGACTATTCATTTGCCTGGCATGGAAGCAGTTGAAATTATTTAGAAAACACATTTTACACCTGACACGCTGAATTAAGAGTAGAAAAATGAGACAGTTTTCTAATGGCATCAGTATTACTGTGTTGGTTGTAAAATGGACTTGTGTCTAGAAGGCTCTGATTCATGTCCTTTCCTTTTGAAGACTATTGACTTATCTGGGCCTTTGGTTGTTGTTTTTTAATGGCATATTGATATTGGTGGTTGGTTTTGTTTTGGCTTAGAAGTCCCATCAAATGAATTTAA
The DNA here is from genome assembly GCA_013397515.1 of Upupa epops. Classification (NCBI taxonomy): domain Eukaryota; kingdom Metazoa; phylum Chordata; class Aves; order Bucerotiformes; family Upupidae; genus Upupa; species Upupa epops. The sequence goes on from VZRI01011326.1 coordinate 315,073, forward strand.
TAAATGTTTCTGTCGGTGAAAAATTAGCATTGGCTGAACCAAGCGAAAGATAGGAACAGTTTCCAGAGCACTGGCCTCTGGTACTTTCAGAGATAGGGAGGATGAAATGGCTTTAAGCAATTTAATACTATATATGCTGACTCTTTGAAGGGGGCTAGGGCAATTTAATTCGTCTCTTTCTGTGACTTTACCCATTTGAGCATGAACTCACTGGCCATTTATGGTGTGATGGATACAGTTACATGTTACACAGTCGGTCATTAGAGTCACGGGTCAGTCCTCAACTCATCTCCGTACCTATCAACATTTCACATTACTGATTATACACCGCTAAGTGTAATGCAGCCTATATAAAAATGACAGTGCTAATGGAAGAGTTATACCTTTAATCCCCTCCTGCCTCAGCTCTAAGTCATGATTTTTATTCTCATCACCAACTGGATTAAGCACAACTGACAATTTGCTAACACGATGTGCATGCAGTTCAGTTGTTGCTTCTGAGAAGACATAGAAACCCCAAAGCTTCCAACTTTGACTACACATGGACCAAAGCTCCAGCAGGTTTCCTGGCCCTGCACAAACCTTTGCACAGCCTTACGTGGGACAATCCCAAGTTTACAGACAGCAAAGCACTCAAGACAACTTTTCAGGCTTTTATTTTATGAAACAAAATAGTGGTGTAAAACTTCCTGATGCTATTTGTCCAGGTTAAGGATCAATAATCAAACACTGTCACTGATTGCACTGTTATTTTATTTCAGGAAAATCCCCACTTCTTTCTGCAGAGGTACTTCCTAGTGAATACAAATCTGTTTAGGGATTTCATTTCATCACTGTAGAAAGCAACAACTCGTCTAGAAAGTAATTTTCGATCAATGCAACTGAATGATCTTGTAAGAGGCTGGAGATGGCAGCAGTAAAGAAAAGAACCTACTACCTCCCTGGGGTGTTCCCCACCATCATCCTCCCTGCCCAGCCACTACACCCACACACACGCGTGAGTACAGCAAAACCTGCAAACAGGCAGCCTCGCACCCTCCCGGACCATTCCAACCGCGCAACAGCGAAATCACCAAGTGACGAGTCCATTTCACCCTGCTGTTCTCCAAGCGCAGCTCGTACCCACACCGCTGCAGCAGAACAATGACAGGGGCCCCCAGTAGCCACGTTCTACAGGGCAAACTTCGCGCAGAACCCGCGGAGAGACGCGGCGGTGCCGCAGCCGAGCGCCGTGCACCGCTCCCGCCTGCGCAGCCCCGCAGCGACCGCGAAACCCCTGGGCAAAGTTACAGGCGACGCTCCCAGCACCCTTCGTCGTCTCGCCTTGACCTTGAGTAAACTTTCCCCGGTCCCGGCACGGTTCTCTCCAACAACCCCGGTCCCGCCACGGCTATCCCTTACTCCCCGGTCCCCCTACACTGACGGGTGGGGCGCGCAGAGGCGGCAGCTCCGTGCTCCCCGTCCCTACCTTGCCGGCGCGAGTCGACTGGCACTGGACGTGGTGGGACACGGTCGCCGTCTGGTTCATCTTGCCGGTGTCGAGTGGGCAACAGGGAGCCCGCGGCTCCCGGAGCCTGCGANCCGGGGCGCCGCGACAACCCCGCACCGCAGCACCGCCCAGCACCGCCCGGCACCGCCCCGACCCTCCCTGCACCGCCCGCCGGGACCGGCACCGAAGCCCCGCTCTGTGAGAGCCAAACCCCGCAGTGCCCTTAACGGGGGTTGGTGCGATCGTCACTGAAAGTTTATGCCGGGTGCCTTCCCGTCCTGTTCCGCGGCATTTCTTTCCCTCTCGTCCTTTCCCGTTCCCTTCTGTTGCCGCTGCCTCCGGTTCTGAAAAGACTCAGGTTGTTGCGGTACCGGGATATGGGATGAACGAACATCGTTATGTAACGCAGGTACAAGGCTCAAGCACCGGCCTCACACCCACTGCACACGGGATCTCCGGCATCTGTGATAACCCCTGCACAGCTCTGCACTTCCCCACGGATTGGAAGACAAGCTGCTCTCAGCTGACTTTTACCCAAATAACCTTTAGTGGGTTTGGTTTAGGTATAGTGTAAAAAGTCACCACCACCACCCCCTCCCAACTCAGGAGCAGATCTTGCCAAGAATATGCCCAATGTTCCTGCCATGGGTCCAGCCCTGAGCTAGTATCAAAGCCAGAGGATTTGTGGGTAGAAGCTGGTAAACTCTGTGAGCAGATTGTGGCCAGGCACCTCAGGGTGATAACGTCCAAACAATATTTCATATATACAAAATGTTCTTAAATGATCTCTTACTTTAAAGAAACCTCCCAGTAAAACAAGACACTAAAAGCTACATGAAACTGTAGTTGGGGTAGGTGAAGTTGATTCTGCAGGAAGCAAAGAAGTTAAAAAGAGACTAGAGCCAAAAGCCATGGCACAAATCTCCCAATGAAACTGCTGATTTGGAGTCTCACTGCATGAGACTCCAGCTTTGGGCATCTCTGAAGCATCTGTTCTTTCAAGACGAAGGCTGCTGAGCACTATTTCATGCCATATCAAAAGTTACATTCCCAGCACAGGAAGCTATTCCTCAAAAATAATATGGCTTTTAAAAATTCAGGCCCCAGGTTGAGCTCATTCCATCTCTTGGTTTTCCTCCCTACTCCCTTTAGCATGTACCTAAAAAGTAGAGATGCAAGAAAACAAGAACTAAGTTTTGCTAAAGATTTCAGGCTGTGCTTAGAGGGCATCCCCTTCAAGATCTGGCCTGGACCTGGAGGTGCAAGTTAAAGGTCCATCTCACCCTTCAAGGAAGGCAGAGGCAAAGGAAGAAGGCTGGGAACTTGCTGTGTTCACAGCTGATGAGGATTATGGGGACCTTGAGCACCACTTGTAAATCTCATTGTGAAGCTCAGATGTCTGCCTGAGCTTTTTGAAGTGAGATTAATTTTAAGAAAATTTGAATTTCCTGGAAAGAAATCTACTTTAAATTGTCTCAAATCGAGTGCTTCCGATGTCAAAATTCCTATTTGCACATCTTACCTCAGACTCAAAGGCAGATACTACTGCAAACAAATGGAGGAAGAGTTGGAGCTGGTGAGGGAAAGACTGTTCTGCAGCTCAGTCTGCAGAAAGCTGCTGAGGAGGCTGCACAGGAACCAGCCCTGGGTACAAATATTGCCCGTTAAGAGAGCAGAGCAATCGCACAGTGCTTACTCCAGTGATACCCTGAAAAATCTCAGCTCCATTGGAAGCTAAATGCAGAGTAAAGGAACAGCAAGAGGGTCCCTCATGGCTCAGATATGGCTACCTCTGGGCACCAGAAGTGCAGCATCCGGGCTGGCCTCTAGCCTGAAGGACTTGCTCACATTAGCCTCCCTCACCTTATCGGATTTATTGGATTTTGAGCAATCAAAAGCACATTTAGCAAGTGTATCAGGGGCTCAGCAGTGCTCTTTCACCTCCTTCCCTCATACTCAGACAGGACTAAAACATAAAGAATAGAGATAGGAGCAAACCTCACTGAAAAATATCACTTAGGATTTGACTTTGAGGTTTTTTGGTTGGTGCAGAGTAGGAAGGAATGAGTAAACAGCTGTTTGGAAAAAGAGCTAACAATGCAACTCTCCCCACACTCGGTCCTATGGCTGAACATTTGTTCTGAAAAGAAAATGATAACTTTGAGTTACTGCCACTGGGAGATCAAGCAACTAGAGGCAACCAGGAAGATCCAAAGATGTTCTTTGGAAAATCACAAAATATGTTTGTGATTAACAATCTCAGGTGGGAACTATAAGCCAAAAGAATGAACTGCTGATATTTTAGGTTGTGCTAAGTATCAATGGAGTTTGATAAGCTTCTATGAGAACTTTGCATAGATTTTTATGCTTAATTTTACACTTCCCAGTGGTTGATGTTCCATGCAAGCCCCAAACCCAGCTTTAAGCTAACACAAAAATCTCTTCCTTATAATAACAAGGAAAAAGCATCCTGAGTGAAAAAGCTGCCAAAGACAGATATAAAATCAATAATTTTCTGGCATTGTTTTTAAATGAACATCTACAAATTTTAATATATCTGTTCCTATAAAGTATAAATTTTGCTGATTAAGCACCCACTCTCACGAGGTAGAACCTCATTAGAGTATGAACCTAGCAAGGGTGATTGGGAGTCGTAATGACTCTATAAGTGCATCATTTGTCATTATAAAAAGTCTCAGAAACAAGTTAGATCAATAGAGTGGGATTCCACTGCAAACAGACTAAAATCCTCCAGAGCCCCACTCCACTGCTTACTTGTCCAGTGATGTCATCCACTGCCACCCCTCCGGTTCCTCGATGCAGCTGTTAATCCTCTGTAGTGCTTACTCTTCTTCGGGAGTTGGCTGCTTAGCAAAGTGCAGTTCACCCCGGACGTTGACTGCTAATGCGCGTACCCATGTTCGCCTTGTGAGGACGATTTCAAAAGTTTCAGTGCCTTTAGGGTGCAATTAAATAACTGAATGATTACCAAAATATGCTGGGGAATATTAAAGCTGTGAGCAGATGCATCTGTTACATATTGCAATAGAGCAGGTGGTACCTGCTGCTGTCACAGCAGCACCTCAGTGATCTGAAAACTCCTTCCTGAAATATTTAAAATGAGATGATCAGCCAGGAAAAATGATTAGGCTATCCAGAAAGTTTAAGTGAAAATATCTGATAGAAAACCCTGGGTGCCCCACTGTTCAAATGCAGCAAGTGGCTCTGGGCAGCCAGATCTGCTGCTGGAGACAGCATTTCCCAAAGGTTCCTGATCACTATTCAAACCCTGCAGTAACCTGCTGTTAGTAACTCCCAATATAGTTCCCCAGCCACACATTTTCCTGCCTCTTGCTTGCTCACTTGCTTTTCAAGCCTTCTGTTCTTTGAAAAAATCCTCACAACCAACAACCCCTTTTTCATTTTTAAAGTCACGTTTCATGAATTACAGTGTATAATCACCATTCTGAGAAATAAAAGTGTTGGTAATTATATCTACTTCATGGCAACATGTTTTTCTATAGCTGTTTGCTTTCTTTTCTGTTTTATGCAAGTACTTAAAATTTACTCTTACTGCTGTTCTGTGTACCTGGGGCCTAATTCTGCACTCACATACACTGGCAGCTATCAACAAGAGTGAACTCAATTTCTCATTCACACCAGTTCATAGTCAGATTACAGACTTCTCTCCTTATGGATGAAAAACTTTTAATATAGTGATGGAGGCTGATTCAGGATCGCTGCTAGGCTGCTGTCTTCCTCAGAATTATTTGCCACAATGCATGACACTGTGTGCTGATGTATGGCTTGAGTGAAAAAAACAACCCTGTCTCCAGTCAACTGTGCAAAGTTCCTCTATTTCATTCTTCTTTCCCCAAAAACCTCTTAGGGGAAGGGCCAGTAGCTATTGTACAGTGCCAGTTGTGGCCAGCAAGTTCACATCAGAATGTACCCCAGGAAAAGCTGTTCTGGAGGATGATAATGAGTCTGTACACACACAGGCACATGCACACCTGCAGAATCCCATTCCCCCTGCAGCTGGCCGTCTGGCTGCAGTTGATGAAGGGAACGTGAAGGAGAATTCCCTCAAGTAAAGCATAACTTCACACAGACTCAATAAACCTATGGGATGCCAGGCTTCAGTCTGGCTGCACTTCCATGAACTGCTGCTGCTCTGTTAATCTGCAGTGTCACCATTTGGGTACTGGAATGGGGGATTCCTCCGCATGGACAGATCTCCCACTGGAAAGGTAACAAGTTACCCCTACAAGGTGATGTCTTATTCACTGTATGTATTTCCACTCTTTTTTCCATCCCAGAATACCCACAATTGTGATTGTTTAGATTACAGATTAGATTAGACAGTAATCTAGTAAGTAATCTACTTCAGGTTTTGAGGGGTGTTTTCTAAACAGATCAGTCTGTTTTGGTGATTGATATTTTGAACAACACCAAGGAGGATTCACACCATCACTGAAAGAAATGCTCAAACTTGCAACACTCAGTCTAGTATATGGAGCTGATGAAGAAACAAATATAGATATTCCTCATTGGTACAAGCCAATATCCACAGAAGTATAAGGGTACATTTCTTCAAGTTACTATCTTGTCTGATTCACTACATCTATTTTAATAGAAAATGCTTAGATGAAATATTTGTATCTTTCTTTAGAAACAAGTATGTACTAAAATACTTGGGTAATGTACAATGATTCCTTCAATTATTTTTCTGTAAAAGTGAAGGTGAGTACTATTAATTTAAAGGCAGAAGATGAAAAAAATCCTTTGTGTTACCATAATAATGAATGGTTCTGAACAGATTCTGCCTGAAAACATAGGATGTCATGAAAATAGGATCAATAATGTCTACATATCACTGGCTCAGTACAAGACTATGTCATGAGAAGCAATGGAAGTGAAAAACAACCTGCATACAACTGCCCTGTTACCAGGGAAGAGAAGCCAGTGGGTTTTGGCATAGAAAACTGTAAGCAGAGGCAAGAGAAACTGGTCTGTGCTTGAATGAACTGTATGTGTCACCTGCAAAAACTTGCACAGCCAGTAGGTTACTTTATGAGTGGTACTTCACAGTATGTACCTCTCAGCAGTCTCTCTGGGATGCAGAATGAATTCTGATGAATCACAAGCAGTGGCAGAAGCAAAAAGTGTCTTTAGGATCCGTTGAGTCTGTTCATTGAATGCCTGTTATGAGACTCAAATAGGGAATGTGAAAAGAGGATGTACTCACATTGTGGTCATTCCTTAAATGCCAGAGATCAAAGTTACACTCTGTTCAGTGTGAATGTGCCAGTCACACAGCACTTATAAACTAGCCAGAAAATGCACAGAAATTCAGGAAAGAGAAGAGCAAAAAATAATTGACAGAAACACATACTTTACACATGAGGAACTTCAGGAAAGAAGAACAAATCCTCTTTCTTCGATCTTGCATGAAATCCATAGTAGACCCCAGAAGCACTATGTTCCATCTTCCTGCATTCATTTAAACGTCTATCTGTAGGAGCAGTTGCCTGATAAAAAGAAAAAGGTGAATTTGACTGATTTGAGAAGAAGATTTAATGATGCATAACTATTACTCATGGAGCTAACAGGATTCAATATTTCTACCACGCAAGAACTACAGGATGAGCAATGTTTTTGCACATGTGAAGACTTACAGGAACACAGCTAACTATCTGCCTGCCTGTGAGCATAGCCGTGTTCCCAGCCCCATAGCACAGCATTCAGGAGCTGTCACAAAATAGTGCAGATATGAATGACAAAAGCGGTGTGAAGTGTCTGTCTGTACAGGTTTATGCTTCTTTAAGCAGGTTTAACCTTCTTGCTTGCCTTGGAAAACACCAAATCTCATGCAGAACACTTAGCCTACAAGAACATCTTAGTCCTCCAGGGACAGTGTTGCTACCTGAAGACAGAGCTAAGTTTCATGTTTTCAGGTTGAGACCACATCCAAATCTACAGTCCAGAGGGTCTTTATTGAAGGTGTGAGATTAGGATGCAAACTTGAATAAAATTTCAATACCAAGGGTACCTTGTCCAAGCATGATCCTCTCCTTATTTTCAGTATATATAACAAGCCACTTAGAAGAACCCTGCTTTTAAACATCAGACCCCAGATAGTAGCTAAACTTCTGAAGCATTATAATAATTCACACTCTGAGAGTCTGTCCAGATTTCCAAGTGTTTATGTACCTAATAGGCAGCCCTGCAAACACATAAAGGCTTTGCCAAGCTTAGTATGACAGTCCTTTATGTGATCAAAGTCTTTGTCCCCTCCACATGAAGTTACCCCCATGATCCCTTCTGCATTTGAGATATCTACAGCAGATACCACATGCAAGCAAAATTCATTCAGAGCTTCTGTTCTGTTCATATTTAGAGGTAGCATCCTAAAATCAGCTGAAATGGAAAAAAGAAAAACAGGAAAGTTCACATATTTAAAGTTTTGAAGTTTTAATTAATAGTTTATAGCTGTGGAGACTGATGATGGGGAGTATGGGTTTTTTTATGTTAGTTCTTTGGGGCTGCAGGAAAGAAAGGTGCTTTCTAGATTAAATAAAAAAAGAAAGTTCAATGACAACAGCAAAAAATAATAAAAAGAAGAAAGCAAGCAAATTGGCTACTGTAGGCCCTTTTCCTTCATCTATCTAGGTTAATACAACCTCAGCAAAATTGTAGAGTCACGCTATTACCTGTGGGCATAAGAAGGAAAAAAATTTACTTAAAAAGAGTAATACTGAATCTATGATTATTCCCAACATTATGCTGCAACGTTACTGAATAAGAGATCAAAACTCTCCCTTCCTTCATTCATTGTAAATCTAATAGCACATAACATGGTGGGGATTTTACAGATGAAAGATAATTTATGAGTTCTTTTCCTAAAGAGCTTAAGGACCAGTTGCCATCAGCTAGAAAAAGATGCTTTTTCTACCCCCCAAAACTACCTGAAGTCTCTTTCCCCTGAATGTCTTCCTGTCACCCCACTTTAAAGATGTTTTTACAAGACTCCCAGGGTACTGAAGAAGACTCTCAACTCATTGTTGCTTCATAATGGCAAAAGCCATCACTTTAACTAAACAGGATAAAAGATGTGATAGCAAACAAACCTGCTAGTAGGACTGAAGCTTGGATTTTGAGGATGTTATGAGGACACTGCTTTGTCTCCCCACCTCTGGGATAAGAGAACAATCTGAGAATAGCGGGAGCCTCATGCAAGCTGCTAGTGGTTGTTTTGGTTGTTGATATCTGAGTGAACCTGCCCAGTCAGCTACAGAGTGTGCAGTCTCCAATTGTTGCTTCAGTAAGTGAAAATGTAAGATGGTACAAGGAAAGCACAGGTAAGTAAAAAGTCTAAGTCTAACTGATTTAATAAAATTGGGGGAAGACAGACAACAGGAATTTGAAGGAGGAACATGGCCAAAGCACCAGTAATGATAAGGGAGATAAACCTCACATTTGATATACAATCACTACCACAGGATATGAAAATGGGGTTGTATTACAGAACCAGGCTTGGCCATTGCTATACCCTGCACCACGTTTGCTTTCACCCATACATGCAACTATTTTGCAAGATCCTGGAAGATCTTGCAAATACTATTATTTCATTTTAATATTTCTCATTCTCTTAATATTTGTGATGCCTTTTCAATAAGAGAACATCTGAAATCCCCTTTATCTCTCTTTTTCTTTCCAATTACAAGTGTGTCAGTCACAAGCCCACGCTCTTCAGCCACTGTGATTGCTGCTGGGCTTCAGCTGACAATCTGTGAAAATTACGGCTGCCCAAAAATCATTGTCAACGTTTTTGCTTCCTTTCGTTAGAATTATGAGATGTTTCCATCTCATTGCCATATGCCAATGTACCTTCACACATACATGTCATTGAGTTTTAGTGACATCAAGTACCACATCCAAGCAGTAAGGAAATACTACCTCGTTAATGAGAGGCACTGTTACTGCCAGCTGCTCATTCCAGTATCACTTAAACATGCATAGAAATAACTTCCTTATACTTTAGCATCACTTTTATATTCCAGTTATAAAAAAGTAGAACACTAAAGTGGGGAAAAGCAGTATGGATCCTCTACTTTGCAGTGAACCAAGGACTGTTTCAGTGAAAATTGCCTTCAGTGCTGCAATGTTTAAAGTAGCCATGGAAGAAGACACAAGATTTGAATGGCTTCTTCTTTCTATTGGGCTGTGAACCCAACAGAAAAACCTGCGGAACAAAATGTTGGGAGAAATTTGTCAAGAACAACAGTCCAATGTGCAATTACAGATTCTCCAGCAATTGTACTGGAGATTTCTAATAACTAAATCCAGAAACTGTGTTATTCTGCTCTTACCTTAGGTAAAATACTACAATTGATGCTCATTGGGATGCTGAGGGCCTCAAACGGAGGTCTCACTGACAGCTACAGTACCTGGAGGCAAGGGCTGTTTGTTTCATTTATTTATAACTGGTGAGACAAATGTCACACAGCCATCGTGCACACACAGTAAAAGGACACTAGCTCCAAACACATCATCCAGCCATTATTGTGATTGCAGTATGCTTTCAAAATAATTTTGAAAATATGGTTTTATTAAAGCGTATGATTTGCCAAGAGTGCTTCCAGCAGGTGGAAGAAAACGAGAAATTGAAGCTTGCTTAACAAAGTTTATAAACCTCCTGTTCCAATCTCAAAGATGAATTACACTGCAGGAGCACGCTTACTAAATGTTCATGCTCTCCTTCTTGCCCTCCTACTTACGTTCAAAGAGTAGAATAGAAAAACATAAATCAAAGCCTCAGAACATATTTCTTCTCCAATTCCAAAGCTGCCATATCTCTCTACCAGCATCATAACCCCCCACCACACAAATAAAAAGCATGGCCCAGCAATCACCACTTCCAAATAATTAGGGGCAACACAGTAATTTACACTTACCTAAAGCCTTTCACCCCAAGGATCCCAAAGCAATTTATACACAATATAGATGTGGCTGATATAAAAACAATAACCCAAGGAGCTACTTGAGAATTGAAGGATTCTCTAAATCATACAGATCTTTGCAGACCAAAATATTACTGTGCCCATTAACCTGTTAGCACCTGTACAACCTTCTGTCCCAAACTGAGAATAGTCTAGGAGCTGAGATGCATATTCTGAACATTTGTTTAGTTTAACTTGCTGATTTTTAGAAATTAAGGCGGCTTCATACAACACTGTCTATCAGACATACCCAGCTTCCAGTGGTGCTTGTCTGAAACATTTCCAGGGTTAACACATCTTTCTTAAGAGAAAAAAAATCTCGATTTCTATGTTACTTTCCTTTTCTTTTCTAGAAAATTATTTCTGATCCATCCAGACTCTGGGTAAATATTGGCCTAAAGGCAGACTCTTGTTTCGTCTGTGCTGGCTTTGAATCCCACCAGCTGCTCAGCAAATTAAAGCAGACAGTATACGGGTGCTTACTGGAGTCCCAGTGCTGTCAGTAGCACCAGGCCATGCTGGTACAAATTGGTCTCTGAACACGGATGTGAAATAGCCATTGGCTTCCTAGTTCTCAAACTGCACCCCTGGGGTGCTGGGTGAAAGGAAGCTTGGGGAACAGAACAGCTATTTTCCAGAAATGAACTCATGATCCATTTACACTTTCACGACAATTTTCATAGGGAGAAGGGCTACTGGCCCTTTCTGCATTAAAAGCTGTGGATTTGGTGTCGGCTTTCCTCAGACTTCAAAGTGCAGACAGACAAACTTTGAAAGCGTTAGCTGCTCACTTTGTAGCATTCCCAAAAGACAAATCTGTGGAAAACAAAATCGCTTCTGCAATGTGAGTTATAGACACCAGCAGCAGCAAAGCTCCCCGGCAGTCTTCAGATCCAAACACATCACTGTAAACCCCAACATTTTAAGGGACAGCTATATACTGTTACCACATATTCAAACTAGGAAATCGAATCACAACTCCTTAATACCATGGGACGCTTCAGTCTCAAGGGTAGGAAACTTACTCTTTCTGTTTGCTCAGCTCTCTGTAACATATTTTTCCATCAAAGCATGTGCATGTCAGGGAAATACAAGATTTTTAATGGATTGACTGAGAACAGCACGTGCAATGGACTGCAGCAGATGATCTGCATCACTAAGGTGCCTGCAGCCTGTCTGATCAGTGAATAGAATTGGCCTCATTGCTCGCCATCAGCAGTGTTCCTGCTGAAGAAGGAGGAAATGATACTGTGCATTTTGGGGGAGGAAGGGGTTTTGTTTGGTCAGGTGTTTTTTTAATAAACAGCATCAGGGCAAAATCTTCACAATTTTGCTATCCCACCACATTTCTGTTTCACTCCTGGATGGCAGCTGCACCATCTCCCAGCAGGGAGAGAGAAGTTTGCTATGAAAACACAGACAGAGAAGCAATTGAGTGGGAACATTTTGCCCTTCCTCCTGATCCACGGGCTGAATGATGATCCCCCAACAACACTCAAGACAAGTGAATTATACAAGCAGTTTTCATAATGTGTTGTTTGATTGCACTGCTTCACACTGGATTTCTTTTCTGCATTACTTATTTAGGAGGCAAAGAGGCAACATAATGAACATTTTTCTTTCATTATAGAGTCCTGAGAAATTGCAGGTATTCAGTGTTGTCTGTTAAGAGACAAATGCCAAAGGAAAAAAGCAGACAAATAACAAACCTTATAATGAGACTGGTTTGAGCCAAGCTGTGCAACTAAAACATCAAATGTATGGGGTTATTTATTCTTCAATCTTCATACTGCTTCAATCTGTGGTTCACATCTTCAAGAGGTAAAAAACAATTTCATTTGTAGAAAGGCTTTCCAAAGAAACAATGCCAGTTTATACCAGCTGGGAGGCTCACCCTGTGCCAATCTGTTTCATTCATCCCCATTTCTTGGCATATAACTGCCAAGGGACTAACCTGGATCTGGAAATGTATTACTTGCATGTCACCAGTAACAGTGTCTTTTTCTCTTCCATTCTCTCCAGAGCATATAAGACAGAACAGACTTCAAAATTAGATTTGAGAAAGAGATGGAGGCAAGAGGGAGAAAATTGGACCAAAGGAGTAAAATTCTGTAGTAAATTCTGGATAAAACAGGCTCTATTGTTGTCTTTAAAACGGACTAGAGTTAGTTCCATAGTGTGGTTTTACCTTCAGTGTTCATGTCTTTATGAAAATGATTCATAATATGAAGCTTGTAACTGAGAGGAAATGTATTGCATGAGTCTAGTCCCATGAATCTTCATCTGTGGTTTCAATGCTCTCGTGAAGAGCAGTCCCTATGGGAAGTCACTCTGCAAATAATAAGGATTTTGATTATCAGCACAACAGGAATTTGGAGTTACAGAAATCTGACAACAGGGAGTACACACCAGCTGAGGACAATGTTCTAATCATTGTATACTGAACAGGAAAGATCATGGTGTCTTCAGGCCACTCCCTTGCTATTGCAGGTGACCAAGTAATGAAAGGAGTTTTATGAACTGATGGATTGCTTCATGTGGTCATAAGACATTTCACGTTTTAGGAAGGGATGAAGGGAGGGAGGGATGAAGGGAGGGAGGGAGGGAGGGAGGGAGGAAATTAGTTGATGTTTACGCACAGACACAACCTTACTGTATTGGGTTCTCTTAAGAGAAAAGGTTGTTTAAAATTAGCTGAATGTGCCAAAATTCAAAAGCACTATTTTCTCCTTGGCCATTTCAGAAGTGCAAATCTATGTAAGTTCTCACCTCAGGTAAATGGGGGGAAAAAATCCTTCATATATATCTAACAGATCTGAGTCTTTCACATACCGACACAATTGCCATCTGGCTGTGCACGTTTGCTGCTTGACACAGGGTGATGCCTGAAAAGTGTCTTGGGTGCTCACATCTGTGCACCGCGGCATGATGCACTCAGGCTGGGAGGTTATGCATCTTCTCCTGTGCCCTGGGATCTTTGAGGGACCAAGTTTTGTTCTGTCCATGCTGAACCATAGCAGACCATAAAACACATAGAGCTCTGTGCCTCTGGGAGAGAGTAAAAATCTTGTTATCAAAAAATATTTGATGACATGCAATCTGTAAAGAATTAGGACTTGGGAATATTCTTATTTACAGTTTACGTGGCTGATGGAAAATAGACCTTCTCAAACAAAATTCAAGCTGACTTACCAGTACTTTAAAAGTAGCTGTGCTGATGAAATAAAATTCTGTGTCTCATTTGATTTTCTTCCAGAAGATGCTCTAACTGAAAAGAGCACTATGACATCACACGACCAAGTTTGTGCTAAATGGATTACACATATAGAACTGATAGGTCTTAGAGAATAAATTTAAATGTAAGTATCTGTCTTCTTTCAGTGCTGCTATACATTGCATTTAGAAGCAGATGTAAGTGATCATTAATAAAAATTCATAGTAACATTAAAAACTAGTGAGGTAGTCGATAATATTGGGAACTGCTGTATTATGCAAATCAATCAGCAGAATAATGTAGATTTTAAAACTGCAGCATTCCAAGTACTAAACTATAGTAATAGGTGGGAAATAGAATAGCTGGACACGCTGGCAATGAAAGGGACCTGTACAATGTCCTTAATGAAATGATACACCCACAACTGAGAAGGTACAGGAGACAGGGCAAACCAAGTATTTGGCTTCATGAGAAGCAGAACCTAAATGTCTAAGAGAGATTTTTTTTTTCCACGTTTTTTAAAGGAGCTGTTGAAAGTGCTGGAAGAGGGGAGATGAAGAAGAGGAGGCTTAAGGCAGAGCAGGGCAAGACAGGACACGATTTAAGTGATGGACACATAAATATCAGCACTGACTTAAAGCTCACCTGGTGGCACACAGGTTTATAACCAGGATGTAATTCTGAGACATTTCACTCCTACCACAGCTACTGTTGAAAGAGACGTCTTCACCTCGACCTGTAAGAACACCAACAACTTAACAGCTTCTGCACTACTTGGTAGATAGCTTACTAGTTTCTTGTAAAGCAAGTCCCTGAAGTAATACTCTTTCATTCTCTTACCTTTGAATCCAGCTTTACACAATTAATTAGGAAGTGTTTGAAGACGTAGATTTTGAACCACTTAATTAATAAGGAATGAACATTTGATGGCTAGTCCTCTTGGACTCTTTAACTTAATGAGAGAATTTGCAAGAAAAAGAAGCAAGAAAAATCAATTTAGTCTGCAACAAATTGTAACAGTGAACAGAAATGTTGAGGTCAACACATGTATCTATTTACTGTTCGACTGCATAGGAGCATCACTAGCAGGGCTTAGTGCATTGCACATTTGAGGTAATTGTTACACAACTCATTAGTTTCAAGGGTCTTTCTTGACTAGTCAAACAGACTGGTATTTCCATTACAGCACAAGGTATCACTGTTTTTATCCCATCTCCTGAAAACAAAATGCAGGAACAAAATAATGGAGGAGCCTTGTCGTTTGTCCCAGATCAATGAAAAGGCTGAAATAAAGAGCAATGACCTCCAGAGGTCCTGGATGCTCAACTGAGCACAGGAGCTAGCAGGTGGTATTCAGCTCACACTGGGCCAGGAGGCTCAACATGGTATCACAGGAGGAAGAATATCCTGTTCAGAAGGAGACAGAACACATGTGGTACCATAGTGCCCCTGACTAGATAAACTATTGACTCCTTAGCCTAACACCCAGCTGAGCAATGTGATTTCATGCAGGGAACACTTGTTCAAACTAAATCTTTCCTATGGAAAAAGAATCATGCACCAGCAGCATCTTATCAGTTTTATTTGGTAAGAGCTGTCACACTGACATCTCTCTAAAAGCAAAATGTCTTTTTTATGCCAGAGGAAGGTCTGAATGCCAAATGACAAGAACATACCCTTCTAAGTTACTGAAACATTTTTAGTTGTCTTCTTCCCTGTGGTCTCTGCCACAAGCAGGAAGAGCCAAGACTGAAAACAGGATAACTTAGTAAACAGCACTGAGATATTAATAACATGAGTAAGAACTAAGAAAATATCAGAGCTGCTGTTACAGTTAGCTCTGTAAAGACTGTAAAAGAAGCTGCTGCTCTACTGAGACATTTCAAATGTAAGCTCTGCTTTTAAAACAGACCTTTTAAAAGCTCTTCTTTTTAAACATTACTCACGTTACAAACAATATTACATACAAGGCATCAGACTTTGCACTGGGGGAAAATGTTGCTTTCTTGTTTTATTTTAGAAAACTTGAGTTTGGTAAGATCTTAGCAAAAGCATTCAAAAGACTATTACATTTGAGAAAAGGATTTGTTCTTCAGTACTGGCAAAACTGATTTGTGTTAAGATGCAATGAGACTCCAGAATATATAACATCTCAAAATAAATACTATCATGTAGACTTGCTATGACTTTGCCAGCCTTCTGCATGATCCATGTCCACATGATGGTTTGGCCTAGTCTCTGGTTTTGCCAAGGCATTTGGAATATAGGCTTGCTGAGACAACCATAACGTTTCGTTCCTCAGCCATTGCTAATTAAGCCAACCACTGTAATTTGAATCAATTCAGTAAGTCTAACTGAATAAGGAACTGAATCTCCACAGAACTGAGCTTCTCCTCCACGGTTCATATAGAAAAGGCATTTCCAGTGAATATTGTGTTTTAAGAAAGCTAAGAGATAATATTTGGTGAAAAAGAAAAGGAAAGAGATGTAATAGAGATATAAATCTTTTTGGCTTTCAGAAGGCAAATTTGAACATGAAGCTCAAGAAATTCTAAGAAGGAAGAGTAAATGCCATATTGGCCACAAAGCAATGAGGCTCACTGGATAAATGAGCAAACTGAGGTAAAGAACAAAATGTTTCCTCAGCAAATCTCAGAGCCCACCCCAATACATTTTAGTCTGCCCAGCAGCAGCATCTCTGCCAAAGAGGCAGAATGCTTCTGCAGTTTTTTGCTCCAGCCGGGATGGGATTTAACCCTAAATGTGTTTTTGTAAGAATAATTTTAACTCTAAAATCTACATAATCACTTATGACTAACCCCTCATTATAACTGAAGTTATAGTATGTGCAATTATCTCTTTAGTTTGGGTTTTAAATTAATATGAGTCATTCTCCTTCCATTTAAAACCTCATTTTCCACAAGTAAAACACTTTCAATGAGCTTTGGAAGAGAAATATCAGAGAGGCTAATTTCCCCTTGTTTTAATTTAACTGAAGAAAATACGGTTACATAAAACACAGATTTGAATCATTACAGTTTGTCTGAGCTCTCACAAGGAAGACAGACAGCAACAGCAAATCTATGGGTACATAAAAAATTCAGTGTCTTTTGCTGGGTTTTAATGAGGCATTTGTGTTTTAAGGGAGGGGAGTGCAAGGAAAGAGGAGACTATTTCTGCAACACCATACTAAACAGATAATGGAACAAGACTTGTTTTCTTCTCTGACCCCTATTGTACTCCTGAAATTGCTCACAAAACGAAGCATAATTGATGTGATTATCAAATCCCCTTTCTCCAGGCACCCCAGTAACTTCCTGAACCTAAATACCACAGGACTTTTGTCAGAAGAGAAGAAAGTTCTCAGCTCCGTCCAAGAACCAGCAGCTTTCTTGGCACTGCCATTCAGTTTCAACAAAATTACCTAATCTATATGCTAAATTATTCCCACATTTAGAGCTGCACCACTGCTGTGCTGTCACTCTGGCATGGCCCCAGCACGGCTGGTTTTTGCTTTGGGATATTTTGCAAGACACCACACAGGGATGCAGGGGCTGACATCTTTAAAACTTGATTGTGCCTTCTGGGCTTGACTCACCAGGTGTGATTTTTGCACTGTCCCCCTTACTATGTGGGCTATGGCCTTAGAAAGCTGCTGTTCTGTCTCCCATCAGCTGCTCACACCTCTGGTACTCCTCTAACCAGCATTTAGATACACAGCTGGTAACAAGGATCAACTCTTTTTTCAGATACTTTAAACGATCCTTGCCTGTGGACATCTTGTACCTATGGACATCTTTATGACTGCAAGAATGATTTCTCTTATTCCAAAATCCAGGCCTGTCTGACCATACAGAAGATGCCAGCACTTACCAAGTGCTTGCCTTAGAGATGCCTTATTAGTCCTGATTTTGAATGACAAATAATAGAAGCAGGTAAAATCGGTTATGATGAACCTGAGAAAAAAATCGTCTCTCTCTTACTTGTGTCTAATTTGCTTATGTATTTTACCAAATGAAATACAGTTTCTGTAGTATGAATTCCCCTAAACAATAAGAAATTTAAAATCGGGTGGTTTTTGACCTCCTTCCTGTATTTTTGTTCCTGTATTAGACAAGCATAAGGATTTATGTAAGAATGCATGTGTGCACAAGTAACCACATCTTGTTTCTTAGTTTTAACTTTCAAATTTCATTTCTCAGACAAAGTTTGAATGATCTTAAATGAGCCAGGGAAAATGAATTATGAAAAACTATTCAAGGATGTTTGAGGAATTTGAGAGCAGAGTTTTGCTGTATTGGTTTGGGTCCATCTTTCCATGAGAATTATCTGAATGCATTAAGATGACGATTAAAATGCATCCCTCTTTTGCATGAAAAATGGTAATTCTCTTACAAATTACTCAAAAGTGAATGCATTCAATTCCATCCCAAGAGATAACATTTTGTTTTAGAAAAACCAGATGCGTAAATGCTTGTGAGCTCTATTAACACAAACGCTTAAAGCTGCGCATGGTCTATAACTTTGAGAGTGCCTTCCAAAAAAAGGACATGGCTGGATGACAACTCGGCAGAGGACCCAATACACACCTGGCTGTTTTCTGATCCAAAAAGGAAAGGAACCCCTTCACAAAGTCCTGTAGCAGGAAGACAGTCTGAGAGAACCCAGGAAGGCAGCGTGGCAGCCAGCCAGAGGCCAGCATGGAGGCAGGTGGTTGCTGACAAGAGTAGCAACATCCTCTGAATACAAACCTCTGCTAAAATAGCAGGAGGCAGTCACAGACAGTCTTAACTGGTGGTGTTGAGATTCCAAAATAAAAGTATTCCAGATTTTGGAACAAAAGGTTTCATTTTCAATGGTTTATATTTCAATTCAGTTTAAAATGAAAAAAACCAAACCCAACCCATTGCTTCGATTTTGGCAGGAATGAGACACTTCTCAGGGGGAAAAAAATTTCATTTAATTAGCAAAGTAATTTCCCAGTAAAAGACAGCGCTGACTGACAGAACTGAAAAGCTGACCCACCTCATCCTGCTTCTTGCATAATGAAAATGGATTTTTAAAAATGCAACAGCACATCCAGTTGGGTACCCAGCATGTGAAGAGCAGCTCTCCAGGAACTCCACTGGGTTTGAGCAGTGTGGCGTACAACACTGCTGTTACATTCAAAAACTTAATGATCAGGTGAGCACATTGACTGAACGACACTAACACATTACAAAGATGACAGAAGGAAAAGTGAAGGAAAAGTTGCATGAGAAATAAACATCTACAGATGCTACATTTAGTTCTGGCCATGATTCCAAGTAGCTCAGCGCAAATTTTCTGTGAAATTATTTCTGCCAGAGTTCTTAAAATATTACCACTAGCCCATAAGAAACGTTCCTCATTAATTTTGACAGGTGTATACATATTTGAGTCTTACCCAGAGATGCGCTATCTTTGACTGATGCATTAAACTTTTCCATGCCAATATTAATTTGATTGCAGCGGGGGAAGTAAGCTCTCCACATGGCTTAAATCTCACAGCAGCTTCAAATACTTCATATAGTTGATTTCTTTCCTAAGAAACAGCCACAAATTAAATGCCTACAGAGGTAGCTAAGTAACCCATGATTGACATTTACACACACGCTATCATATGCAATATATTAATTCAGTGTTTATGGCTCTGCATGCAATTAACAGCACTGCAATTAAGTTCTGGCATAGTACTTAAAAGGCCAGCAAAAGGATGGATATAAAATGAGCCATCAGAAGCAAGTGCTATATCACTACTTTTTCCCTTAGGTGGCTGCATCCTTAAGGAAGAGCTCACAAGCACTGGGGCTGGGCTGAGCCTGTGAAATGTCCAGAAACCAGGTACTTTACTGAGGTCCCACTGGGGACATTCTGACTCAAACTTCAGTATCTGTTCTGAAAGCAAAATCTAAGGCATCGGTCACTTACGCTGAATGCCAAAAGTGTCACAAAATGTCACTTATGCCAAATAACATGCTGACACTAGATGACAAAAAGATGGTGATTTGCAAAGCGATCATCTGCTTAATTCTGCAGTTTTATGTCTGGTGAAGAATCCAGGTACAAGCGGTGTTGTTATCAGAAGCATCTGTAATTGGAAGGATTGACAAACATCTCAGAGACAGAGGTAGCGTGTTCTTTTGATGATGTTTTCCCCTTGAGTGCCTGTGCAGGGTTAGTGCCTTGCACTTCATCCAAACAGCTAAAAGATTGCTGTTGCAGCTGGTCATAAAGTTTCCAACAAAACAGCCATCCATAAAAAAATGCCAGTCTGCAGAAATTAATTCTTGTCTTGCAACATGTCATTTTTGATTTACCAGAGGCAATTTTTTACTGTCCAGTGGGATTCCTGGTGAAAAGCACGTGGCATGTTTAACTCCACAGCCCAAGTGTGCCCACACAGCACCCTCCCCAAACCCATTTCAGACCCCAGGTCTTCTCACATCTCTGGGTAGATGTTAAAGCACCTCCTGGATTACCTTGCTAAATGAACACAGAGGTTTAGAGGTCCTTTTTCCTCAATGCACTTTCTAAATATTTAAATTTGGCATTTATTTATGATATTTTGTTCAGTGTAACTAACCAGGAAAAAGTCTGCCTGCAGTTTAGAAGTCACACCTGCAAGGCAACAGTTGAGGAAGAACTTCCATGAACACAGTTTTGGACTGAGCAACACGGACAGCACATTTTGATAGATTTGTTCTTTGGAGCTGATCCTAGGGTAGTCCTGACACTTTACTTGCTTACTCGATGTAAATTGCAAAGGGCATGAACCACTTTTCAGGCTAAACAATACTGGATGGGGGTTTTTAATCTTAATTGTACGACCCCTCTTCTCAAAATTACCTAATGGATGTAACCCATATAGCACACAAATACAGAAAAGGCCCAGTGTCATTAGCAAACACACTAATCTGCTCTATAGAACTATTAAGAAATAAAAGTAAATGTGATTGTACAAAATGCTCTTCATTTTGGAAACACACGGCACATGGAAGCTAATTTGCTTCTCTACTATCAGTACTTCTCAAGTTGGCAACAGACTCCTAAATTGAGTCCTGTTTTATTCATAAGCACTTCCAGTAAAGCAGCTGGTAACTACCAGTCATTCTGCATGTTAAAGCTGAGTAAGCAAACTATTCTCTTTTATTAACTAGTATGGCTTTTGTTTGTACCATCTATAACCCAAGTGATTCAGTTCATTGCTACAGGATGGCACATGCTGATTAGCTAAATTACACTTCAGAAGAAGATCCCTCTGAGTTCTTGAGGGTTTATGTGAGGTAGATTTTCTGGCTTATCAGACAAATCATTCCAGAGGAGTGCATATCTGCTCTACACTATCAGTGTGTAATAATCAAAAATGTATTTTTTAAAAACTTCTGAGAAGCCAGGAGTGATTCAGAGTTAAAAGGCCAGGGAGCATTTTCTGCTTGTGGCAGAAATGTGTTTGCTATCCAATTAGTGCTTATTTCTGTCCTTTGGTACTGCAGTAAATCAGGTTAATGAATGGAAATTGCTGATGGGTTAGTATCACTTCAGCTATTTTAACACTATGCAGATTTAGCATTGATTTCTAGCACAAGTTAGTTTATTTAAACATGGTTTGTGTTTATACTGATATATATGCATATATACACACAGGGTGGCTATCTTCTCCTGTATTGTAATTGCGGTCTCAGAGAATCCATTTGAAGTGGTATGCCTGCATTTATGCAGCAGAACCTTCACAAAACTGTATCCGAAGATTGCACCTTACCATGGGGTAAGTCTGTGCAGATGGCAGGTGACAGTCAATAGCCAGTTCCCTTCTTTCTACTCTCCACAGCAAAATGGTGGCCAAGTCTCCCTGCTGATCTAGAAAAGCAGAAAACAGTTGCATATATTAAAGAATTAGAAATTAATAAAAAATTCAAGCACCACCCTTTTAGCAAAGCAGACCTTGCAGCACTGTTGTGGCATGTGAATTGTGTCACACGCAGCTGTGCTGCTCTGCAGGCACCTTTGCTGCAGAGGGGAAAAGGAAGCTGCATGCAACAATGCTTTGCCCAACTCATACTTGGAGTTTGTGCTCTGGCTAAGTCAACTGACTCTTGACTTGGTGCTTCTGCATGGCAGGAGCTCACGTAACAGTGTCCTGGTTTCTTTTCACATGCTTAGACAAGGCAACCAAAGGGACATCTTTTGAGTTCAAGAACAGGCTCAAGCTGCCCAGTGGCTTTGCCAGAGCTGTGCAGTGCCTCTTCATTCCTAATGCAGCAATCCTGCTCTTCCAGCTATACTTACAAACTCCCTCAGGATACAGAAGTAATTTATATTATCTCCAGTTGCACTCGAGACTATTTCCAAACTGTATTCGTGGCTGCAGCATTACTGCCCTACTCTGCACTGTATTCTAAAGCTTATTTAATAGCATCCTAGGTATCTTTGAAATAAATATTTCTGTGTTAGGCAGGAAAGCAAATCAAACTCTCTGGGCAGCGCCTTTCTCGTTTTACCCCTTATCAGACAATGAACCTAGCCTTGCTGGTCATAAATTTGACCAAAAAGAAAAAGGCTTTCTAAATATTTTTGACAACACTTGCTAAAAATACTACGTATAGCTGCCCCAGTCACACGTCTCAGTCACCCAAAGGGCATAAACACTATAGAAGAGACACAGAATAGCTTAGCAAATGCTAACACAAACTCTGTTTTGGAGGCAATAGCTCTAAGTTTAAGAAAAATGGCCTTTCTTTTGCTGTTTCAGTACTCTAAAAACCAAGACTAAGTGAATGCGACTTAAATAGTCCTTTTGGAGATTAGCATTTGAGAAAGTTTTGGAAATGTAGGATTTTCAAAAACCTAATTAATCTCCATACAGCACTTCTACAAGTTTTGTGCTTGAAGTTCCAGTAGTAATGAATTTATGGTGAAGATTATAACCAGAAAAGACTGGCTTGCATGGGCTAAAAATACAAACTCTGAAGTTGAAGCCTCCTTTTCCCTGTTTTGTTTGATCCAATCAATATGGGTAGCGTTTGAATTCTTCCACAAAAAGTAAGTGAGCTTGATGTGAACAGAGGTTGAAAAGTTGAGACTGACTATTATGACTGCTCCTACTGATCTGGATAATTTCTGAATTATCCTGCAATGTTTTTGTAGAGACACAGGATTTACTTCATTTAGACATGATGCATGACCTGTCACATTGATGGCTACTTCAATTCTTCCTGTGTCCATTAAACCCCTAAAACCAAACAGATCTGTGTTAGTTTCTGTGGGCTATAATGATGCAAAAAAATAAAGTGTTTTGAAAAAAACCTATCAGCCTATCATAATCTTCAAAGAAATAGAGAGTTTTTAAAAAGTCTTTCACTATCTCCAGTTTCTGTAGTATCTGACTAGGACTGAAATATTAAAATATGAGAAGATCAATTATTGAACCACATTCTTTATTCACCGGCACTTTTTGTCATTAAAGCCAGGCTTCGGTTTCTCAGGCTTCCCACAGTATGTTTTATTATGGTAATTCTTCTTTTTGCATTTTTCCTTCAAGTTTGCCTGTTATTTTAAAACTCCTAGATCCCAGAGGTAGG
Source organism: Upupa epops (assembly GCA_013397515.1). NCBI lineage: Eukaryota > Metazoa > Chordata > Aves > Bucerotiformes > Upupidae > Upupa > Upupa epops. The sequence goes on from VZRI01011326.1 coordinate 338,377, forward strand.
CTGCTTCGTAAAGCTCTAATGTAATAACACTGTTTCATAAAAGCTCTGTGGGAAGGAGTTTTCTTCATGATCTTCTACTTCAGGGACTTATGGGATTTTCCTCAGGCAGACCTTTTTCCCTTTCCGAAAGTCCACTCATGCTTATTCTCACAGCTAGCCAATAAAACAGTATTAATTCCCTTCTCCCATTGCAGAAGTCCCTTCCCACTCATTGGTGTTGTTTCGTGTTTTCCTCCTGCACCAGCAGCACAGGCTCAGCAGTGTTTAGGTCACTCCACAGCATCCGCTGGAGGTGAGCCAAGGGCGTTCTAGCTGTATTATTAATTCTGTATTACTATCCATGAAGTATATGGCAGAACTGGAGCTGCTCCAGCTCCTTTGTGCTGGGTAGCAGTGATAGGGATGTCTGAGCGGCTGTAGTGAATGAGGCATGATCCTCCCAGACTAGGACTAGGATGGAGCAATTTCCCCTTGAACCAGATCTGGGTCTGGTGGGTGATGAGGAGGATTATTTTACTGATATCTCCATGCCACTTCCTGACTCAAACCCTAGCTAGTGACTGGGAGCAGTAGCAGTGGAAAAGGAAAGAGGATGGATATTTTCATGGCACCAGGTTCATATGTCTGTTTCTCCAACCAGTCAGAAACCTCATCTTAAGAACTTTTTTTCAGGGTTAATTTTTAGTGTTGGCTTAAGTAAGAGATAACCAAACCAAGGTTAAAATCAACTGACCTACAAAAGAAGCAGTTAAATTAGTGACCAACTTTATACCCATGCTCCAGCATCAAGTCTAGCCCTTCCAAAGGTACTTCAGATGCCTTCATTGAACAGAGCTGACTGCATCTGCCTTTAAAGAGTTGACCACACTACTTGCTTCTGTTTTCTGTGAAACTAAATGTAAAGCCTCCTGCAAAATGCCACTAACTCAGCATCACGTTGGTGCAAGGTGAACTATGGTGGGTGCTAGCTACCAGTTCACTATTTTGAAGGAAAAAGAAACAAAAAAGGAGAATTAACTTCAAGGTTTTGGGCCAGAGATTTGTTGTGGTCAGGGGAAGGATAACTTTCCCCATCACATGGAAAATATAAGAAAAAAGCAAAACATTTGTACATGTGTTATTGTAGAGCACCTTTTGATTTCCTTCATGACTCCCTAGTACATTCTTCCTTTACAGATATTCATTGGGGCTGCTGAGATTTTTAATTGAAGCAGTTGCTGCCAAAGGACCTACAATCACAAGTAACGAGAAAGCAACACGGGGAGCATAGCACAGCAACCTTCTTCAAAAGCAGCTCCCCAGAGGGATGCTGAAACTGCACTCAGGCACACTGCCACATCCTATTTTACACTTGTAGGAAGGCAACAACGATTCTAGGATAGTGTGGTTGTCTTCTTCCCAGGCTGTTCATACCAGAGGTAGCCTCCCAAAGTGCTGCACCAGGAAGTACAGATTGAAATCATAAGACAGGCACAAGGTTCTGGGGAATGGAACTCCCTTCTCCCTTTCGGGTGCATGTCAGAAATTTCTCCCCTGTGATAAGATTCTAAGCATCCTCAAAAATAATTCAACTGTTAACTCAGAATTATTAGGATCCTCTTACTATTGTCTATAATTCAATTATAACCCTTGAAATGAAGAGGAGAGGCACTTCAGTGTATGATGAAACTGAAGCAGATGCAGTTCTTGATTGTACAGCTGCTTAGCCAGCAAATGCAAAGCAAAATGTTCAGCAGCCAGTTGCCAGCAGCTTGGGTTGTTTCTCTGAATGGCTACTGTTAGTTTCTCAGCTCTATCCCTCATCTACACATAGGAAAATTAAATGTGATTTACCCAGACATTGAAAGTCACACCCCTGCTACTGACCCATGTACCTGTAACCCTTGGGAGCAGAAATTTCTAGAACTTTAAAATTGTTTTTTGCTTCCTAAACCCACAAGAGTTCTAAATTCAAATGTGCCAGAGTTCATGGATGCACAGAGCATCTGGAATTACTTGAGACATATTAATCTACTGATGAAAACTTAATGAGTTACCCATAATGAAGACAAAGTACTGCACTGGTATACAAATAATCCCTTTATACAGGTGTAGCATTTTCATGAGAAACCTAAAAGGATCAGGACATTTTCATTTTCAAGTTCCTCAGAGGACTCAGAGAAAGCTCAGGCCCTGTGTAACCCTTTGCACAGTTCGCCCTCCCAGCTTCTTCCATGGTCCTATCTGAACTCAAGCAATAATCCAGAAAAAACTTCCTGGTTTGTACCCTTGATTTTTTTACTATCAGTGGTCTTTAGCACCCATCAAAACACTCCTGTGCGTATTGCGCTGTGATTATGAGGTGCTGCAACATGTTATGGGGATGGCTGGTAGGTTACAGCCTTGGGGATGGCAGTAGAAGAGCCAGGGTGAGAGGCACAGCGGCAGAGGTTGGTGTATACACGCATGTTCAGGTACATATCCTGAACTATTGCTGAACACTACTTTCCTAAACTGTGGGTGAGACCAGTGACACTTGTAAGGAATACGACCACCGGTGACCAGTGGTGATCGTCCAGCAAATGCTAGCAGCAAACGATGGGTACATAAATAGACATGTCCATTTTACAGCCCTCATGAGGAGACATTCCCAAGCCTGAGTCTGCATAAAGTCCCCTGTGTTTAACAGCCATGGGGACATCCTGAAGCAGTAAGTTCCACTAAGCAATTTGGTGCTATCTGAGAAGGAACAACTTCTTCCTGATTAAATCAAGTGATTTGTCAGTACTATGTAGAGAACAGTGGCTCTTGCATTGACAAGAAACTTCAGTTGCCAGCTCAGGTAGCAGTGGCAAATCGACAGAGCAGACACTGCCAAGAGGAGATAATAAAGAGATTCAGCATCTCCTTCTGTACATGAGGGTAAAGAAGCAGCAGGTACAGGCAAACACTGACAAAAATAATTAACAAGTGCAAACTGTCTTGAGAGACTTAGCCCAGACCATTTCTGTCACTTCTCCAGCAACATTCACATCTTGAAAAGGGCATTTGCCTTTCTTCAGGGAGAACCTGCAGTAGAAACGTGTCTGTAATTTGGTGGGTATGAACCCAGCTCAGCAAGCTGGAGAATGCAGACAAAACCCAGAAGGGCTTGCCCATATCACCTCAGTTAGAAGAACACACAGGCTTGGCTGAAGTGCCAATTCTCAAAACTAATTAAGCATCTAACTCCCACCCTAATCACTGTTTATAATCTGGGTTTAAATCATGATGGAATGCTTGATAGATCATATGAACATGTTCTCTGTTTGCAGAAATCAGCTGTTAGAAGTTATAATGTACAGAGCATTTATAATTCCCTGAATATGCTGTTTGTAAGCTGTTCCTGTGATCTTAGAGAGAAACTAATTATTTATCTTCCTTTTTTTTTTTTAGTTGCTTGCTAACATATAATTCAACAAGGAATTGCAAGCTTCTCCACGGGTAAATCAATAAATAAGAGCCAGGTAGCTGCCAGGCAGCCTCTGTCTTCCAGGCTGAGTGATCACCCAATCCTGCAACACATTTCAGGGGCACACTCATTTACTCTCCTGCATGGGTCCTTTTATCTGTCTTTTCTCTGCAGTGTCTGAACAGTTTTTTGTAACACATTAAGCAATATGAATATTATACATCACCTCTATGGTTCTCTTTCTCATGTTCATGGAGGCAATGAGAGAAATATATTAATGTTAATGATCGCTTTAAACTTTCTTAATACTTAACCTGCTTCCAGCTTTTAGAGCAGGGACTTTTTCTCACTGGTTAGACCACTTGGGCTTAAAGCTCATCCTGGTGTTAAAATTTACCACAGTGATAGTTCATGTTTTTTAAGTCAGCAGTAGTAATGGCTTTATTAATCTCTCTAAAACAGCATAAATTTGGGGTGCCCAGAGTCGCTGAGGCATTTGTGGACTTTTCTAACTGGTGGGTACCAAAAAGATCCTGCAGGGAGGGATGGCACAGCATGACGACCCCTCACCAGGTGACCAGGTCACTCTCCAGTCTCCAGTCAGTGCACTGGTATTTCATTATCCACTGCGGTTTACATTCAGTGCTACTATATATGAAACAACCTAGTAACATTTTCATTTCAGGTTCATTTCTCTACAACTTGTTCCAAGACAAAGTTTTAAGGCAACTTTTCCAACCTAGAGACTTAGAAGACCTTGCCTCTTTCTCTTAGTACAGGCAGCCACTCACTCTGCAGGACCAGTCCCCAGTGCACATAAGTTTGACCCAGGGCTTGGCCCACCACTAGCTGGGGGTCAAGTCCACATAGCAAATACTAAAAGGTATGTATTTAAAAATCCCCTGCTCTATAGTCCCAGTGCCTGAGAACACGGCCAGCCCATGGGCACTCCTTTTACAGACATCAGTGAAACACTTGTAGAGGCACCAGCCAACCTTTCTCCTCATCTGCTCAGCCTCCACTCAGCATATCTCTTTCAGCTGTCCCAGAGCCCATAGACACTCTTGTAAACTGCTGCTTGCTCTTCAGAAATAATTTGTGAAATCATGATGCAAAAAGAAAAAGATCCCCTATTAGTACTTATCTTTCCACTAACATGATTTCCAGTTGTTTGTAGGCTTTGTTAATATCATCTTTTCAATTCAAATGCTCTTATTCCAAGATAAGAAAAACAATTCACTGCCTTGCATTTCTTTTATCTGTCCTAATTAGTTTTCTAATTAATTCATAACTCCAAAAGCCTTTATTTGTTTCATGTTTCAATTTAACTTCTGAGCTGCCATAATCAGATTAGCAATCAAACCCATTTTGAAAATATTTCTTCTTGCAGGAAGCTGTGAAAACTCATACAAAACTGCCTCTGCAAATCTAATCAGCTTATGGTTTCTGCTTTCTTCTCCCCAGTCTCATTTCCAAGTTTGCAGGCATCCCACTCAATCTAATGTGAACTTATCCATACAAGGAAGATTCTTTCCCACAGCAGTAGCTCTGTTATTATTAGTTATTTGCATTACAGCACTTGGAAAGGAATCAGAGGTATAGGGAACTGGGTTACACCAAGCCTCATCACATTGCTTCCCGGGCACAGCTACCTAGGGGCACCTCGACCTCCTGTTTCCTAAAGTATTGCTCTCCCTGCAATGCCAAACCATACACCTTCAGCAGTGACAAGTGATCCTGCTCTGGTGTGTTTGGAAAGCAGCCCATTAAAAAGTACAGACAGCTGCAGATCAAAAATGATGTGTTCAAGCAGAAGCTGATAGTAGGGAGCTGTATCCTTCTCCAAAACAATTACACTGCATCACTCTGCTTCACAAAAGCATCACCCTGCTTCACGAAAGCATCACCCTTTGGAAAAGCACTTCATTGTGTGCCTGTCTTTGAATATATGCTCAGTTCTGCTGAAGACACTGAAAGATAAGCATCCTCAAGAGCACTGAATAAAGACTGGCTGGCATGTGATTACTCTCTTTAGCTGATTTGGGATCTGGAAAATGTAATCCGAAAAGTAAAAAAGTCATCGTCACAGCAGATTTACAGAGCATCACGACACTGCCTGTGCCTATCATACTAATTTCCTATTCAATTTTTACTCCAATTCTTGCCAGTTTTGCCCTGGAAAGGGTGAAATTACACAGTATTTCCTACAGCACCCCTTCTAATCTTTTTTGCTCTCAGACTCTGGAGGTACTCAGAACGTTCACCCCATGGTATTATTTACAACAGTTTTCTCAACGTTCTAATAAACACTGCCTCACTTTTGTGCTCTCTTTCAAGTACTACCTAGCACCACAATGGGATAACTCAAAAGGACCTGAACAAACCAATGGGCTTTCAGTCTCTGTAAATTAGAGGACTTTTTTTAAAGGACATAGCATGCTATTAGTTACCAGGTATGTGTGAACAGGCAGGGAAATTTTAAGAAATTGCATACAACAAGGAACATTGTCATTTACATCAATGCACCTGAAGAAGCAATTTAATTCATAGAATCATAGATTCATAGAATGGTCTGTGTTGGAAGGGACCTTAAAGATCATCTAGTTCCAACCCCCTTGCCATGAGCAGGGAAATCCCCCAGTAGACCAGGTTGCTCAAGGCCCCATCTAATCTGGACATGAACACTTCCAGGGAGGGAGCACCCACAATTGCATTATAATTTAGTGCAGGGTTTGCAGATGTAATTTTTTTAATTCTTTGGACACATCAAAACTATAAAGGCTTTAAAATTTAACTAACATTTACCACATTACCTCCAGAAACCCAGTAGTGTCTGTGCAAGGTTAATGCAATGATTAAAATACGGGCACATATAGAAAGAGAGGGATAATGTTTATAATGACATGTTCTACTGTGTTACGCTAAGGACAAGTTTAGTTGGGTAAAAACTACTACGTGAGAGCTTTACCAACTCTCAAAAGTTCATGCATCCAGATGAAGAAAGCCTTGAAAAAGATAGCTACAAAATGGATTTAAAATAAATAGAGGTGGCCATGTATTTGTGTAACACTGAAGTTCCTCTTGCTTTTAAGATCATTCAGAAGAAATCTGAATGGTATGACATGAAAATTCAGTTTAAATTGTCACCCACATTAATCAATATTCATTTATTCTTATAACAAGCAATACAACAGTGTTGTTAACATTTCATCTTTAAAACTAGTGAAATTATGCAGCATTAAAGGAATCTGGTATTCTCTGATCATTCTCTGTAAAAGCCAGTTTTTTCACCCTTCCTCCTCCTCCTCCACCCATGTCGGTCCCAATACTGCCAGCCGAAGATCAAAAGAAGCCTTTGGAGGTCACACTGTTGGACATGAGCCAATACAGCAAACACAGGGGAGCATCAGTTGCATTATGGGCTCACACTGGGCACACTGGTGAGGTGATGCAGCACAGAGCTCTCTTTGTAAAGCAATGTCATATATACAATCCGTTACGGGATGAGAGGTGTGACAGTTTAGAGGCCAAGGCTGTTTTTAACACCATGCCCACACTTACATGATTGTCCTGGTTTAGATTATCTTCTAATGATAGCAATGTTTGTCTGTTACAGAAATGATCCTCTTCTGCTGTGTGGGTGCAGAGGGCGTAACAGAGCCAGGGCACTAAGGTGTAGCACTCAGCTGCTTTTAGCAGTGCTTTCCTAAGCACCTTGCTCAAAGCATTTAATACTTCCCACCATCTCTTTCTGCTACTTACCCCACTGTCTGAAACGTAAATAACAAGAGTGTACTCTTCTTACTTTGGTATCTCATAGTGACCATCAGCTGCAGAGAAAAAGCAGTCAGTCAGTATTTGACAGAAATGAAGGAGAAAACAGGCTAAATTTGACCTGTGTATTAAGTTTCAGAGGCAATCCCATAAACTCTCCAGGCAAGGCTGGAGTCTAACAACAGCAGCTGTTGGACAGTCTCACCCCTTATCAAAAATCTCTAGTACTGGCAGCAATTCCTGTAGCCCACTAAATCATAACTTTATCAGAACACAGGAACATATAATAGTTCTGACAAGCACACTACAGGCCATACATCTCTGTACTTCAGAATTATGAGTGAGCCTGAAATGAAAACTAGAAACTTTCAGGCAGAACTAGAAAGCACTGTGTAACTGGGTCTCCTCACAGCTCTGACTACAACAGTACCACACATGGCCACCAAGCTGCCCACAGCCACACACATTGAAACATCTGTATGCCTGGGAGCAAAGCGACCTCAGATTCAAGCATTTGGCAGCCCAGTCAATGTAGAGTGGAAATGTCCAGTTGCAAAGTCCACTAAGAGGACTGGTTACCATTTCCCTGCTTCAATATTTCTGAATCTCCAATTAATTTGACTCCAAGACTATATTTTCTGAGCTATAAACATAGGGTTTATATTGATTCTTTTTGCATTCTCTTACATCAGCTACTACTTGCAACTGGATGGAAATCTTCCAAGAATATTACAAACAATAAATGGTTTGACAAAGCCTGAGATATTTTATCTACAGGGATGCTCCTTACACTGGAGGAAATAAGAACCCTTCAGTAAGCACTTGGGAAATATTCATTATTTATACAACCAAAACCCACTCTAATATTTCTGTTTATGTACTTCTCCATCAAAAGCTTTCACGTTACTCTGATCAGATCACAGAATCATTAGGGCTCAGAAAGGACCTCAAAAGATCATCTAGTCCAATCCCTCTGCCACAGCAGGATCACCTAGACCAAGTTGCACAGGAACAGATCCAGGTGGGTCTTGAATGTCTCCAGAGAGGGAGACTCCACAACCCACCTGGGCAGCCTGTTCCAGTGCTCCATCACCCTCACTGTGAAGAAGTTCCTTCTGATATTTATATGGAACCTCCTCTGTTCCAGCTTGTTCTATCACTAGCTTGTTCTATGTTCCATTGCCCCTTGACCTATCACTAGATGGCCTTGAGCAGAGCCTGGCTCTATCCTCCTGACACCCACCCCTCACACACTTGTACACATTCATGAGGTCACCTCTCAGCCTCCTCTTCTCCAAGCTCAAGAAACCCAGCTCTCTCAGCCTTTCCTCATAAGGAAGATGTTCTACTTCCTTCATCATCTTTGTTGCTATACGCTGGACACCTGCCAGCAGCTCTGTGTCCTTCTTGAACTGAGGGGCCCAGAACTGGACACAATACTCCAGATGCAACCTCACTAGTGCAGAGTAGAAGGGGAGAAGAATCTCGATCTACTAACCACCCCCCTTCTGATTCACACCAGGATGCTGTTGGCTCTCTTGGCCACAAGAGCACTCTGCTGGCTCATTGTCATCCTGCTGTCACTAGGACCCTCAGGTGTCTTTCTCCTACAGTGCTCTCCCACATGTCCGTCCCCAACCTATACTGATATCTGCTTTCTTGTTGCTGAAATTTCACATCCTTACTGAAAATTTATGCTTCCAATAGTTTGCAGTGTCCCTGTACTAGAGTGGATTCACCAAGCACTAAACCTATGCTGAGATCAAAAATCAGTTGGTCTCACTATAAGGTATTGAATCCCTTTATCCAGGTCCCATGCATAACCATTCACACAACAATAATGAAACAAATCTGGTACTTTATTTTCACACTGTGTTTTAATCACAAAATTGCTTTTCCTTACAGAAAAATTTTATTTCAGTGAATATTTATATTGTGGAGCTCCTGAAAGTGTGTTGTCAGGCACAGGCACCTAAGACTTCAGCTGCTTCCATTCCACAGAGTGTATACTAACCATAGCAAAACTATCAAGCACCACAAAATACTGTTTGGGTCACTTAGAGTACCTAGGTAGAAAGACAGTTGCTGATGGGCCCATGGAAAACAATCATTCCCCCTGGAAGCAGCTCTGTCTCTCCCCTGACTACTGATGCCAATGTAATTACTTTCTTAACCTCGTTGCCTCAGGTGAGGTAAATCCATATCCCTTTAGTGTAGTCTTAGCACTAAAATACCTTAAATTGCAGCTGTCTTGCCATCACATTCATCCTTTTCCCTTTGTATTGCTACAGATATGTAGAAAAGCTAAAAATTTCCCTAAAACCTAAATATTTCCCAACTGGAGGGAGAAATAAATTAAAACTGCTGTAAAATTTTCCTATTAGTTAGTGATTTCACCTTGGAAAATCTGCTAGGAACAAAGTTAATTGCAGAATAAATTCTTTTTTTCTGTAGTTTGAAATGATCATTTGGGGTTTAAAGGTTTGATGGTTTCTTGTAAAGCTAATCAGCCACCCTGCAATTATTAACATTAAATTGCTTCATGTCTTTCTGCATGAGCACAGGCATGCTGTGTCAAGTCAGGCACACCTGAATGCTCAGATTTCTCTTGCTGGGTAGTTTTCATCAGATTTGTGCACAAGAAATTAAATGTTACTGAAAGTGTTAACTAGCTGTGAGCACAAACTCGGGGGAAGGGATCAGAGAACCCAAGATTTCCACCAACATGGTTGGAAGACCCTTCAGGTTCTGCCTGGCCTATCTTTCCTGCTTCATTTTAACTTTAAGAAAGAAGCAGGTAATTTGAGTCTGACATGTCTGAGATGAACACTCAAACCCTCTCACTTACTGTGTTTTCATCTACTACTCCTTAGATCCTTGAAGGGACTGAAATCTGTTTGAACCAAATGATTTTTTACTACTGTGAATGCCAGTATGCTTTCTAGCCACAGACAAAGTTTAAATGAGGAACCAGGTAATGCTAAAATGTGAAAGCCAGGGAGCTAGAGACATCTGGGGTACTTCTGTTAATTTGGAACCAAGATTGTATCCTGACCACAGGGCACAAAAAAGAGTTTGCAGTTGAAATTTAAAAAGTAAGTGGCACAACCAGCATTCAAACATTAAATTCAAGAGGTCAGTCTCTTTGTAGCCCTATTTCAGGGTTTCACTTTAAAACTAACTCGCTCAGAGCTTAATGGTGAGAGATGGTGTAAAGACGAATCAGCGGCTGGCAGCCTGAAGTGAAAATTCATGGCATCATTGCACAGGAAAGGAGACAGTGTAGTGCTGAGTGAGACTTAATATCTGTATTTGTCCACAGTAATACTACTTCTAAGCTATTACGTACGCCTAAGAAAAATGAATGTGCTACAGTGGCTTTATTTAAACTTCAGTGATGTTTGAAGTTCTTTGGATTTTGTCTTTGTGCAATTTCATCTATTGTTCTTCCCATCAGCAGATACATAAGCCAAAATCCTGCTGGAATTTCATTTTCAAATATTAATTATCACAAATTCTATACAAAGTTGGCAAACTTTGCTGCCCTCCATTCCTCAAGTAAGTACAAACACCAGCCAAGCAGCTTTCCTGAAACCAGAGAAGCTATGCCAGAGCCCAAGAATGTGATTTAACTTCTGTACATTTATAAACTGAGCAGTGGCAGTGCCCTCATGATAGGTGTCACTGGGCACTAAGTCAGCAAATACTTTAAATCACTCTTTTGAAAGTCTGTAAAGTGAACAATCATTCTCATGACAGAGTCATCCATGGGAACTTCCCTGCACATTTCTTTAGTTACTTAGCTCAGGCAAAATATCCTCTAGGCTAGCATCCCTCAAGGAAGAAATCCATCAAGGAAGAAATGGCCAGCATCCACCATCCACTTAAGAGAGAAATTTTTTTGCAATGAGGGTGGTGAAACACTGGCCCAGATTGCACAGAGAGGTAATACAAACCCCATCCCTGGAAACTTTCAAGGTCAGGTTGGACAGAGCTGTGAGCAACCTGATCTTGTTGAAGATGTCCCTGCTCACTGTAGGGATGGTTGGACTAGATAAGCTTTAAAGATTCCATCCAACCTAAGCCATTCTATAATCCCTACAGGCATACGCTGAGCCAGTGGATCAAGATGCAGAGTATAGGCAAGTGCTAGTAATTACATAATGCCAAGTAAGTGAGTGCAATTATTCACTTCTGCACATGATTTTAACATCACACATTAATTCCTTGCACCCCAAATCAACCTCATTTCAGTCTGTCCCTTCCAATTGGAGCAAATCCTGTCATTGCCACAGCAGTCCCCTTTGCCTCCGGTTTGATATATTTGCTGGGATTCTTATGAAGCGATAAAAAAAAGGCATTGGAGTAGGTGAACTCCACTTTTCAAGAGCTCGTTGTAAGTGTAATAGCCCTTAACAACACTTTGGGGTTTTTTTCAGCTAGGCAAAAGGTTTATAACAATTGGTGTAGCAGGAGTGTCCCTCAGGACAGAGCCTGGATGTCCACAGGAACTTGTGTAATGAGCTCCATATCCTCAGTATTTTATGTCTTATCACAATATAAATCCTGCTCCAAGCATGAAGTGCATCACTTACATCAAAAGTTTCTCACTTCAAAGAGAAACGGCAGCAGAATGGAGCATCCAACAGATCCACGGGGCTCATAAGCATTCATAAGCCTCCTAAAAGCAAAACCCTTACGGTTCATCTTCTCAGCTAAAAAAGGGACTTAATTTTAGCTTCCTTATTTCACACCGATATCCTGTAATATGTGTGAGCTATCCAAAGCCTCACGGTGAAGATCCCTCGGTCTCTCCGATGTGCAGAATTCAGCACCAAGGACAACCCCGACAGCTTCACACTCCACATCACCTTGCTGCCTTTACGCTGCTTTGGGGGGAAACCGCTAGCTCAGCTAGGAGCAGGCAGATGGGTTATGCCCACACAGTTCCAGCCTCCATGGGTGGCAACTCTCTTAAGCTTTTTGCCCCTCTTAGTGTATTCCATGACTGCCTACCCACAGTGCAAACCTCACTGCTTCTCAACAAGGAGGACAGCAAGGCAGAAAGGCTCAACACAGCCCTGAGACAGCTACCTCATAATCTGCCACCACTATGGAGACACCAGGAGCCAGGTCTCTGGGCAGATGACAGGAAGATGGGAATTTGACTGTGTGTGGATTGACTATAAATTCTTATTATTGGATAATCAATCATGAGTGCTGAATCTCACTCCACCTCCACTGCAAAATGCAGCCCAATAGTCCCTGTACAACACTGATGCACATACAGGCTGCAAGTGCAAAGCCAGGCCACCACAGCAATGGTGTATGGTGGGGACAAACTCAAGCAAAATGCATAGCATAGCACATTGGGTCCATGGTGCAGATCACATACCCCAGTAGCAACTACTCCCTGGATTACAGGTTTTTCTTTTAAAAAATGGGTGAAAATAGACTTGTAAAAAAATCTTATTATAAGTGAGAAACTCAATAGTGAATTTCCCAGTGAAAACTGAGTGAAAAACCCAGTTGCCTGGAAAACTCAGGATACCTATTCCTATAAAAAACAATGCGTGAAAGCTTCTCTCAATTAGTTCTGCCAGTGCAAATGGTTTTCACTGGTAATTACATGATAAAATGGTAAACAGCAGGTGGGAGCTCCATTAGTAAGTGTCCATGAGGAAAACAGATGAAGGATCTTTTTCTTTGTCTGTTGAGAATTGACCATGATCATAATGAGTAACCTTTTTTAAGAAGAGGTACTAAACTAAGGTTTCACGACCTTAATAGCTTCACATAACTTCACATGTCACATGCAATTGTTGTTCACATCTCAACAGTCACTTGATATTCATAATAATTCATAAAGTCTATCATTTACAGTAATTGATGTCATTAATATAGATTCTTTGAAGGCCTTTTTGTAATCGTTAACTAACCATATGGGATGTAAAACCAGTGATCTGAACTATGTCATTACTAATAACTTAGATGTGACGTTTTTCCCAAAATATGAATTCTGCAGGTTATTTAATTTCTATTATCACTATAGAGAAGCAATAACCTTGACACAACCTAAAATCTGCATATGACCCCACAGAGTTATTTAATACTATCTCCTTTTTATCTTTAGCTAGAAATTTTTGAACACCTTGCAAAACATTCAGCCCAGATAAATTAAAATTAAACAATGGAAACACTGAGGACCAGCTCTGCTCTAGTGTACTTGCTTAAATAGTAAAATATCTGAGTCTTGAAAGAGATCCTGTGGTCTGAGGGAAAAGGAGAACATGAACAATTTTGCCAGTAAATTCATGGATTGTGCAGCATTTTCTTTTTTCTCTCCATAAAAATCTGGGGGACTTTGCACCTGTAGGCTGTTCTTTGCAGAAGCACAAGCATCAAGTCACAGGGAAAACAATCTAAAGGACATCACACAGTCTTCTCTTCTGTATACTGTCTCTTCTAATAACTTTTTCTCATAAATCAAGTCATGGGTAGGCTTTGCCTGTCAGTCGTTAAATCACTTGACAGGGAAGGAAGAGATCACTGCAGAAACAGGTTTAGCAATAACTACTATCACTGGGGAGAGGTCTCCTCCTTTCCGGAGATGTATCCAGGTTTCACTAATGGAGCTCCCACCTGCTGTTTACCATTTTATCATGTAATTACCAGTGAAAACCATTTGCACTGGCAGAACTAATTGAGAGAAGCTTTCACGCATTGTTTTTTATAGGAATAGGTATCCTGAGTTTTCCAGGCAACTGGGTTTTTCACTCAGTTTTCACTGGGAAATTCACTATTGAGTTTCTCACTTATAATAAGATTTTTTTACAAGTCTATTTTCACCCATTTTTTAAAAGAAAAACCTGTAATCCAGGGAGTAGTTGCTACTGGGGTATGTGATCTGCACCATGGACCCAATGTGCTATGCTATGCATTTTGCTTGAGTTTGTCCCCACCACACACCATTGCTGTGGTGGCCTGGCTTTGCACTTGCAGCCTGTACAGTTGGGACACTGTAGACACTGCCCAAGGCAGGACCAAAAGGCAGCCTTGCATATCCGATATGACAAATAGCCCTCATGTACCACCCAATCTCTGTTCTAAAGCTTGTTGTGAGCTTGTTGTCTAAATGGCTTTTGCAGCATTTCAAGGCATGAACATCAGCATTTTTTTTCCAGTTGAGAGAATGGATGGATTCAGAAGTCAGAGGTTTCCTGCCTAAATACTGCCTCGAGGCATATAAAGCACTGTAAGTGCTGTTTTCTCCTGTGAACTTTGAGCCAAAGCCTATCGAGTCTTCCTGACCTCTGACACATTGGTATTTTAGATTTAAGCTGCTGAGGGCAGTGTATCATCAGTGCACCCAGAGCAAGGAATGTGCAGCAGGCACTGGAAGGCCAGAACAATTCCCAACTCAACAGGAAAAACAGCAGCAGAGATATTTGATTCTTCAACCTAGACAGCAGTTATAGGACATAAAAGTAGAAGAAAATTTTTGCCAGAGACACACTAGAAGAAGTTGCCCTATCTGGATGGGAGACACCTCCAGGCTCCTTCCTCCCCTCTCCCTGCCCACCCAAGGCTGACACCATCGCTGCAGCCTCGGTGAGGAGTTAAAAAAGTGGCTCTAAGCAAGCAAAGAAAAACCTGTAACTGCCTTGTCTTAACAGGAGGTGCTAATGTGCCCCAGATTTGGGTGCTGAGCAGAACTAGCTTTTGCTATCCATATCTGACATTTTGATCCCAAGCTTTTATTCGTAATATTTCTTCTTCTCTTGCTTGAAATGTCCCTAAAATGACAGATTTAAAAAAGAGATGTTGCTGAATACAAGATCTGATTGACAACATCTTAACAAATGAGGTGCTGTCAGGCAACTTGATTTGTGGATTTGCAAAGAAAACTCATAAACTCAGCAGATTTGTTTCACAGAAATTAAGAGATATTAACACCTAGAAAAGTTTAACACTATTTAATGAGAACTACTTTAAAGAATATTACCTCTCAATATAAATAATACTTTCCTCTTTAAAACTGAATAATTACCAGTGGAAAAGGCAGTAATGTGGCTGTGAATGCCTGAAAAATCACTGACATCCACACCACAGATAAAGTAACAGGAATATACTAACAGAGCCCATTTCTTTCCTTAGTTGTTACAGAATGTTGAAATATGTCCAGAAAAACATCTCTGAAATGTAATTTCTCAAAAGAAAGTTTCCATATCCAGTCAGTTTCCACTGGAAAGAAAAGGTTGCTCACAGAAGGGCAGGTGTTTCTTAAATCCTGGACACAAATCTCTCTTTACAGTTTACTGTCCATTACCAGTGTGGACTCTAAGCAGTTTGCAGCAAAATGAAACGGTTCACCATGCTACGTGTCCCTTGTAGGAAGGCACCTTGCTGCAGCTTCTTGGTTTTGATGTGTTTGCCCAGAACTGGACTCCCCAGTGCAGGGCAAGAGAAGGCCTGTGGTTGCAACTGAAGTGTTTGAATTTCCATATTTCATTTCCTCTGGCATGGTGCAGACTTTCTGTTTCCATCAGAGATCAAGACAGCTTTGAGCAGGCTATTTTTATTTTGTATTGCATTCTTTCATTGCTACACAATCCTCTCCTCTTGCCTTGAACTGGACCACAAGTTATCTCCCTGTTTTCAACCATCTATTCTTTGGGGAAAAAGAAAACAAGGCAATCACATTGCGGGGACAGCAGCATCTTTTTTAACACAGATCTTCTGGGTGTTTGTCAGTAAGGCTGGGTTTTATTCTCATCCCTTAGAACCAGAGAACATCCTCAAAAGGCTGAACTGGCATTTGGACACCTGTCAAATTTTGCCTTCTCTAAAACTCATTTCCTTGCAGTCTCCTTGAATGAATGCTGGTGGCTAACACATGACTGTCCTGGCTCACTACAAAGTTCATTTCACATGTCACAGAAACTGTATTCCTGCATCCTTCTTGATATTTGTTTTCATTTTAAATTGAGTTATTTTAATTGCCAGCCATAAGAAATTGTTTTCATTACACTCACATAAAGCATAGCTTCCCCCCTCCCACCCACACCCCCCACCACTAACCAACTCACATGAAGAAAATACATTAAATTGATTTTCTTCCATAGGAAATATATCAGGGAAAGGAAAGGATTGATTTCCTTCCAAAGGAAACAAGACATAAATGTTTTTAATCCAGCTGCTGCATTCAGTTATCATGTACAGTATGAAAAACTGTGCCATAAAACTGAAATTAAATGCATAATAGCACAGACAGCTCTTCCCTCATGTTTTCTTAAAGTATCCAATGTTTTGGCAGGACACAACATAAACCTTCAAGCATTACCTACACCCATTTATTTTCCAGTGCTTTGCAGTACTTATTTATGCCCCTTTCTGGGATGCTCTTTGGAAAGGACCATGTTTCATCACCTGCCTCTGATTTCAGTGACCAGACTCCAAATGCAATAGTCCTTAACAAATTTGAGCCAGAGTGGCAAATCTCACACTGTGCTACAGCAGACTGCACTCTTCCATCATGTGTCAATCCCATAAAGATTTACAAATGAGGATATAACTCAAAGCCAGCTTTAAAAATTTTATCTCAGGGATGCACCATTCTTGACTTTAAAATCACCCATGCAGATTTTAATGGCTCAAAGATATAATTACATCAAATGTTAATAAATTTACTGGTCTGTAAGAGACAGAGAAAAGGCAAAGCTAGAAATACTAGATCCAAGAACTGTGAAGTTTGTAGCTCAAGTGCTACATTAAAGCTTGGGCTAATCCTCAGTGAAAATATATTAGCCACCATGTCATTCTGAGCTCATTAGCATGGAGAAGCTGCTGCTGAACAGAAGGATTCCACCATATTTTCCCAGCATCTTTTTTCCTGGGGGACATGCACAAGGGGAGAACACAGCTTTCTGTGATCTAAATGCCCATAGGAGATGTTGAGTGCTACAGAGGAGATGTTGTGTGCTGTACATGCAAAGGGGATCCATAACCCATCATACACCCCCACTCTGGTCGGGCAGCAGAACCTGTGCCACCAGTGTCCTCTGTTACAGAGGGATATTCACTGACTGATTCACTTCTGAGCCTTCTGCTGCCTTGAACACATTTCTTTTTCTTTTCAAGCCCATTTCCCTGGTTAATAAACAGTAGAACTTCTTTGATCAGTATGCAGTAAGGCAGATACGATCCTTTTGTATGGCATTTTCTATATGTGTAAACAAAATATCAGCAAAAGGTTGAATCTGTTTTGTCTTCCAAATGGGGAGGGACGTGGTTATTGATCTGGATGTTGGTCTGCCGTTTTATTGAAAGAAAGACTGATTATCTTTGTACCTAAAGTGGCAGAAGATATCAATAAGAAACTGCCTATACATAGCAGGAATGCAGGCAGCCTCTATTTTAGGGGTAGTATGTTGGTCATCGGCAGAGAGGTATTTTTCTTCACTGTTCTTTAACAGACATTATCTGCCATTAAAGAAAAGATTATCATTTTCAGATCAATACATCTGAAACCAAATACATGGAGTGTCATAACTTTAGTAATAGCTACCCAAGAGATGTGAAGTTGCAAGTCTCCTACAGGAGGAGTATCACACTTATTTGATGCTCATGAGGAGCAAGCAAGTCCACAAAAGGCACTCAGGGCACAGTAAAGGGGAAGGATGACCTCTCTAGACCTACTGGCCTCACACTTTTTAATGCACCCCAGGTGCCATTGGTCTTTTTAGCAACAAGGGCACATTGTCAACTCATGGTCAGTTTGCTGTCTACCAGGACTCCAAGATCTTCCCCTTCAAGGCTACTCTCCAATAGGTCTACCCTAAGCTCTACTGATGCATGGAGTCATTCCTCCCCAGATGCAGCATCCTACACTTCCTCCTTTGAACCTCATTACATTCCTCTCTGCCCAACTCTCCAGCCTGCCCAGGTCATGCCTGATGGCAGCACAGCCCTCTGATGTGTCAGCCAAAAGAAAACAATGAGCTGCTTAATCTAGCAATGTGACTGCATATTTGAGAACGATTTGTAGTAAAGCTGTCACGACCTGCTGCCAGCTATTTGTTTGATTCTGTTAAGCTGTTACTGTGGCAAACATCAGCATAGTTTGCTTATTTTTCACAATTTCGACCAAACTTCTTCAAAACGTTATTGTCTTCAGTTATTCACAGTGGCACAAAGGGTCCTGACCCCCAGATGAGGATCTCCAGCCACTGTATAAATAAATACAAACTCAAACAAATTAAGGCTACTAAGGTACTTAGTAGCCCCAGGTAGCTTACTCTGCCTCCCTTCATTTCAAGAAACAACACTGAAACTCTACAGTTCTAAATTAACCAGCACTGAACTGGATATATTAACAATTACCATTTGCCATTGCCAACCACATATAGATTTCCAATAAACAGATCTCATTCATTGTGAAAATTAGATAATTGCAACTATCTATCTGTTTCAAGGCTGTGGTCTCAGAGGTGACACTTGTATGTTGCCATGATAAGCATGTGACCAAGCATGTGACAGCATCCATAATTCACTTCCACAATGCTCTTTGCCTGTTTTGTTCATCAGTAATGAGAGCATTTTATGAGATGCTGGAGATTAGCAGTGAGCCTCTGCCCAGAGCTCTCCTGCCTGTGGAGCACCCCTTTTTTTCCCTATCACCATCCCTATCTCAGTAGAGGTATTTTAGAATTATGAGCCATCCCAAATTACTCCATCATCTTTTCCATGCTGTAGATGGCTACTGATTATTGTGCAGGCTCTGAAGTAAATACATGCAAGCAAGTGGGAAAAGTATAGTAAATATTTGTGTGCAGCCCTTTTCATTGAAGAGTGATGTATCTAGTGAAGAATTAATGAAATGCCTTTGCTTTATGATTAAAATCTTGGGGATGAAAAAGAATATTTTGTATTAGATCGCACACTAAGGTAGAAGAGAAAGGCAAATTTTGTCCGGTACAAAATATTTGCATGAAATGCAAATACAGTGAGTTATAAGCATCTATCTCCAGTTAATCAGAAAAAACTTCAGAAATGAGAAGCTTCTCAAATAGATGTTTATATTATTTTCTCACCATTCTTTTCAGCCAGTGTTGCAACGTGCTGACTCCTTGCTCCAGTGGGGGTCCGCTTAGTCATTAATTGTTTAAAATCTGCATTTAACTGGATTAAATTTTGGGGGGTTTTCTTGGTGTTTCTTTAGAACACACATGATGTGCTCCCTAACTGAAAAGTAGTCAAATATATTTTAGCAAATAACCTGATAGTTCTGGGAATTTGTGATTTGGATGATCCATCACACAGTTCCCAGAGACAGAGCTGTTCATGAACCTTGTCACCTGACAGACGACTGCTTGGACATGTAAGGCAATTCAGCAAAACTCTTCATTTATTAGTATGCACGTATGAAGCCACTCTTCTATCATGAAAAAAAAAGTGGTAACAGACATTATTTAAACTGCACATTATTATCTTGAAAACTTTGACTCTAGAATGTTTAATGAAACCTGGGTCCCTGGAGGGAGGTCTTGATCCTTATTCATACAGAACCAGAGCATACTACAACTGTCTCCTTTTACCTTCTGTCATCATTTTATACTTAGCCAAAAAATTTCATCTGCAGTTTTTCAATGAAAACAATGAAAACAAAACTAGCCAAGAATTTTAAGGTAAAATTATTTCATGCATGAAATGCTGGCAGCTGGACATGCCTTGCACTTGGAAACCAGGAGACAGAAGAAACGGGTTTGTGTTTCTGTGCTGCCTGAGTTAGAGACAAAGAGTTGCCCCCAGGTCTCCCCTAGCCTGGGGTCCTCACTGTCACACCAGATTTGGTTTCTCCTCTTGGAGGGGAAGATGCGCTCTCTGCATACAGCCATTCATTTAACCACAGGGAGACCAGGTCCCATTCAAAAGTGAAAGCTTGCCTCGTGTCCTTCCTGGTGACAAACACACCTATGCAAAGTGAAACAGCTATGAGCAAAAATATGAGGAAATCCTCAAGATGTCCCCTGGCTCAGATTTCCAAGAGCTGTACAAGGGTAAGCTAGAGGTGGTAGTCTCAGTGGGGAACCAAAGGGATATTCTCACATCCTCAACAACTCCATAACCACACAGATAATAGAAGCATCAGACTGGATGTTTGTCTCAGCTCTTTTTTCATGAACAGGAGATTTTCATCACCACGTAAAAACTGTTCAAAACAATACTATTATCTTAATTTTTTTTTTAATAGGAAAATGTTTCTTTTCCTGAGAGATCAGTTTATATCCCAAGGTCTTTGTCCAGCTGTTTAGGTAATTGTCTGTAGGGTTCCCAAAACTACAGCATTTGCTCAACCCAACCTCCGCAGGAAGCACATGCCAAAACCAAAGAAAGGAAGGGGCAGCAGCAATCGTGGGGTAGAATGAAGTTTGTCCATTCTCATGTAGGACTTGCTGCAGAGGCATCCCTAGCCAGTCCACTTGCACTGCATTGAGAATTTTGTGTAATTTGTGCTAAACACAGCTGCTCCAAAGCAATACTTGACCCATATTATCAATTCTTCTCCCAAAGGAAGAGAACAAATGAGAGTAACACTGGCAACTGCCCAGGCTAAAAGGGCAATATCACCCAAGAGATGCTGTCCTCAGCTACAGTGGGAACATTTGACTAAGCAACTCAGAAGCTTCAAGGCCTCTGCTGTTAAAATTACACTATACGTCATACATAATTTCAAGCCACGTTCTGCATCATTCATTTCATGATCAAAAATGATGTTTTTACTCTTACTAACAATATTTAAAGTATGATGTACCTGCAGGCAAATACATAATCGCTCTGCAAAAGAACATTTCAAATACTCAAATTTGCAAGTCCTTTATGCAGAAACCAAGAGATTCAATGCTCTTGTTAAAACTGAAATCTGCAATACTAAAAAAAGAAATCTATCATTATAATTTATGGAGAGAGCATTCAGTAAACAGCTTGATTCAAGTTGTTTGTATGTGCTGCTTTAAATAATCACCCTTCTGTGCATAAAAGCCTCTGAGTTCAAACAGAACAAATGCAGAACTGGAATTCAAGTCAGTGTTTTATTTCATACAATGACCATTTAAACAGAAAAATCTCTACTGATTACATTCATTTATGGGCCCTGGTAAGGATAAGAAACTGTTTTAGCTAATTTATGAAGATTAGAATAGTCATGAATTATAGGAAACAATTTATATAAGCTGTTCTAAAATATACTCTTAGATCAGGAAGGAGCTAAAATTCTGGCAGGGGCTGCATTAGCAAAGAGAAGACACAATAGTATTGATTAAAATTTGCATAATATGTGCCTAATTAAAAAAGCAGTGTTATATATTGCAGCCCAATAGATTAATCCACTTTTCAACCACTTTTTAAAGAATAACGTAATTCTAGATCAGAAATGCTTTTTCCTCCAAGCAATTTGCCAAATACGGGGGTAAAATGTAAAATACTTTTTCCATTAGTTTTAGGTAATTGAAATGCAAAGTGCTCAGCTCTTAATCTTTCCAGGCAGGAAAAGCTGCCTGCTGTCAGATTTTATTAAGTCTTTTTTGCTGCTCTTTGTGTAGTCAATAACAAGTGTCCTATCCCAGGAAATGATGTAGAGGTAGTGTTCAAAGGTAGGGATATGATAAGGTGGTGTTTGCATTCAGGATAATATGAAAAACTTCAACATGCACACAGGAAGATTTTTCTCCATGTCAACTAATTAGCATGTTTATTGGAAGCATTAATTATTCTGACAGCCACAGAGATTGTTAAGTGTGTTAACTCCTCACATACTCCCTTCCTACATACCTCTCCAGAGAGACTGTTACATGCCAACCATAACAGTTAGATTTTCATACATTCATAAAAGAAACACTTCTTTCCAATTCTAGCATCTGATAGGAAGTAAGAAATAAATTCCTCCTTGATAAATGTCTTTCAAAACAAATTAGAACATCCATGACACTTACTTGGAGGTGGCCTTCCATTTGAGCATACAGTGCTACCTGGTCATCAGAAAGATTGATCAGACTTGAATCTAGGGCTGGAAAGCCAGTTTATAAGATCCCAATATCAGAGCAGCCACCAAGAAGAGGTGCACATCTACATCCTTGTCACTCTTGATGAACAACTGCCATATAAACAATGCAGCTTCCTGAAATGTTCCAAAACGTGGTTCCTGAAAGCCCAAAACTGCACTCTAATGTGTCTGGTCCCCGTTAGTCTCCCAAAGAAATGTACTTCAGCAGCATCTTCAGCACTTTTGCTCTAGAGCTGGACCCTGCTTTATGCAAGAGCCTTCTGCCAAAAGCCTGTGCTGACACATAGTACAGCTAGGACTGGCAATAGTATTGCAAGCTGATGCCTAACTAAAATTAAATCCTGAATAAATAAAGGCAGGCAATACCAGGTGTAATCATTTAATCACACTAAATAAGGGTTCAGTGCTTTAGCTGTTCATAAATGAAATTAATTTCCAGGCCACATGGCTACTTAGAGCAACTGCTTTTGTAGGAGCATGCTCTACGACTACATTGTCACCCCTGGTCAAATGATCATTTCCATTGTGCCCAAAATCAGTGCTTGGAACTGCATTTTTTCAGCCTCACAGTTACTCCCTACTTAAGTTAAAAAGGAATGCTATTTTTTAAAAAAACAAACCTCTGTAGCATACCAGAACACAGTTGTTTGGCAGCAACACAAATACTTCCTATTTTCTTCTACTTTTCTTCTCTCCCATCATTTTTCTTTCTACCTTCTTTGCAATTTATTTTTCTTTCATTTCCCCTAGTGTTATTTTCCTTGTCTACCTTTCTTGCACTTGAAGCTTCCTATTCCTGTCTCTTTACACCCATATCTGAGTCAATCTTTCTTTCCTGCTTCTCTCATCTCCAGCTTTTCATTTCACTGTCCTCTCCAAATTGTGGCCTTTCAGCATGTCTTGCACGTACTCCTTGCTACATACCTGCACAAAAGCATCTGTTATTACA
The DNA here is from genome assembly GCA_013397515.1 of Upupa epops. Classification (NCBI taxonomy): domain Eukaryota; kingdom Metazoa; phylum Chordata; class Aves; order Bucerotiformes; family Upupidae; genus Upupa; species Upupa epops. Next base: position 361,591 of record VZRI01011326.1, read on the forward strand.
TGAATGCACATGCAAGGATAATCGAGTGTTTAATAACAGCTTGCAGTTGCTGAGCTCCGAATGAGGCTTTTTTACGTCCCACTAAGTGTTTTTTTAAAGATTTCCTGTTACTCCCACGTCTGCACTACCAGCATGATGGGGACCTTTGTCTATGTACTCTCTAAATACCTCAAATCTAGGACCTTTGCATTTTCTAGGGTCAGTTTGTCCTGGTTTCCTCTTCCTCTGAAAAACTGAACAGGCACAGATCTAATTATCAGTATCTCAGATGTTCGTTAGCAAAGTAGACAGAGTGCATAGAATACCACTTCAGGGAGATCATTACTTGAACAATCCCACAAAAGCTTTATAGTACACCTTTCATTAAAACTGCACCCTCAAGCATTTTGCAAAAGCTCAGGAATACCTTTGTGAGGTTGAATAATTTGGGGTGAAAAGACAAAATTTAAGAATCTGCATGTAAAGTAAAAAAAAAAATAAAAAATTAAGTCAAAGTAGAAATCCAAAGAACAGTGGTGTGATTGTGGGTGAGCTGGTAAAGGTGATCATGTGCAGACCTGGTAGTCACCTTGTATAAGAAATATGTCAGTCTTGACACAGAAGTGAGTCTGTCTAGAAAGGCAGAGAGAGCTCAAGTCTTGAAAACCCAAAGCTTGCTTTGCAACTGGTGTATTTCACAATGCAAATAAAAAGTAAGGATGCTTTTAATCCATCCAAACCACACGTGCAAAAGGACAAGACAGTATAAGCACCAGGAGCAAAAGACAATTCTTATCTAGAGGAAATCCTAGCAAGCAGCCAGCCCGCTCCTTCTGCTACTCCAGCTAAGACAGAAAAGTTTCTATTAAGAAACAAAATCAGAGAGCTGTTAACTGTCTGCACACCTCTGCACTTCAGAGCAGCTTGTGGTCTGATGTAACTTGAATGGGACTCCAGTGATTTCAGTCATCTGTGACCGTTTACAACTGAGGGGTCATAATTTTATAACTATTTAAGGGTAGAGGAATACAGATAACTACAGTTCAAAAAAACACTGGAGACTTATTTGCCTTTTTAGGGGTATCAAAATCTACACCACTTTTTTTACATGAACTAGTGTCACACACTAAATACAGCATTAAGAAGGACCCTTCATGGTTTCCAGACATCTTCTGACCACACTTCTGTGTAATAGCAAAAGCACTCCAAAAGGAAAGAGTAACTTAAAAGAACAGGCATTTTTTAAAAAAGGACAAAGACAAAGAAGAAAAGAATGACACTCACAGAATAACTAACTGAATGCTCCTGATAGATTTCTTATTATGATGATTAAGTTAATTTATACTCAGCACTAAAATACACTTTCAGATGAGTGAACTGAAGTTGGAGAGAGGGTTGGTTCTTTCCCATGAGAAGAAAAGGGGATCCAAGCCAACAATTAAGATCTTCAGCCAAAATACTATTTCACAAAAAGACTAGAAATATTGAAGGATAAAATAAATTGCTGAAAAAATTATTGGCTTGGTATTTAAAACTGCTGAGTGTCTGCAAGCCCCATTTAAGTCACAGGAAGTTGAAAGCCTTTGTAAATCAGGCTGGGTAAGTGGTAGAACCAGTAACTGCCCAGTTTTACCGAAGATATTTCAGGAGCTAATTACGTAAAATTACAAGTTGTCACTTGAGTTCAATGGTAAAAAAAAAAAAAGAAAAATTAAGAGGAAAGGTCTCAGAATTCACAATGCAAACATTTACCAATGTTTTTTGGGGTGTGTTGTTCTTTGAAAAATGGCTCATTTTCTCTGTCACATTTCTGATAAACAAGGGATTTCAGTGATGAGATTATAAGGAAGCATGCACTAACAAATCAGTATTCAAGATAAAGAAGTTTCAGTAAGAATATGTGTGTGGCAAAGCTTACCTCAGTGCTCTTTTAGTTTTAACATTTTTTTCAAGAATATACTAACAATCAAGAGGAAAACCAATCAAACTCCTTTGACACTGACACTTTCAGGCATATAAAGAGGACAGGGAGAACAGAACACACTGATCCTCTATTGTCCTCTTTCCCAAACCAGAAAACAATATCAAAGAATATCAAAGCAGTAAAGGACTTGAGGGTACCATCTTATTCCTCTTTGTTTAACTTAGGATGTTTTAGTTGAAGTCTTACTTAAAAGTTCTAACACTGAAGTGGTAATGGCCTTATTGACTGTTGAACAAATATGTATGGACCTTCCCAGGAGCTAAGAAAGAAACCTTCATCACTATGTGAGCAATTCTTCTCTGGTAGTTCGAAGGAAGGTATTTCTAAGATGACATCTTCAACTGACAAGAGCTCCCTTAGCCTCTGAATCTGCATCTTCTCAACCCTAGAATGGTTTTACCTTCTGAATTTACCCAAAGTTACTCTTCTGAGAACACAACTTCCTTTTCAGCAACACTGTTCATTTTTTAATTAACTTGATTTGATTATGATGTCCCAGTTTCCTTCAAAAGAACCACAGGCTTTGTCACATGCTTTCTCCTCCTCAGAAAATAAACAAATAGACTCACTAGAGGCAGGGCTAAGTATCTGTTTGATCAAATCTTGGACCAGAAGTAGATCCCCTAACCTGAGATGTGCTCACACTTGCTCTCAAGGGAGTGAATCAGCCCACCAAGTATCAGTATTTCCACCAAAAATCAATGCCCTCCTACAAGTACCAGCAGGAGCAGAAAAAGATGAGGAGAAATTTATTCCTTCTCAGGAAATACTGTGTTTCCTCACCCAGTTAATATTCTTTGCAGTCCGTCAGAAGCATGCTAACCAGTAGCTGAACAACAATCCTCTCCACATGCAGGAGCTGAGGCCAACAGATTGGCAAGGAAGTGAAAGTCAGTTTTGGAATGTCCTTTTAAATATAATTGCTGGTGTACTGGTCAGAGGAGGAGCTGCCATGCACTGACAGGAACTGCCCCACAGGGAAAATATACTTTCCCAGAGCCTGCTTCTCCCCAGGGCAGCAGGCAAAGAGCAAAGTGAAGGCAGTTTTGGCCTTGTTTCTTGCTGTCCTCTTTCACAGGAGATCCATGGCATCCTCACTATAGTCCTTGAGTGTCACTGTGAGCATCCATTACGTGTTTTAGGCCCTGTGTCACAATATCCAATGGGGTATCGGACCACTGAACTGAGCATAATTTTCTACTTGATAACACTGTCCAAAGTGTTTGAACATCTCTTTGCACACAGACCGTGTTTTCACTTCAGAGGACATCTCTCAGTGAGCACAGATTTGTGAAGAACACCACAAACTGCTGAAATCTTTGGGTGCATTGAAGTAACAGTTCTGTCTGACAAGTCAAAAATCCTCTGAAATGAAATCCTAGGTAACAGCTTTGAAAATTGTTGCAGTTTTAGGAACAGTGAAAAATGATTTTAGGACCATTCATCAGGAAGACTAAATATGTTCATTTTCTTTAATAATACAAAGGCCACTGCAAATGGTTGTGTGTTTTGTCACAGAACACGCTTTGAAAAGATCTGACTACAGAGCTGCCATTGAATTAGAACTATTTCTGTGGAAAACTGTCTCAAATTGCCCTGTTTTTTAGCAAGAATCAAAAAATGGGTTTGTTCCTTCCTGTAATTTGTCATAGCCACACAAATCTATTACATGGTCTGACACTTTTTTTGAAGAGTAATTTCTGAGAATTCATAAGGGAAAGATGAATCCACAGTTCAAAATACAAAGAGACATCTCTGTGAAATCATTAGCAGCACCCACACAACTAAGTGGACATTTTCCCTCCTTCTATACAAAGGATTTGAATCACTTTTGCACTGCTTTCAGTTCCAGGAGCCCTTGAAAGAACTCACCAGGGACAGAAGGATTTGTTGCTACCCACCAGACATTTTCCACAAATCCTGTCCTACCCTGTCCAAGTCAACCTACTCCTTGATACCTGAGGAAGAAGAGAACCTCTGGTAGAAGATGCCTCCAGTTTTCAGAAATTAACTACAGAAAAACCTGAGACAATGAAGACTAAATCACTTGCTGACCAAGGGACTAGAAATCTTAACCTGCAGTGAAGCGGTGTGGGCTATCCAAGATTATTATTTCAAACAGCTCAGAGAGGAGCAATTCTTCTAAGCACTACATGCACTCCTGTTTAGTACTTGTCAACTGGTAAATGAAAAGAGAGACAAACAATCAAGAAAATAATCTCTCCAAGTAACCTGGCCTCAGTAGCAAGTACTCAGGCACAGCACAGCACCAGGACTATACAACTTTGTGAAAAGTGTTGCATTTCCAGTACACATCAAAACTTCTAGGTGAATAACCTGTAAACTGGGAAAATATTAATTAAACTTGAAAAATACCTTTTTGACCTCTCACAATATCTGGTATCACAGTATCACTCACTTCATACTGTCAGTGGTGAAATGCTCGGTTATACCAGAGCATGAGAGATGCAGGTCTGGCGACTCTGTATTAAGAGTTTACCTTCCCATCTGACTTTCAGGTTAGCTAAATACTTGCTTTCAGTCTTTTTAGAGACAGTGCAACAAAGCTTGGCACTCTTGATATTCAGTGGAGGGAACAATTGATAGTGCAATGGACACCTAAAAATATGATTTCTATGCAGTCCCCTCAAGCATCTCTCAACCGATTCATTGAAAAATGTTTTCCCAAAAAGAGCTAAAATACAGGAAGACCTTAGTCTTCCACAACATGTTGTAGGTGTTTTAAGTAAGGATGTCTTAATCTTTTATGTAAGGATTTCTCAATCTTAAACACATGTAATCGGGAAGATAATAACAATGGATTAAAATACAAATGCAGTAAATAACTTTTTTTTTTTCCTCTGAAGGAGAAACAGCGCTTTTCTAGGATTTCTCTACTTTTTTTACTTGTACTGTTTTCTTCTCCAGGTCATCTTTACCTTGCTCAAGGTAAGGTGGGTCCAACAACCAGAGCAGAACATCACCAAACATCTTTTGCATCTAGAAAACATCTTTTAGATGAAAACACATAGGATATGGAGAAGGAAATGTCTACAATATTACTTATATACAACTTAGCACAACAGGGCCTCCTATCTCAAAGCCTTGAGTGCTTTGCCACGCAAATAATATATTCTTTCTCCCTGTGAACATGTGTCATTTTTTAGGATACTGAGCCTTTGTCCAACCGTGTGACTCTCATTTCAGATTAAGATACAAACACTTCCATGGATCTATACACTTGCAGAAAATAACTGCTTTAGTTTAAACAATTCACTGGTGAAAGTCACAGAACTCTATCGAAGCATGAAATCCTGCATATATTTCCAGTATTAGTCAGGTATTTCTTACATCTCTGAGAGCACACGCCAGGAGTAATGAGAAGCATTCGCTTCTTGATCCTTTTATAGTCTGTGGTGTGTCTTGTCTGATTTATTCATGTATCAAACACCAGTCACTTTACTATAGAGAAGCTGCTAAGTCCCAGAAACAAGATGTAATAGGCTTTTCAACCATCTAATGGGGAAAAAACAAAATAGTTGTTTATATATTCTGGGAAGTTTTGCAAATACAGGTTAAAGAAGCTGCATCCATGAGATACCTAGCATTTTATTTTCCAATACCAGCAGTAATAACAGTGTGAGAATTACTGCTCTGTTTTGTATCATAGCAACTAATGAGGCCATTAGTTTTTTCTCAATTCAGTTCACTAGTAATTTCAGCAGAAAACTTATTCAAAACACTTCACCAGAGGCATCCCTAATGTTCCACCAGTAAATAACATATTTCATTTATAAACCTGTTTTCTGTCCCACTTGGCTGGTCCTTTAGAAGCTTGTCAATAGACTAGGGAAATCCAATTTTCAAACTCAGCTAAATGTCATTTTCAAAAGCAACTTCAATGCTCACAACTTATCCTCAGTTCAGTCAAAGATATGCTTATAATTCAGATAGGCATCTCCGCATTAGGTAACTGTGCAAGATACTGATGCAGTGCAGGTACCAGCTGGGAATACTCAGGGTGGGTTTCTGGCTCCTGCCTAGGCTGTGATGATTTTATTGCTGTCAAACGCTTAACACTATCTTTGGTCTCACTACAGAAGCTGTGGTACAAGTTTTGCCCTTCACAGCCTGGGTGTCCTCATGCATAATTTCACATCCATGCATTTTAACTTATACTTAAAATGAGCCAAAAATGGCTCAAAAATGGATAGGATCCAATGGAAAAATCAACAAAATCTGACTTCCAGGCCAAACCCACCTTGAAATCAGTAAACGAAGATGCTTTCCACAACCAGAGTTTCAAACACATTTTAAAAATGTTCAGTATAAAACTTGAGGAGCCAGTAATGGTATCGTTGTATAAAAGGCAGAAAATATCCAGATAAGTCAGTTAAAACTGGTTAATCCAAACACACTTCTAACACACATGGAGAGGTTTGTTGCCTTTTAGTAGGGGTTTTAAGCAAAGAGCTGAGTTTGCTGCTGAGCTGTGCACTGCTGCATTGCAAGAGCCACAGCAACAAGATGTAACCCCTTCATAGCTTGTAGGTTTAGTGCCTCTGGGTAAAGCTTTCTCTAGTTCAGTAAGTCCTGCACATGAGTAGGTAATAATACAGCAAATTGTAGAATAGAAAAGCACACATATAATACAAACGCATTCCTTACTTTGTTCAACGAAGTGTTTAAGCATTGTACCTCCAGTGTGAGTGCTCCTGTGCTGAGCAGCACCTGGCTGAATTCACAGAATCACAGAATTACAACAGCACAGAGATGTAACATGCTAACACTAAGAAAAAAATACTAATTCAGAACTTTTTCAGGCAGTATTGCGGCTCACAGTGAAATCTTAGCAGGAAAAGACAAACCAGCAAATCCAGAAGGCTGGTGAACATTAAACTCATAGTGTAGGTAAAAGAGACTGCAAATTGCTTGGAAGGAGCTCTCACTCAACAGTTGCAAAATTTTAAGGATATTACAACATTAAACGAGGAGAAATAAGTCATGAGAAAACTGATACTGTAACCTACTGCATCCTTTTATCTGGAGAGGCATGCAGTATGCTAGCCCTTCAGAAAGAGCTCATTGCAGATACAAGACCACAAGCATGGGTAAATGCCGTTCCAGAGAAGAATTGTGTAAATAAATGGATCTCACAAAAAAGCTACCACATGCCATTTTCTGGACTTGGCAAAGAGCATTCAGCCAATTAAGTGGCTGAAATCGATTTTGATTTAATTACTTGATTTGTGAATTCTCAGAACATTCCTTTGTACGTACAGTAAAACAAGCTCATAACCGAGCATTAGGACCAAATGATATCATGCCTGAAAAAAGCTGTAGCATTTTACCTTGCTAGAGACTGCCCACTGAAAGGGGAAAATAGTAAATTTACTAAATTGCCTGGGGACTACTCAACTAGTAACACACATAGTAAACTTCTTCTGCTAGGGTTTTATATGACACTGTCAAAATGCTATGTATTCCCTTGTCTTTAAAGCAACTTCCTTTTTCTCTCAGTCTTGTTTCTAAAACCATTTGGAAGTTAGTTGCTTCCCTAGCCTAAAAAAAGTACTCCAGTATTTCTTGCACTTCATTATATGCATGTGAATGATTCATTACTGTAGGACTGCTCTTAAGGACAGATTAACACATAGGCTCTTCCCCAGTTTTTGAAATAACTTGACTGCAGCTCTGGAATTTTCAATACACTGCTGATTTTAAAACTTGTACTTGCAATTATCTAAATGATGTTTTAAACACAGGCCATGGTTTCTAGCACATTCTTTTATAAGTATATTGTACTAGCAGTAAGGAGAGGTCAAACTTGTGAGCATTAAAGCTGCTACTATTATGTTAAGAAATGTCATGCTGGAACAAATGAGATCATGACATGTTAATCACTGTACAAGACAGGCATACTTGAGAAAAACTCTTTCCCTCTGATCAAAGAAAGTTTGCAGTTCCAAAACAAGGGAAGAAAAACCTCCTTATAAATTTAGTGATTAAAAACCTCGTCTGCTTTGATCTTCTCAGGAGGAAGGTGTTACCAGAAAGTACATTCCTCTCCATTCTGACAGCATGAGCCTTATCAGAAGCTGTTTTGTTTGCTTTGGATCCATTTCAAGATGCTGAAAATCTGTCTGTGGAGGAAACTTCACCACAGTCTCTCAAGAATAAATATGTCAACGTACAGTACCATGAGAAGCTAAAAGGAAACAAGAGAAGGCCTTAAACAAAGGCAGCTGAAGGCCTGACAAGAGTTTTGTTGGTGCTGCTCATTGTGGTATTGAACCATGAAAAGCTGTACTTTAATTCTCACTGTCCTACTCTGTCAAATCTAGATGTCAACTCTTCACAAAGTACTTGAGAACCTACTCAAGACCTTATGGTTTGGCTGAAGGATTCGAACATGAAAAACCTAGGTGATCCACACTCTTCTACAATTACTGAAACTTTCGGGTCACAGCTTGCTGATAATGACTGGTGCTTGCTTTGATTTTCATGATCAGAGGGGATATATCCATTCAAACTCTTTTGACTGCCTTAGAAATACCATCACACTGCGCCAAGAGAATTAGGTCAGATTTCTTTTAGAAAACTCCGCATCCATTATAAAAATGGCAAGAGACAGAATACTCTCCAGTGAACCCTATTTAATGTAAATTGAGAGGAATGGAACGTTGAATTTATATAAAACCTTGTGTCTAAACTCCACAGCATCAAATGCATAAAACAAACCCAGCGTCTCTCTGTGCTTACTTTTGATGTGTCTCACTGATGGTGGTGGGAATACAACACAAGGACAATTTAGACACCGTCCGAAAGACAGGGATGCAAACTAACAGCTTTTTCCATTGGCCGTTTTCTATAATGCCTTGTCAAAGAGTCAGTGTTACCTCAGATCAACACAGTTCAGTGTCAAAAGCATTACAACCTGCCTGTCTTTCAGCTGTGAACATACCCAGCAATCAAGTTCTACCAAACTAACCCATGAAGGCTTTCTACAGATCCCTACAAGCCCTGAAACACCATAGAAGTCTTCAAACAGCAAAACCCTGTGGACATAGAACTGCTTTGCACACAGAGTTATTTTTCCAGTTGCATAGGATGTAGACAGCATGGTTTTGGCAGTAGGAAGGCTGCAGGGGTACACTCTTTTAACAGAGGTGCTCCCTGTGCTGCACATTCTGCGTGGCAGCAAAGAGGGCCAAGGTCAATGTTTCAAACACCAAGGTCAGAGAAGGAGATGGAGGGGCAGCTCTGGGCACTAGAGATACTTCCCTGTGGCTTGAGAGCCACACTGGAGCAGATACCCACACTGCAGTGCAAGGGGAACCCCTGTCCAGAGCAGAGAGATATTCCATGAAGCAACCTGCAGGCAGGTTAATTTTCCACAAGGCTATTTGCTCACATCAGTAACTGGTGATGATCTTTATCTCACCCCATGAAGTTTTTCACTCTGTTTGCTTCACCCAGAGCTGAAGAGAGGCAGTGAGAGAGTAGCCCCAGTTAGCCCATCACATTACTACTTGAGATAATTCAGATATTTGATTTGTGACAGCATCATGCTCCCCTAATACACCAAGATCACCCTGTATAGATTAGTATTTGTCATTCTTGGATGTTTTCTTCATTAACAAAGAGTGAAAGAGAAACCAGAAATGTGTCAGGTAGTGTAACAGGACTGGCTCACAGAAAGACATTAAAGGATTTGTAATTTTTATGCTCTTGCCCTGTCAGGAGGACAATTCTTGTTTTTCATTGAATAGCTGATCTGGTTGTTTCCCACAATTATTTGCTTTTGGTTCAGAAAGATGTAAAGAAAATAGAAGCTGAGACCTAGTTTGCTTTATCTTATAACCAGAAAATTGTTTTATTTTCTGGGAAGGCTGCAACAATACCATGTGGCACCAGACACCTTTGAATCTGACAGCAACTTCCTAATCATTTCTTCAGTTAGATTTTAAAAGGTTGAGAAGTCACCCAGCAGTTCTTATGCCCTGTTGACTTGCTCAATAAGATCTAAATTTAAGATCTAAATTACATTAAACTGAGAAAAGTATCTATTTACAAAGTAAATCTATTTTCACCCATTCAAAGGGGACTGGAATCTGAATGTAGTGTCCAATGGGAGCCACCAAAAGATAGTGTAAAGTGTAATTAAACAAGAAGGTAGTAAAAGGGGAACAGTTAATAAATACTTTTAAGGAGAAGACAAGAATTGGCTTGGAAAACCTAAAATTACTTTAAAAATATTTGGAAGGTGTTACGTGTCCAAGGCAAATAAAGAGACCCTGTCATTGAACTTGTAAGCTGCCTAGTCCAACTCCCCTTTGCAGTATCATCCAAGAAACCTTGCCCTAGGCATACAAGGAGAAAAAGCCTTTAAATTCTTTTCCTGTCTGAAAACGGTAATGACCATCTCTCCTTCAAGTTTATTTCACACAATTCTGGAAACTACGAGCTGCGAATTGTCATTTATGAAATGTTTAAATCATGGGCTAGCAAATGAAAAGGCTTTGCATTTCTCATCAATAGTATGCCATGCACTGCCACATGCTTGCTTTTCCCTCAAATTTTAATTGAGGCCAGACCCCTGGATCATTTCAAACCACAACATGTGAACCCTGTTGCCACCTTCAGTTACCAAAGAGCAAGGTAAAAGAAGTCAGCAATGAGGAAGACAAGCAGGGCTTGCAAAGTTTGTCCCAGAGCTTGAACAAGCTGTGAAACTCAGATCCTGGCCAAGGCAAAGATGTCTCTCTGAAAAGCCAAAGTCAATAGGTATCACAAAGAGTTGGAGCATTTCTGTCTTAGACAAAAGGAGGGCTGGAGCTTGAGGAAGCAGGGACAGTTTGGTTTTTTCCCTTTATAAATTCTTCATTTTTGCCCTTTCTCATTTGTGAAATTTGAGTAACCTATTTCACAGGGCTTCTGCTGTGTAAAAGGGTGGAAGCCAGTAAAGGGAATGGTTCGGTTTGCTTCTGCTGGGGCATTCATTTTCGTGAGACGATAGTCTAATTGTAGACCATAAATTACTGCTGAACAAAATTGTATAATTTTTAATTAGCTGGTGTTAGGGTGAGTGGAATCCATTATCCAGACAATTATTTTTTTAAAGAAAAACTAAGTGAAAATTCATAAGATTTAATATCTTTGTAATACTCACATTAGTAGAGAGTAATTTTCAGCTTCAATTTGAGCACTTTCTAGAGATAAGGGGGCCATTCTAACATTTAGAAAACAACACAAAAGATTAATCTGACAAGGCAGAAGCCTAGATTTGGAGCAAAACACCCATATTCTGCAACTGGCAACTAAGACCTCCAATTCTCTTATGATGGAGAAATTGTCACGAACAATATTTGCATTGTTTTATTCTACTATTTTTCAGCCTGAAATAACTCCAGCTTTTTATTAACTGCAAGACTGAGTCCTATTCATCAGTTAGGCAGGTGTATTGCCTGATAATGCAATAAGCATTACTGGATGTATGAGTTGTTTTATTTCTTTTATACCAGTAATCAGTTCCAGGAGCATACTAAAATGAAAGGTTTATTTCTTTCTTACTAGTAGCAGAGTTGTAAATTTATCGTTCATCAAAAATAACTTGCCATTTAATAAAAAAATAAACCTTTTCTTAATCTCACATGGACCATAACAGACAAGAAGAAATAATCATATTAAATTTGGTGCCAAAATGAAGGATTCCTGCAACCAATAATACAGTTTGGCAACAAAAAGAAACTAATCCAGCTGTAATAAAATAGATAATCCGAATGTTTCTGAAATGTAAATAGTTGCAAATAGTAATAATCCTAATGCATTCTCATTCAAGGACAAAAATTTGGTCAGAAACACAAATGAAATTGAAAAACTAAAAAAAAAACAAACAACATAAAATCAAGGCTGAGTGTTCTCAATACTTCACTTGCTAAGCAGCTATAAGCTGTTCACCCAGAAAACTCCAAGGATCTCCAAAGCAGCATTCATCTTTTAGTCCTGTCCTGCTTAGTTCAGACAAACAGGCTGTTGCCAGAGATCTTTTTTACAGATTTTTTCAATCTAAAGCCAAGTTAAATGTGAAGTTCACAGAGTGTGCAGATCTTGCACCACAGGCAGATTTGCACCACATTGTTAAAATCAGATGCCTGATGAAAAGTTGCTGCCTTAAGTAGCTGAAAAAATTCAACAAGAAACATCTGAACACTCAGTCTTTCAAACACAGTCAGCAGCAACTGATGGATATGAACCTCTCTGCAAGACATAGTTTGTGTTTAGATAGAGCTATCAAGCATCTAGAAAACCTGACACAGAGTCAACTAGGAGCAGCCAGGGCAACCAAAATGAAATGTCTTAACCAAAATCACTGGTTTTGCTCTCTCCCTCCAGGCAGGTTATCTCTTTAAAATGCTCTGCCCTGGCACAGACCACTTGAGTTTGTAATGGATCAGGATTCTACAAATATTTCACATCTTATCACATTTCATTTCTGTGAAACAAGACAAAACGCACAGTGTGTACAACTGCCCCAAAGCACTTCTTACACCAGCACCAGAAAAACCCTTTCCCAGCTACTCACCCAACATTCGCACTCAGAGCTGCTGCAGTTCCTGAAGTAAGTAAGGGTGATCAGCAGCTCAATAAGCCAACAATATCAACATGGATGAGCAGGAAATAATCTTCCTGGGAAAAATTATCTGTAGAAGGACTGATCATCTTCCCACCTGTTATGCTGGGAAGGTGATAATTCATCCTCTGTCTTTCAGCTACATAAAGGTATTCTCTTTCATTCTCTTCCAGCTGACAACTGGATCATCACGTATGTCCTTCAGGAGATGGGTAGCCACTTTTCCACTTGCCAAAGGGCAGACAGGGGAGCACAAACCCATGGGAAGCTCCTTCACCTTGGTAAGGGGATTGAGGAAACAGAGTGGATGCGCATGGGGATGAATGCTGCCCGCCCCAGAAACCTCATCCAGGCAGGCAGCTGCAAGATGAGGTTGGAAGAACAATGTCCACATCTTCCCATAAATCCTGAAATTCAATACAGACTTTTCTAAATGCGGAAACATGTTAAGTATGAAGAAGATGCATTATGACCTAGCAATAAAATTCATAGCACACTTATTTTTTTGCTTAAAGTTGAAATAAAGGAAAATTTTTCCATTATCTCTTTTCTGATATATAGTCTTTATAAATTACTGGCGTTCCAGTAGTCTACACTGGGAAACCTATTTATATGAGCATATAATAATTATTTCATTACTTTTCATTTCCTCACAAAGATGACCAACTCAAGGGCAAGGAAATGCAGATGAGGGACTCCACAGAGCAGAAGACAAAGACTGTGGGCTATAGAGGATACACAGAACAGTCAGCTGCAGTGTAGTATGCTCACAGGCAGCAGATTAATGTTCACTCCTTCTCAGACACCAGTGAGAATGGACTTTTAGAATAAAACATCTGTGAGAAAGGGTTGCATGAAAAAATGTTAATAGAAGAGATAAAGGTTAAATTTTGGGAAATTACATCTCACTTTGTATGCAAAAGCTCTATACAGAAAAAAAGTACTTTTACTGAGATAGTAGCTTCCAGACCACTCCAAAATAAACCTTTTCACACACTCCTCTTTCAAGTTCGCCCTCCCCACTCCAAATCTCTGCCAGCTCAGGTAAATAGCAGCTCTGTCCCTTTGAAGAATTTTAGGATTCATCCTAAAAGGGAAGTTTTGGTACAAGCTGGTTCTTAAGAATGCATCAAAGCCTGAGAAAAGCCCAGGGTTCCATATGAGCACCTCCAGATTCTTTGATGGGTAAGTTAAAAGCAAATTTGGTAAGGAAAAGAAATCCTTACTGTAAACATGTTTGCAGTACAATGGACCAAGTGTATCATCTGGCCTCTGCAAATGGAAAAAGTCTCCAAACTTCTTTCTTAATGGGACTTCACACAAATAGTAAAATGTGCAAATGCATCAACTGATACTAGAAAGAGTGGAAATTAATTGCAAACATTTGCAAAAGTAATGAGTTAAGCAAGACACCCAGTGTAACATTATAGGCTGTATTATTTGGGCATGGGAAGTCATACTTCATGAACTCTCTCATTACTTATCCTAAGGAAATCAAGATTGTATTACTGAAGATGAAGAAGGGAAAGAATTTGTTAAATAGTCTATGAAAATGAGAGTATATGCTTCAAAGATTAGAAACATAAAACTTCTTTCATATCCACCGTATCAATTCTTCTCTGCTATAATTGCTTATACAAATATACATAGGATTTTTACAATAAAGAGAAAGTGATAAGGCAATTAGCTGCTACCCACAAAAAGCTTTAAAACTATTTATTCAACCTACCGTCAAAACTACACATTAGATTAGCAGGTTGTAAATGGTAATCTAATGCAAATCTCAAAAGATGGCTTTTGCATCCCAGAGAGATAACATCATTCTCACCTAGTAGGAAATAAAAACACAAATTATTTTTTTAGTGTGACTGTGAAAACTTTCCAGTTACAATTCACATCCAGTTCGGTATTTCATGCACAAGGGATGGAAGCAAGCAACTTCTAAACAACAGAGTTATCAGTCTTTTTTGTATATTGCAGCTGTTTGGAAAGCCACAGGGCAAAGGCATTTATATATGAGATAAGCTCGGTCTGTAGAACAAATTAATGCCGGATTGTGAATTAAATGGCATGGCTTCGGACAGCTAATTAGCTCTGTGCTGCTCAATTAAGCTTTGAAAGGATATGTTGTGTTTCTTGATGGAAGAGAAAGTGTTTCCAGGCTGCTTCACATTCTCAGTGCTTTCTGTTTCTCTGACTCAGAAGTCAAAGAAGAAACAGAAAAACCCGACAGCCTTACCAAAACATATCAAAGTCCAAACTACAAAGTATGCAGAGTTATTTTCCATAGTCCCAAATATCTTTGATTTGATATCAAATGTCTAGTTCAGGATAGGAAGGAACTATGAATCTATGTATTCAGTGCTTTTTAAACTAGACAAGTATCAGAACCATCTAAGGACAGGATAGAAAAGCTGTATAATAACTTCCAGTGATTTGTTAATTGCACCTCTTTTCTGGCTGGCTAGTGTCCTAAGCGTGTGTATTGAGCAACAGACACTCAAATGGCATCTGGGTTTCTTATTCAACAGTTTGAAACAGACACTAAAATTTCAAGTTTTGGCTTGCCATGAACAATATTTATTATTATCCAAATTCTTCAGGACTTAAAGAGTAAGTGAAAACCTTCCAATATCAGGTTTTTCACAAGAACTTCAGTACTGCCATCTTTTTTCTCAGGTAGAATCTAGATAGCTGACTTTATTTCTCTTCATCTGCTGCCAACCTTAGAGTAGAAAAGCCTGGTCAAATTGGCATGAAGAAGGGATAAAACTAAATGAGATTCCTGGAAACGATAAATGGTTTTCTAATCTAAACCACAGTGATTCAGGCTGCATTTTGGTCTAGCAGTGGGATCTCTCCTGTAGGATGAGAGATCAAATTTTCTTTCCTAAGTTAAACTTTCATTGCTCTGCACATTAATCTACTGTTGTGCTGCTAACTGCACATGCCGAGTATTTATTCAATGTGAGCCAATTACCAGAAGAAACCCGTGATCAAATGCTGCCCTTTGGCATTGTGGACTTCATGGATAATCGGTCTATTAGCGGGCTTCCATACTGGGGTATTTTCTTAAGTCTGAATTCTAAAGTCAAAGCATTTAATAAGCGTTGTGGATTGATAAATAGTCATCAGGCGTCTCTGCCATAGATCATGAAGATCACACTGCAAGTAGGGTACAAAATCCAAGGAAATTCTGAAGCTATCAAATAGTTTTAACCTTCAGCCACCATTTTTATTTATTTTTCAAAAGCAAAATCTGACTTTGAGCAACTGCATCTCAGAGGCAGATGTGGAAATCCAGCCTGAGGAAGGGGTTCTCATCTGCTAACATACGTGTGTGAGTATGCGCTGCATAGGCGTATACATACATATGTACCCAGGCACACATATTACATGGAGCACTAAAGTGGACCAATATAAATCTGTGTGCTAATTCTGTGTTCAGAAACACACAGAATATCTGTATGTAAAAACTATCTTTCTGTGACTACCTTTTACAAATAACCCCATTTCCAAATGCCCAGTGTAGTGCTGTGTATTTACAGTGGAACACAAGTATATATTATATTTATTCTGTAACACATACACTTGTCTCCAAGTTCATGAAAGAGAACTCCTTCTTAAATGCATACAGGTTTTGTACTACATTTTTTGTTTGAATCTGTTTTTTCTAAAGAAAACACCTAACATTCCTGCTCTTGCAACTCCTGTCCAGGAAGGAAAGAAAAATTCCTCATGGTTAAGTTTTTGAAATCACAGGTTAATTCACAGACAGCAGAACTGAGAAAGTGGCAGTTCTTCTAAGCTCAAATAAAAACCCATCCAGAAGTCATCTGGAAACATTAACACTGCTTTCACAACCATTTTCAGAGCAATGCTTGGAATTTGTTGGATGACTGTTCAACCTATTACAGGTATTCTAGTAGAGCTGGCCTTTAAAATTTAAGCTATACATGCTATCAAGGACTCCACGGTGGCTTTCCTCAAATATTAGCATGAATTACCTTCACTACTGGTTTCAGAAGAGGAAAACAAAACGACAGCAGGTGCAGCTGGTCAGCACAAGTCCCCATGCTGATGGACAACTGCAGTACCACAAACAGAGCATAAAAAATCTTCTTCTCCACACAGGACAATGGGTCTCTGTACATTAATGCCTTGTCCTGAGAGCAGTTCTATAAAGAAAGGAAGATCTCCCCCAAACTATGTTTTCATTAAGAACTCAAATAGGAGGTATTTTTCAGGTGTCAGTAGCAAACCCAACCTTTCCATTATTTAATTAGCACAAGCAGGAAAAAACACAAAACCCAACATTTTTAGATTTTTAGTAAGTTTTGTGAGCCACACCTCTATGACAAGCAAAGGGCTGAGACTTCAAAGCCAGAGCATTTAGATTTCCAGTTGCAACTACTTGCACAATGGTCAAAGTGTTCAAATCTTACAAATAGCCTTGAAAATTTAAGCTGTGGCTACTACTAAGCCGATATTTTTCATTCTGGTTACTCTCATATTACTTTTTTTTCTTTTTAAAGAATCATTATTTTTACTTCTGCCTCAGTTCTCAGCATTCATGCCACATTTAATTAAGCAAACTGAAGACTCTTCAGGTACACAAGGCATCATAAGCCTGTCTGTAACACAGCACTGCATCACACAGAAAGCTGTCAGAACGAAGAAACAGCATTTAGTTGAGCTGTACTTAGCATTCTCAGAGTGAATCTGATGTTGTGTCATGAGTGAAGAATCAGTAACAACCAACCATGAAAGGAAGTGTGCTTGCTTTGTTCTGAGTCCAAGAAAACATTCAGCATCACTACTTCCTAAATGTCTATGAATCATGCCCCACTTTGTTACACAAAGTCCTTAATACGATGAGTTTAGAAGAAGAATAATTCCAAGTGAAGCAGCCACAGACCCGCAATCATTAAGTACTATGCTGTGACCCCTGTAAACCCTGTAGTGTCTGTTCTCAAACTGACGCTACAAAGGCAGCATGGAGGGGATCAGTACTATGTGAGCACTGATTTCTAGGATTTTGTACAAGCTAAGGTCATAGAGAAGGAAACCACCATGAAAAATGAAAAACAGAGGGAGGAATTACACAAAACATTCTCACAATTGTATTTTGGAACAAGAGAAAAAGAGCAAAACTGCTGCGTTTCCTTAGCTGCCTCCCCCATGCTCCTCCCCAGCAAAGCCCCTTTCAAGCTCCAAAACCTCCCTCTATGGGAAATGCTGAGCTGCAGGTAAGTTGTGATACACATTTCAACCTCAGTAGCCAATGTGCAAAGATGAATGTCAGCAGAAACCTAGATAAAAGCTTGACTGTGTCAAATGCCAGAAGTGTTCCTCATTTCCTCTTTCATTATGAAAAATTATTTTATCTTGACTTTTCAGAAATACAGGGTGATTGCTCTTCCAATTAATGCAGTGCTCTCTTTTCCATTAACACAGTGTAGAATAACTAACATTGTACCATCCCAGAGCTTTTTTCAGAGACAGCAGAAGAGGGATTTTGCATTTCTTGCCAGTTACAGAACTGCCAAGGTAGAGCCAGGAAGCAGGCATGTTACCATTCATGTCATCTTCAGCCCCCTCTGTTTCATGAAGAGGGCTACAGAATGCTGTTCAACATGGAAGGAAGTTATTAAAAATTCCACGCCCTTGAAGCAATCTTCATAAAACTGATACAAAATTCAATTTTCAAGTTGCTTAACACAGCCTTCTCTTGACTAACACAGTTATCATAACTTAAGGACCTTTAAACTAATAACCTGGAAGGAATAGGGAATATTTCCTTTGAATCTGTGCAAAATTTGAAGAACTGCTTCATACTCTGATTTTTTTGCATCCCTTAGTACCATTAGTAGTCCCTGAGCATCCCTCTCTGCCATGGAAACTTACAGGAGAGAACAGGGTGATTCATAATGCAACACAAGTGATTAAGGACATTTGAACTCAGAAATATTAATAAACTCGCTGGTCACATATTTATAACAAAGCCATGCATAAGTAATGCCTTACAGCTCCCACTCAAATATTACAGTGTGTAAAATAAGGAAAGTTTACTAACTAAACAACCTAGGAGCAGAATTTACAACAAATGAACTTGGGACTTTGTTTTTGAATTGGAAATAGAATAATGTATACCTTATAGCTCACTTTTTGAATTGGAAATAGAATAATATATAGTATAGCTCCCTTTCAAATGTAACATTTGATTTTTTTAAAAAAGAGACTTCATGCAAACTAGTGGCATGGATTTACATTAAAAATGAGATTTCCATACATTTCTAGCTTAGAGAATATCACTTAGACAGCTAAGATTTTTTTCCTGATGCACGCTTTCTGGAATCTCATACATCAGCCTGCAGTAAGACTAAAAATCAGATGGAAGTTAGACATTCATCTTCATCAGCCCCACTTGAAGACAGTGGCCTAGATTTCTAAAAAGCTTTGTGAAAGACAGGCACGCAGAGGTACATAGAGAGACCGAGGATGTCTGTTCCCAGGTGATGACACTAGCCTCACTGCAGCCTGCATCTCTTTCTTGTGCCAACCTAACCCCACCCACAGCAAAGGGCTCAGCCTCTGAGCTAAACCAAAATCGGCTGTCAGAATTTATAGTTTAGTGGCCCACACAGCCCAGACAAATAACTCACTCAGAAGACTTTCCTATAGCAGAGACCCACAACAGAAAGGCTTCAAATCACTCAGATTTGCCCAATGTCCAGATTCCACTGTAAACCTGCTAATAGATTTTAAACGCCTGTGCCCTGACAGGACTTTGTGAAGCACCACGAGCGGTTTAAAACAAACAGGAGAAAAGGTAATGCTTTGCAGCAGTGTTCCCACAGTCTCCATCAAAGGCTCTAACCTCTCGCAGGGATGAGCCCTTCTTCTGCAAACCACCTTTTGAACTTCTGCTGGCGTTTTAGTTTTCTGATTTGAGAACAAGCTTGTGTATTGATTAGCGAGAAGGGGGAGGGGGGGAATGCAGCTTTGAAAATGCTCTTTTGAAGATATTCTCTTCCAGCTTCATGTACATATGCAATGAGTTTGGGAAACATTTGCAACATCATTAAGTAGCTGGCTACAAACTTAGCACACAGAAGTTTCTGATCTGATTCTACTGAGTATTGCAGAGAGTTGAATGAGTGAGTATCCGCTTGGACTCATACATGATCTCCCAAGGCTACCTTTTTTAACTCATTAACAGACAAAATTAATTTGTATTTAAACAACTGCATAAATTTGAGTACTCCCTATTACAAATTGCAGTTGCAACTTTGCTATCTGATTAAACACAGTGCCTGCTGTTAGATTCAAGAGGCAACACATTCATACATTAACTGAGCATAGCACACAGTTTATGAACAGCTTTCCCAACCCTTCAAATTTCTACATACACCATAGGGACACAGGCTAGCATCTGGACAACTTCAGCTGTAGACATTTCTGAAGATGCTTTGATTAGTCAGGCTTAAGAGCAGTATCTGTTACAACCAAGCCTCAGCCACGCTTGGGATAAAAGATCAAGCTGCTCACACAGACACAATAAGCCCACTTCAGAGCACGGTCTAAACAGAGACAAACAAATGAGAGGAAAAAGCTTTAACTCTGCTTGACAGGGAATTTAGTCTCTGGGTAAGGTCCAGAAGGAAAATTTCCCCAGAGCAGGGACCTTGAGAAGGTCCCTAGGTCCCTGCAGAGAGGAGGCAGAGACACCTCCTTCTCAAGTCCCATTCAAGGCCTTAGTAGTAAAACTGTCCGTGATCAGGCTGCCCTTTGTTGTCACATAGGGCTGCTTTGGAGAAGTGTTTACTGTTGACCTCTGCCTGCTCCCTTTAAAGTCAATGGTAGAGCTCCTGCTGACAGCAGCACAAGCACAGGCAAGCCATCGGGAAGAGGGTTTTAAGATCTCCCCACAACACGCCTAGTGAGGAAGCAATTTTACTTGCGCTGTTGGTTTGAACAAAGCATTATCATGCTTGGAGCACACCTATTTTCTGGTGAGCTACGGTGGTTGTTAGAGCATAAGCACAATCTGCCATCACATAATAAAGTCAACACATTACAGTTTAATTGGATGGAGTCATTTACACAGTAATAACAAGGATTAAGACACAGAACACACCAGCTCATTTTCTTAAATCTATAACCAGCTGGTTTCGCTGCAGGAGTAAAGAGTACATGACTCACTCACCTCTTATTAGTCCACGTGTTTTGCTAGGTAATTTAAGAAATGTTTACCCTCAAAAAATCTACTGTTTTCAGAGATTGAGGCATCCAGCAACACAGCTAGTCTCAGGGGAGTGAGTCTGCATGGGAGGCTCCTACAACTTCTACAAAGCTGCAATATTCCTAGATACAGAAAGCAACAACCCCAAAGGGAAACTGCCAGAAGAAAAGCCCCAGTGATGTAGCTGTTTCCTGAAAGACTTTGCTCTTACATAGCACCCTCAGCTGAATGCTTCTAGAAACTTGGAATCAAAACCCTGTTTTCTGCAAGACGTGAGTGTCAGCTATAGACATAGATAACTCTGTTTGGAGATGCCCCACCCTGAGTTTCACTCACAGAGCAATGTCATGGCAGCTGTGCATGCACAATCAAACATCACACTGACACATCCCAGGTACACACAAGGCTGGCATCATTTTATAGTTCATACATTGCACCCGAGGAAGGTGAGGGGCATAACTCAGAATGCAGAGAGACAAGGGGTTTCTGAGACTCTTGAAGTCAAAACTCCACTCACAGCCAGTTTCTGAAAACTTCACACAGCATCTGAAAGCATCTAATCATAAATTCTTGAGCTGTAGCAAGTGGTTTCTGAATGTTTCTGCAGTAAAGAAATCTGGCCTGGATCCCTCATTTTTCTCTAACTTTTGCTAATCTTCCAGTTTCAGCCATTTCAAATGGAAGACAAGACGACTGACTTTTGCTGTTTGACAGCACGTTTGAGGCTGAGATGTACTGTGAGGATCAGACAGATCACAGCCTCCTCCAGCAACACTGGTGGGTATCACATGGTTGCCTCTGTAGAGCTGCCTCCCTGTTGCTCTCTGTAGCACGGAGAAAATAGGAAGGCATGGCTAAATGGGCAAGGCAAGCTAACAACTTGTAGGGGAGCCAAGGGGGGTGGGGAGGGGAGGTTATTGTTTGAAAAGCTTGTGTCACCACCACATACACTGAGTGGCAAGCGATGTCCACAAGCTGGTGAAAGCCTAGCCCCCCGGCATGTCTGTGAGCAGCGACTAAGCAGGAAGCAGTTATAATACAGTGATGATTTGCTGAAATACGGCTTAATTCAGTACTCTGACAGAGACGAGGATTGTACAATGAGATGCTGCTGAGAGATGCTAGACAAAAAGAGAACAATAAATGTAACCATAATCACAGAATCATAGATTCATTTAGGCTGGAAAAGACCTTTAAGATCATCAAGTCCAACCGTTGAGAGATTAGCAGCAAGCTATTTGCCAAATTAAATCTCAGTGTTTCTTTTAATGTCTTTCCTGCTTACATTTTGTTCTAAATTAAACTTAATAACCTTTTAACCACTAGTTCACCCTTGCTGGCTTGATTAGCCTTAATCAGATTGAACATTTGAGTGGATAAATACACTAACATTTTCTCTTTAATTCCAAACATGCGCTGTTGGTGCCAGTTTGCCAGAGTCAAACATGCAGCTTTGAAACCTGGAGCTGCTGCCCCAACACCCTCTTGCCAATCAAGTAAATATCATGGATGGCTGCAAAAATAAATTCTGAAGTTATGCAACCTGACACTAACAAACCTAATTCATTGCCAAATCTAATGAGCATTTCCATAAATTCTTTTTTGTGATCCCTCTGAATCTCATAATTACGTTTCTTTCCTGTCCAGTGTTTGAGGAAAGGCTTGATTTCCAGCAATAGTAGATGCTGCTCCACAGCTAATCCTACGTGAGACTATCTACACCCAAGGATTTCTTCTCTGGTCATCTGGACAAACAAGTCAGACTAATTCTCAAACAGACTGGGGGATGAGTGGCTGGAGAGCAGCCCAGCAGAGAGGGCCTGGGAGTACTGGTTGACAGCCAGCTGAATGAGCCAGCAGCATGCTCAGGTGGCACAGACGGCCAAAGGCATCGTGGATTCTGTCAGGAATAGTGCAGCCAGCAGGACTAGGGATGTAATTCTCTCACCAGGCACTGGTGAGGCCTCACCTTGACTACTGTGTGCAGTTCTGGGCCCCTCACTTCAAGAAAGATACTGAGGTTCTAGAGGAGGTCCAGAGTTGAGCAACAAGACTGGTGAAGGGACTATGCAGAAAGTCTTATGAGGAGAGGTTGAGGGAGCTGGTGGTGTTTAGCTTGGAGAATAGAAGATTCAGGGGGACCTTATCACTTGTAGAAAGGTGGGGGTCAGGCTCTTCTCCTAGGCAACTTGTAACAGGATGAGAGGGCATGGACTAAAGCTGCACCTGGGGAGGTTTTCATTGTATATTAGGAAGCATTTCCTCATAGAAAGGGTGATTAGACACTGGAATGGACTGCTCAGGGAAGTGGTGGAGTCGCCATCCCTGGAGATGCTTAAGAAAAGATTGGATGTGGCACTTAGTCTATCTGATGTTATGGTGTCAGGTCACAGGCTGGACTTGATGATCTCAGAGGTCCTTTCCAGCCTCAATGATTTTGTGAATCTGTGAAATATGTTTTCTCAGAGGAAGTCTATAGTAGAACTGTACAGAAAATTACAAGGGCATTAAAAGGCAAAAAAACCCACCCCAGTTCTCTGATATTTTAGCATTTGCAGAAATAAAATTGCATTTTTCAAAGAAATAAAACATCTTTCTAAGCAAGTACATTTACAGCTAAAATACACACCTGTGAGTGCCCTATGCAGCCCACATCAGCTTCAGGCTCTCACCAGGACTTGGCTTGGAGCAGCAACCTGCTGTGTGTGCTGGCAGGACACCAGGTGGGTGTCCAGAAAAGCCTATGCCACCCTGAAAGAGCAGTCCAGTTCAACACATCCCAGGAAGCACTTAGCTTATGACAAACTGGCATATTCTGACAAAGAAATGTACCTTCAAAACATTTTTAAATAGCTTTGCTTGGTGCAATTTTGCTGCACAAATAGATGTTGACAGTGTTTATTCCATTCACCAGGACTCCATAAGAAAAATGGGAATTCCACATAATCTGCTTCTTGTAGAAGGCTGCTATCATTTAAAGTTCAATCTTCACACATCATCTTATTTCTTTTGTTCCTTTTCTCAAGACTTCTTTTACACATTATTCTATTATATTATGTGTTGCTGAATAAATTGAGTCAATTTTCAAGAGTACTAATTCATTGTATAGACTGAGCTAAACACAGCTTTTTAGTCTGTTTAATGCTACCTGTCTAGAAATAAACATATTTAAAAGCTTCTTTTTTGAGTAATACAGTTATAAGCAATACTCAAGGTACTTTAACCTATATGGTTTACCTCACGAACAGACTTGTGTGATATTCTCCTACCTCCACCAAAACAATTGCTTTCAAATATATATAACTGTGTGAAAGAAATAAAGCCCCACGAACAGCTCACATTTTGTTGTTTGGGTGCATGGCATAAGATTGTTCAAAGATCTCCCTTTAACAGCACAAAGCAAAGGTGTTCCTCCTCATTATGCTAGGTTTCCTCAGCATCAGGACCAATCAGTAGACCTCCCATTCCCAGCAGCACCCACTTCCCCCTGTGAGGCTGGGTGCTAGCCTGGCATCCATGACCATGGTGTCAGGGCTGAGCCTCAGTCACGGCAGGGTGAGTGAGTGTTGAGACAGAGGGTGATGAGCAGCTCTGCTCTGCCCATTTCTCCTCTGAGTGTTCCTCCTCTGGCGCCGTCCTTTCCATCCATCCATATTTTAGTTCATGTTGGAGGTAGCTTTCAAATTCAGGCAAAGAATGGTGCTGAGACACTGTGCAAAGGCTTTTCTTTCATTTTTTGAAAGAGCTGTTGCAAACAGAGCAGGTTAGTACATATTGCTCTTCTCAAGGTCATCTAGTAACAGAACAAGGGGCAATGGGTGTAAGCTGGAAGAGAAGAGGTTCCATATCAATATCAGAAGGAACTTCTTCCCAGTGAGGATAATGGAGCATTGGAACAGGCTGCCCAGGGGGGTTGGGGAGTCTCCTTCTCTGGACACGTTCAAGACCCGCCTGGATGTGTTCCTGTGCAACCTGGTCTAGGTGATCCTGCTGTAGCAGGGGGACTGGACTGGATGATCTTTCAAGGTCCCTTCCAATCCCTAATGATTCTATGATTCTATGATAATACCTGAAAGGGGCCTGTAAGAAGTCTGGGGAAGATCTGTTCACAAGGGCAAGGAACAGCAGGACAAAGAGTCACAGTTTTAAGATGGAAAAGAGTAGATTTAGACTGGACATTAGGAAAAAGGTCTTTAATCTGAGGGTGGTAGATGACTAGAACAGGTTGCCTGAACAGGTGGAGGAGGTCCTGTCCCTGGGGACCTTCAAGGTCGAGCTGGATGGGGCTCTGAGCAATCTGGTCTAGGGAGTGATGACCCTGGTTGTTGTAGTGGGATTGGACTATGTGAAGATTAGAGGTCTCTTCCATCCCAATATATTCTGTGATTCTATGATTCTGTATTAAAATATGACTTAGACACATGATACCGGCTAGGCAAACTAGGGGTAGTCGAGGTCCTTTTAATACTGGGAAGCAGCTTTCTAATACGTCTAGCACTGACCACTCCAACAAGAGATAAGCACACTTTTTCTTGCTTTAAGGTGTAATACAAGAACTGAGAGGATATTTAGCATATTGTGAAGCATGTGCTTGTCATTCCACTTATTACATATGGAAATCCATGAAATAACATTCTTACCATGTCAGTGGTTTTAAGCTGTAATGCTTCCAACTGACTTGAAGGATCCCTTAGAACAAAAATAAGAATGACTAAGTCATAGTGTTCATCATCTTAAATCTACTTATTAAAATTAATCTCTAGATTGAAGAGTTTGGAAATTTGTGAAACACTTTACAAATTTTGGGGGATAAAAACAAATCAATGCTCAGGATCAGCGAGTACTATTACCCCATCTAGGTTTCTCAGCAGTAGCAGCAAAGCAGTGTTCCCTTTCAAACTAACAAGACACATGGATGGCTTTGATATCACTTACTGCCCTTGCATGTCTGTGCCCAAGTATATTGCTTGGCATTGTGGAAGATGTTTGTGTAATGTTAGAGAACCAACTGAGATCCCAATGATGCCACTGTAGCCACCCCAGCCTCTCCTCCCTCTCTGGGAGATTCATTGTCCACAGAAATTATAGATTCTCAACATGCATATTCAATGCCTTAAGTCCTGTGGGAGATATCCAAACCAAGTACTGCAATAGCTTTTATTGACTTACAAGACCCTCCTCGGTCTCTGACAGACTCTCATGAGCTTGGGTGAAAATACAGCAATAAATGGAGAAACCTATTCCTCCAATTTTTCACTTTGAAGAACCTCCTCCCACACTATGACCACAATAGAACTGGAGTAAAACTTGAACAAGTAAAACTTGTTCATTTTAGAAAAAAGTTCACATCTCAAGGAGATTTAATCTTAACTCCCTGCATGTTTGTTGACAGAGCCTCCACAGGAGCTTAACTGCAATCACTTCACTCACTCTAAGAGGCAGGCAATTCTCCCATACTGTTATAACACCAATCACTTCTCTTTGCGAACTAAATATTCCTGCACAACTCTTTTATTATCCCTCTAAGTAAAAGTACCAAAGTAAATATGAGTTAAGATTAGGCTGAGTACATTTTGGCTTCAATTAAGAATATTGAAGAGGTTGTAATGAGGTCCACTTCTTCCCACATCCTTTGCACTTGTCCCTACAAAGGAAGACCAGATAACAAACACCTAGGGTTTAACATCTTAAAATCAGCCTATGTCAAATGTTTTAGGAGTGATTGTGAAGGTGTTGTTGGCCCATATGGTGAGCAATATATGCCTGCTTTCTGCAGGTTCCCAAATGACTCAATGATACTGGTTTTATCAGGCAGAGCCCTAAATTACCCTTGTGCTTCTAGTTCCTAGCAACATAATTGAAAAAGCCAAACATCCTCCTTTAGCGTCCCTGACCTTTAAGGATCATATATACTCAGTCCCCTGTGAACCAGAGGTCAATAAACCTTATAGGCACTCTTGCCAATCGTAGCTTTATGCCACTGCACTAAAACAGAAGGCAGCGTTGGGAATCCAAACAGCAGTTCTGAGAATTATTTTGGTGCATATATTTGTGGTGGATAATTTGGGGAATGGTTCTTCGTGCAGAAGATTTTCTAAATGTATGTTCTGTATCGGATTTCAGAGACAGGGGTGGTACTGGCTTTTTAAAGAGTAAGTATATACAGGCCAAAGTAACACAGAAGTCAAGGTTCCCTACCTTCAGTGCTTATCAAAATAAGCAAAAGTTAAAGCAAAACACTACAGACAAATGTTTAGGTTTGTGTCTTTCACATCAATATTCTTTAGCTCCTGATGTCCTGCACATGTTTTTGCCAGCTGCTGCTGTGCAGGGATGTACATTATTTAAGCACTGGGCACATGTACAGAGGGCAAGTCTTTGCCATGCTCAAATAATCTCTGAACAACACTTAAAAGTGCTGGGTTGCACAGAGGAGCCCTAACACCAGCCCTGAAGAGGCTCTTCACAAGCCTCTTTCTTGCAAACCATAACTGAGGGGTGTGCTGGGAGTACAACTGCTGGAAAGGACACATGAGGATGGAGCAGCTTCACACAGCTCTGCTATAGGCAGTGGCCCAAGACACACGGCTCTGGGGCAGCAAATAATCAGAGGATGGCAGAGCAGTCAAAGCCATTTTAATCCCCCTCTCCCTGGGCTACACCTTCTGTACTTCACCTCCTACACACCACAAAAGGTTGCCCATGGATTGCTATGTACCTGGAAGTAATGCAAGATAAGAGATGCTGCAGAATGTGGAGTGTTATAATTCCAAGCATAGCTCACTCAGAAGATATATAAGCCCTATTAGTGACCTAAGGGGACCAAAGCTGACATGGAAACTGGTTATTTTCACACACCCTCACAAGCAAACTGCTACCGAGACTGGCACTGCCCTGAGGGCCAGTGAGCTTTTCAGCTGTGGCTGTCTGGTCCCCCTGTGCTGGGTGTTGTGCAAACAGAGCCAGAGCATCCCAAGCAAGCAGAAAGTGTACAGAAAGACCAGGGGAGATGCACTGGATATACTTAAACACAACTAGTTGTATACCCAAAGTGCTACCTCACTGGTAAGACAAAGGGAAGGTTCAGCACTGCAGCTCTTTCCCCTGACTCCAAACTCCTGTTCAACAGGAGTGCAGTGAATAAAGACTTTCAATGAGACAGGGTAAGGTTTCTCTCTCACAGGCTAGCCAAGCACTGCTATTTCTTCGCATTTTAGATTCCCAGAACAGATACTACTTATGATCTTGTTTCATGTTACCACACATTTTTACTACACAGTTGTATTTATTGTATTCCTTAATTAGGATGCTCAAACTTAGAGTTCACTCCTTTTAAATGCTTGGTTTCCCAAGGTGCTTTTGGCCCCTAGTTATTGCTGGAAGACAGAGGGATACCAACTATTATGTAGTTTTATGTAAAATTAAATGCAACCTAAGTTTGAAAAAATAGACAAATCAGCTATGCAGCCATAGTTTGTTTCTCAATAGCCTCCAGCAATTTCACTTTGAATTACTTGTCTACTACTTGCCTTTTTAAATATAAAATACTAACCATCTTTCCAGAGGTGATTGGCACAATATATTAAAGATGCAAGTTGTAGTGCCTTCAGGATACACCGTTTCTCAAAAGACCTTTGCTTAATTAATCAGAACTAAAGAGTTTGGCAGTATTACCATCTGTATGCTGGTGTCAAGGACATCACCCATGTGTCACTCCTGTAATCAACCCAATTTGCTAATCTCTCAAGTTCCTTGCCATAGCCCTTAGATGGAAATAAACTCCACTTGTTAATCATGAGGATAATGGACTTCGCTGTAATTGGCAGTGACAGAAGTAAAAACAAATTGCCTTGGGTAAACAATGAGCTTGAAAAAGCCTCAGCAGCAGCCAGCTATGATCTGCATTTCTCAAATAACAAAAGCTGCACAAACAATACTGAAAGT
>VZRI01011326.1:391678-470305 GCA_013397515.1 Upupa epops
GTGGCAGGGGGATTGGACTAGATGATCTTTCGAGGTCCCTTCTGATCCCTAATGATTCTATAATTCTATAAATGTAAAGAACCCAAAGCCTTTTCTGTATTTCCTAAAGCTGCAGCAGTAATTGAAGTCAGAATTTAATTTCTAAATGCAAAGAAGTATGAAACATCTAGCCCTCACCATGTAATGCAGCAACAAACAGATCAAAAGCAATGAAGGCCAGAACTTACAATCTAAACTTACCTAGATAAAAGCTTAATGGTCGGTTTTATTTGCACCCTGCTGTCATTCCAGTGGGTGCAGTCAAACAACAGATGTCCATTTTGACATCAATCCCCTCTTCAGGATTATTTAACAAATAGCCAATTCATCATAACATTTCAGAAAAACATGTCAATTTTAGAGCTACCAGCTCTCTGGTTATGGATCACAGACTTAAAGGGCTACCAGGAGAATAAGATGGGGAAACTGTTACTTTGGAAAGATGCTACACTCAGACTTAGAAAATTTAATGCAGTAATTAAAAGCAGGACGTGCTTGTGGATATTTTCCTTATTGCTGGCCTGGGAACTGGGAACAGTGCTTACTGGTTCCAGACATAACTAGAGTGTAAATGCAGCCATCTTTTCCCAATGCAACAAGGCTATGTGGCAAGTTGACTGTGGGAAGACTTATCTGAAGACTTGACTTAGTTTAGCTTCTCTGGGCACCCACAGGAGGCAAAAGATTTCGCATTCATTTCACAGAATAACAAATTGAGCAATAATGAAATCAAGCCACTTGCTAAAGGATGTTTTGTGACACTTCCCCAAATAAACCAAGTTACAGGACACTGTATGCCATATTAGAGCTCCTTCAGACACTGAGAGTGCGGTAAATGAAAACCCATTATACTCAGAGGAACAGAGATTCTGAACACTGCTGAGTTTCAGCAGCACATGACACAGAGCTAGACATGACAGATCACTTGCCGTATCAGCCTGTGTACTTCTGCAAAACAGGTCTAACGTACTAACATGAACAGACATCGTTAATACTGCTGCTGGTCCATTACCTCTCATACTTCTGAATTTTCCACAATTAAGAGGTTTTCTGTAACAAATGCACAAAGTTTCAGAGTTCTGTTTCCTTTTTATTTTCCTTTTCACTTTTCCCACCAGAAATGGGGTCACCATGTCAGCAGCTCTAACACACTGCAAGGCACTTGTGCTCCCCTTACAATACTCACCACATATCCCTGATCCAGCGACTCACAGGCTGCCCTTACATATAAGTACAATGTGAATTCTGAGACCCTGCTGCTCGGCAGCATTATAAAAACCCTTTGGAGCCAGGTTCTTTAAACATTTATGGCTAACTGCTATGCAAGTCGAGCGCACTGTTTGTATTACCAAATGTCATATCTAATTCTCCGTTATGAACCCTTGAAATAAAATTATGTGATAATTACACAATCTGTTTGAAACCTGACAAATATATTCCCAGTACAAATGATTTATGAAGATAATGTGTTGCTATAGCATAATGGTACTTCTTAATGGAGGCAGTAAAGCTGTTTCCTATGCTTCGATAACCACAGTGATTTCTTACACAACTACTGATTAAGCAATAGATAATTTAGGCATTTTGGAAACTATATACACTACAGATTTGTTCCAGGCTGTTCAAAAGTTATGGCCTGCCTATCTAACTGGCCTGTTAGCAAGGTATGAGCTTCATTTGGGCTGTTTCACTCGCTTCTATACAATTTAGTGCTGCTGCAATAAATTTACGTTTAGAGTAACATACAGTTTAGTCTCCTTTTGTAAGAACTGCTGTTAGTCAGAAAATTAACAACTTGGCTGGTGTGGTGTAAGACATTAGAAATGCCTCCTGCAATGGACTTGAGATTAGTAATTGGTGAGCATGCAGTTCCCACACCTGAGGAAGGCTCTTTGCTGGTGCTTAGCTAGCTCACACAAGCAAGCCCTGCTGCTCAAAGATCACCACTAGTGACAGACAGTAACGGAGTCACAGACACCAAAGTGCAGCTTAGCAGCATCTTCTGTGTGTCCTCCCTCTGCTCCTCCACTGTGTGCCTTCCCTGCCAACAAGCGGGGAAACTGATGCTCACGAGATAAAGTGATTCAATGCTCTTTTTCCCAGTGCATCAACTGCATATTACATTATTTTCCTACCTCCTTTTTCCACCACGTGAGAAGGTAAGTCTTCTCTCAATTGTTTCAACACCATTATAATTAATATGTATGGCAGATGATCAAATTAATTGTTTCTGGGTTCCAATCCAATACTGGTAAGATGTTAACAATTTAAATGAGACCCTCAATTTTCGACACATTTCTGTAGAGAGCTTAATAATTGCTTTAGCTTTGTTCATTCTGCCAATCCATGCTTCATAACACTGATTTCATTAATGAGCAGCTAAACATGACTGCCCTGCTGATGATTTGTCCCTGCGCTACCTGTGAAATGTCATTTGAAATGGCCTGAGCTCAGTAAAAGGGCACTGAAAAATTTTAAGTGGCAGCACTTTGTTTTACTCCAAATTGGAACATTTAGAAGAAAAAAAATTTAACTTACAGAGCTACAGCCAAAAACGCATCCAGAAGTTATCGATGCGTGTTGCAAAATCCTATCTACTGTGAAGACAGACAAAACCTCTCACTATGACAATTTCCCTGTGGTTTAATTAGCATAAATTCAAGTGCATCAATGCAAGAATCGATCTTCTTAAGGAAGGGCTCTAATCTGGTTTGTTCTTGCCTTCCCTCTCCTTTTTCAGTGAGGCTAGATGTAAAGCCTCAGATTTAACAAGATTTAATAATAACAACATGTAATTTTTAATACTTTAACATTTAGCTTTTCAGAACCAATATAAAGCAGACTTCAGGAAGGGAAGCAATTTTAGATGCAGCCTTTGGCAGCACAAAGACCACGTTCACTTAGAAGCAACACTGACATATTCACCTCTGTGGCCAAGACATTTGCAAAAGAAGATTGGCATAGGGAAAAAGAGTACTGTGCTGTTCACAAAACACAGGCATCCTTTCAGATAGGTTAAGCTGCAGCATTTTTTCTATCATAAAGATAGGAAGACTTCCAAGGGACATCTTGGTCACTGACAAGAAACTACCTTTCTAACAATTTCCAGTGGGGTTATTCGGTTATTTTAATGTCAGCATTCACTGAACTTACAGTTGTTCAGTAGAAAGAGATTAGCACCTCATAAAATACATCAGTAAAACACTGAATAAAATTTGACTAGTTGCAGAGTTCAGACATTTGTAATACATGAAACCATTTAATCTTTGGAAAAAATGGATGGGGATACATAGGGAAAAGCAACACACATTTATGGGCACGTTTGAACAGACCTGTTGTTAAGAACAATCATACACAGAGATCAACACCTAGGGATTCTCTCTAAAGATACAAGCAAATTTGTAGCTTTCTGGGAGGTCTCCCTAACACCTTTACCCATGTTCAATTGTACTCTAGAAAAATCCTTTTACATATTGAGGGTGCACAACTCAACTGGTTTCACTGATGTTTCTTTACTGTACTATCCCCCATGACGGTACCTCACAGAACTCCTACCCTTCTCTCCCATCTGCAGCGTTACCCTCTGAGTTAGGGAATGTGTGTACTTTCACCAAGGGGTGAAATTATTTATACATTTTTGCCAGAATAGACACGTGGACTCATTTGTTTTGAGCTAGATGTAACTCTGTACTAAGCTTGGCTCGTCTGAAAGATGGGGAAAACAATATTTCAGTATTCTTCTGTGCTTAGATGAGAATTTCTGCTGTCTCCATGCTTTCACATAAGGCAGAGGAACACTGGTTAAAGGAATGGAGTAGTATTACAGACACATTTCTTGATATTTTAGTGAAAAAGTACCCTTATTCATTCAGGCCTTCAGGATCATAGAATCATTAGGGATCAGAAGGGATCTCGAAAGAACATCCAATCCAATCCCCCTGCCACAGCAAGATCACCTAGACCAAGTCACACAGGAACACATCCAGGCAGGTCTGGAACGTGTCCAGAGAAGGAGACTCCACAACCCCCATGGGCAGCCTGTTCCAATGCTGTGTTGCCCCCACTTTGAAGAAAGTCCTTCTGATATTGATATGGAACCTCCTGTGTTCCAGCTTGCACCCATTGCCCCTTGTCCTATCACTAGATGACCTTGAGAAGAGCCTGGCTCCATCCTCCTGACACCCACCCCTCACATATTTGTAGACATGAATGAGGTCACCCTTCAGGATCTTTTGTTACAAGTTAACACATGCTCAGAACTTGACAGATAAATCCTCCAGTCAGGACAGCAGGAGGGGAGCCACAATTGTCCTTCCTGACAGCCAGGGAGGAGTGATGGCAGAAGATCAGTGCTGTGGACTGGGAACCCGCCAGCTTGAAACACTTGCTCAGACAAGGGAACTCTCTGCACTGTACAAATCAATTCACTGAAAAGTTTATGATTGCACTGGGGTTTACTTCAGCACCTCCCCTGCTACTGACTGAGGTTAGATGTCTTCATATAAGAGGTTGACTCATTCAGTGCTCTGTTGCCTGAAGACAACCAAGAAGCCTACTAACAGTGCTGAGAGTGATTGCAAGCAGTTTTAGCATTAACAACGTAGACTTCTTTCCTTTAACTTTTTACATGTTCTGATGTGAGAGTTTGAGTTGAAGCATTCCTAGGAAAAACACTTCTGGTGACACACTGAAGGGCTGAACTGAAAAACTTAAAAGCAACCAAAATCACAGACCTAAGGAAAGAAAGCATCGTTACCTGCACGGCCAAAAGGACGCTAGGCACCAAGAGAAGCATCAGCAAAATTCTGTCTTCATGAATAATTTTAAGGTGGTTATTTAAATTAGGAGTAGAGCAGGTGTTAGATACTAATCAGCTGTGCAGAGTAATTACATTAGTTCTATGCAATGTAATTGCAAATGAGTGTAACACACGTGACTTAGGGGTGGGAGAGAAGACTAATAAGGATAAAAGCTTGCAACTACACAGGTGAACTTCATGCAACTTTTTATGAGGTAGAAATGGGAAGTTTTATTAGTTTTTACTGGATATGTGGCCATGCCAAGTCTAAGCAGAGTTACCAGAGTGCAGCAGAATGGGTGGTGCCAACCATACCACAGGTGTCTGTTTTCCCCAATACTTAAGAAAGCAGCTTGAAAATGCAAACAGATTTTAACTGCTGTGTAATAGACCCGTAAGGGACTAAAGTTCATGGATTTTGAGATATTCTCAGTTCTGAGAAGGGAACTGCAAGGAGCCTCAGACAAATTCGATTTAACTGCTGACTGTCGGTTTTCCTTCCCTCTACCTATGATAGACAAACATGCTGCAGGAGCCTTGCCCACAGTCCCAGCACTTCATGAGGTTACTGTGCATTTCAGAGTGTTTCACCACAACCAGAAACTTTTCATAGCCTGACCTTCACTGACATCTCCCAGGTGCTTCCTACTCAAAACTTCAGTGATGGGTACAGGTCTGGGGACTGGAAAATCATAGAATCATAAGCAATTGGAAGGAACCTTGAAAGATCATCCAGTCCAATCCCCCTGCCACAGCAGGATCACCTAGACCAAGTTGCACAGGAACACATCCAGGTGGGTCTTGAACGTCTCCAAAGAAGGAGACTGCACAACCCCCCTGGGCAGCCTGTTCCAATGCTCCATTACCCTCACTGTGAAGAAGTTCCTTCTGATATTTGGAACCTCCTGTGTTCCAGCTTGCACCCATTGTCCCTTGTCCTATCACTAGATGACCTAGATGCCTGGCTCCATCCTCCTGACACCCACCCCTCACATATTTATAGACATGAATGATGTCACCCCTCAGCCTCCTGTTCTCCAAACTCAAGAGACCCAGCTCCCTCAGCCCTGCCTCATAAGGGAGGTGTTCTACTTCCCTCATCATTTTTGTTGCTCTATGCTGGACACCCTCCAGCAGCTCTGTGTCCTTCTTGAACTGAGGGGTCCAGAACTGGAGACAACACTCCAGATCAGGCCCTTGAGTGTTCCCTGCTGAAGCCCTGGTTCAGAGCACAAACCTGCCTTCATGCTCTGAATTTCTGCAATCATCACTTGTTAGGTAGATAATTCAGATATAGACAAATGTCTTCAAATCAGAGCCAAGGAAACATTTTTATCCATATTTTGTTGCTATTAACCTCCATCACTGTCCCAAAAGTAAAATATTTGACTTCTGAGAGAGCTTTCATAGCTTTTTTTAATTCTTCAAGAATCCTGCACTGATGATTAGATCAATTCCTGTCTGTTAGAATTTGGAATTAATCTATTTTGCAACTAGCAAGTGCCCTTCTAGCATTTTTGATAGATGGATTAATTTTAAAAGAACAAATACTTATGTCATAAATGAAGCCATTGTGCTTGTTCTGATTTAATCATAATATTTGTAACATGTAAGTCCATTAGAATATCAATGAGAAGACGATTCATACCAGGTTTCTTCAAGGAACTACCAACAATCTTTTAAAATTTTATATCTCCAGCAGTGTGCCTTGTGTCTTGGAAACATCCACTCCACAGCATGGTCTGGTGCATCCTTTGCTGCCCTACAATCCTATTTCAGGACTTTCTTAACAAAGGTACCATCAGTTAGCAGCTGCCATAGAAAGAACTGCAGTTTAAGTGGTTCATAATTCAGATTAGCCCTTAGAGACAAGTGGCTGTCATGCACATGCAACCAAGCTTCTGGGGACAATCTCATATCTGTTTTGGAGCACTGCATTCAGTTCTGGAGCCCCCAACACAGGAAAGATATTGAACTGTTGGGATGTGTCCAGAGGAGAGCCACGAGGATGATTGGAGGGCTGGAGCACCTCACCTATGGGGACAGGCTGAGAGAGTTGGNGGAAATTCTTCATGATGAGGGTGCTGAGACACTGGAACAGGCTACCCAGGGAGGTTGTGACTGTCCCCTCCCTGGAAGTGTTCAAGGCTAGGTGGGATGGGGCCTTGAGCAACCTGGTCTAGTCAGAGGGGTCCCTGCTCATGGCAGAGGGGTTGGAACTGAATGATCTTTAAGGTCCCTTCCAACCTGAACCAATCTATGAATCTATGAACCAGGAAAATAGCACCATCAGTGGTGCAGGACAGCAAAGAACTCTTGCCCACCCTGCCTGGACGTCCCCCTGTGACCAACAGCAGGCTTTGGCAACAGGCCATTTATCCTATTTGCCAAATGCATGCTGCATCTACTTTGGGGCTGCCTTCCAACTCCAGTAACTGGGACCTTCTCTTCCCCAACTCAAACAGGTTGGGTCCCATTCCACAGACCCCAGTATAATCTCATGGCACATCCCTGACCCCAGAGTTTGTATGACTGTTCCCTGTGGCCCCAGATAATTGAGAGGCCATTCCCCATACACACTTAAATGAATCTGGGGCCATCCCCTGACTCCAAAATACATTCGGAGCCAGCCCCAATACCAAAAATATTTGGGGTCAGGTCCTGACCCAAACAGTCTTCACCCCACATCATTGACACAGACAAAAATCTCCTAAAGCAACCCCAACCTCTACATAATCTCATGACGCAAGCACCAACCCTAAACAATTGTGAGGCAACTTGACTGAAAAACATATAATTGTGCCAAAAGAAAAGCAAAAGAGGACAAGGACAAAAGAGGACAAGATCAATATGAAGTAATTAACAAAATGCTTGTAACTAGCTTCTGTTTGTAAGGCAGTTTTTAACCCCAATACTAGAGCTGCATGTCATACTACATATTCTTACTCCCTATACTGCACTGGAGACTCTAACAATTTATTCACTAATCTTTACAAATATGTTAGTTACATTCTAAATTTCTCAAATTACACCACTCCAACTTTCAGTCCAAGTGTTTCTGTTCTGTAGGTTGGTCTATATGTGACACACTGAAGGTTCATCTCATTAGACAAGACACTTCAGGAACGACTCGTATTTCGGCTCAAGTATATAGCAAATTTCAAATCACTTCAGGCTGCACACCATGACAAACCTGGGGAGAACAGTGCAATGGAAGTTGCAAATGGTTTTTAACAGAAAAAGTGGAAAAGGTACTTGTGATTCAGTAGTTTTAAGCTTCACAGTATCTTATTTTTCAATTACAATTGGTTTTCTACATTTGTCAAGCAGGGATTTCATTTCCATGTGTTTGATGCGAGCTAATAAGGAAACAATAACATTTTTCTTGTGGCTGTGTGCTATTCTGACCTGTTGAATTTCACATGCTCTGTGCTTAGCAAAGGCAGGAGAGCTATTTATGACTCCAGTACATAGAAGCAACACTGCTCTCCATTATCTCTAACCTCTCCCTGCCTTGCGACAGTTGTGCACATCTCCCTTCCTCCCTTTGCCAGCTCCAGAGCTTCACCCTTCAAGCTGCTTAATATAACTGAAATTAATGCACAAGTATCACTTAAGTGGCCACTACATATTTCCCTGTGATTTTGCCTCTCTGCAGAAAGCTACATAGCAAGGACCAGAGCAGCTAAGAGGCAGGTGAGGAAAGTGCACAAGCAGAAGTTAAACTCCCCTTTCCTGGCAGTGTGGAGTCATTTTACCTCCTCATACGTTGAATCTGCATCCTCAGACTCAGGAAGCAGGCTCTCATCCACTCAAGGCACAGTGTATTTCAAGTCAGCACTGAGCTAACTTGAGATCAACTTTGCACCTAAGAAACCCAAAGCAGGGAAATATTAGGCTTTCAAAAACCATTCCTCTGTATTTCAAATCTTTCATTTCACATCCAAAGCAGCATTAGTCCATCCACAGGGTCTGAGTGCATTCAAAAAGAAGTGTTTTGATGAATGACCTATTTGACCTCTGATGGATATTTCCCCTCCAATCATTCCCTTTTTCCAACTGCAATTCAGCTGAGGCTGCGTTTGGTCTAAGTTGTTATTTATGGCTCAACAACACCTCATTTGACAATAGGTGAGTTACTGACTGTTGAGTTACGCCAAAAGCAGTCGCATCCTCTTCTGTTAGTAGTAGCACAGCCTGCATAAACCACTTTAAGAGTAACACAGAGAAGGAGCAAGGAAATGGTGCTGTTGCATGGTAAAGGGTCTTGACTCCCATTTACTCCATGTTCAGAAGTAAAATATGACCAAACAGTCTGAAAGCATAGCTCCTCATAAGAAACTAGTTCACAGCTAGCACAGTAGATCTTAGAGGATTGTTTTATAGAGGTCTGAAAATCCACTTGGTATTGAGGGATTTTTCATAAAGTATTCCTAGTCTAAGCATGTTGGGATTTAAAATCTCATTTTGGGGAAAAAAAACATATCACATGCAGTGTCACGAAGTCAGCTGCTTTTTTCTGGATGGGTCAAATATAATCATAAGACAAGAGTCTCATCAAACAATAAGCAGTGGAGACATCAGACAAGTAGTGCTTGCAGGATTATGATTTGTAAAAATTCTCTAACTACCCTTTAGGAAACATCAGCTTTCCTTGTCTTCAACACACCTGAAAAATCACATAAGAGCATTCACTTTTGGAAAGCTAGATTTCAGGTTTTTGGCCTCCTTTTTTATTCACATAGGGCAGGTGATAAGTACCAGTGTTAGTTTCATTCAAGTCATACAGTCATACCACAGGAGCTCCCTGTACACACTGCGCCACTGCAAATTCACAAAGCATCTTGCAGAGTAGCTCAATAAAAAACTCTGCTCCAGGCACAGCAATAGTCAAAAATAATCTGATCAAACAACTGGGCACCTAGAAAGTGTGACAGAAAATAACGAAATTAGAATAACGTCCTCAGATCAACAGAACACTTTTGGAATACACAGACTGAACAGCCTAGTTGCACAGAAAGACAAAGTTTCAGTTTTCACTCTGTCTGCAGAAAGGCACAGAGCTTGCCAAACCACAAATTGAAAGTCCCCTGATTTTAAGATTTTTTGGTCCTCTCATTAAAGCAATCAGTGGGAATGTACTTGAGGAAAGCAAACCAGAGGCTCTGTCAACATCTGTGAGCTCCACTCATGCTCTCGGTCTTACAGGCAGAGCACTTTATGGCTCAAGCTGGCTGAAATAGATACTGTGGACAGCAGCACAAATACTGCATTTGTCAAGAGAGCTGACACCGTGTTCAGCACATCTGTAATTGCAATCTGGCCCCTACCAGAAGTAATTCCAAGCAAATGCTTAGGAACAATATTTTTCTCCCCTGTCCTTCCTATTTTTAAAGAAACTCAGAGAAAGCCTCTTCAGATGACTCAGCGCTCCTTGCTGCTGCATCCAGCCAAGCTGAGCAGCCCACACACACACAACTGGAAAACACAGTGGCTGCTGCCCATGCCCCCACTGAGGAAGCAGATCCTCTCAGTCTCTGCTGCAGCACTTGGTGAATAATTTCAGAAGGGAAACTATTTTGCTGCCACAGTCTCATAAGCTCCTTCCCCCATTGCAATCATGTTAGCATCCTGCCTTCCCAGGACCACTGCACAGCCAGAGAAACGCTCACTGCTCCACCAGCCAGGAGCTACAGAGCTTGGCAGAGGGTACCTAGGCCATCACTTTCACTGAAATCATGAAATAAAAGCATTTACAGCTACATTTATCAGCAGCCTCTGAAAGTACAAAGGGGGAAGTATCAGAAGCTTTTCTCTCCAGAACTGCTTTTGGATGAACATTCTATCTGCAGTGAAGGAAGATTCTTACAAGGAAAGGTACTTCTGCTATCACACCTGACTAGCACACAAAATACAATTATCTGTTAAGATATGACCAAGAGGCATTTTGGTTTGGGTAATTTAATCACCGTGTTACTGACAGAATAAATGATCCAAGGATGTTAGGGTGGAGAGCGGTGCCAGAGACCGCTTGCTATCAGAAAGTGCTTAAATCCCACAGCACTGAGTGGAAGGTAGAGGCTCTTGCTGAATTCAAGTCCTCAGTACAATGGCATTCAAACAGTAGCAGACATTAAACATATCCCTTCATTTCATCATAACATATAACAGAATTTCTGACACGTTAAACATAAACCCTTTGCTTCCCTCCAGCTACTGGACTGTAATTTGTAGCTTGCACGATTAGACTAATGCATCTGAAACTGGATTTTATTATCATGCAGCTTCACACCTCCTTTTGTTGAAACTTTATTTACCACCCTGCTGTGTGGGATCACGATTTAAGGTAAAACAAACTCTTGACTAAAGCTGAGGTTGTTTTGGAGACAATGACAAGAAAGACTAGAAAGTTACTCAAATTAAACAAACAAGGGGAAGCTAGAAAGTTGTTAAGCAGTTACAACATTTTCTGTCTGGAAGGCATCCTGGGTTTTTTCAGCTTTCTGAAATGACTTCGATTTAGTAATCTGACAGATGTAGTCCACTTGGAAATTCCAAAAGACTTCACACAAAATCTCCCAGCAACAGCTTTTAGTAAAACTTAGCAGCCACAGGATAGGAAAGAAATTCTTTGCATGGATTTAAACTTTGAAACCATTAAAGAATAGAAAGAAATAAAACCCAACAGGGCAGGAACCTAAGTTCTGAGACCCAATGTAAAGGTCAGATTTGGTGGTTCTGGGCATCACTGAGAGATTCTGTGGGGAGGTGGGTTTTATACGCAATTAAAATGTTCCTATGTGACTTGGTCTAGGTGATCTTGCTGTGGCAGGGGGATTGGTTAGATGATCTGTCGAGGTCTCTTTTGATCCCTGATGATTCTATGACTTATTGCCCCAGTCTATGCAGAACTGGGGCCACACTGTAGACACGGAGACCACAACATCTTGTGCCACAATTGCCACAGTACCATAGGGAAAATATATCTAACTTTTTTCAGGTAAATTGTTTTGCCAATGTTTTTAAACAAATGCAAGGTTTTTTAAAGGCGGAGATCAATGACAACTCTAACGACTTTCTGTACAGCAGATCCAATGCCAAGAAGTCATTATGGTTTATTAGATTTGCCATTTTACTGGAAAAGCCCACACTGATGATAAATTGTTTTTTCACTACTCAGTCTCAATGCTAAACCACATCCAATGTTAGATGAGATGACAAGTTTAATTAAGACTAGCTGTGACAACATGGTGGTGCCTTGCATTCAACTGAATCTTCTTCCCCAGGAAAGAAAGAGATAAGGAGATGTGCTGCAAGTTTTGGTTTCACACAGCCAATGAAGTAAATTAACATTCAAACTTTTCCACAGAGAATTTCTTAATACAAGTCTACAATGTAAAGGCCTAATTGCTGCCTTTCACTTGTATTCTACTCCTTAACTGTGTATCTTGTGTGATTACAGATAAGCATATTTGGCTCACAAAGACGGTCTCTAATTATTCTTCTTTACTGGGAATATGGGAACATCAGTGAGTGCAGCACAGCACACATAGGATTGAAACAAGATGAGCAAGGATGAACTAGTCACCTCTTCCACCTTGAAAACACTTTCCTTTTGTTATGATACACTTCAAGGAACAAACAAACGACACCATCACACACACACACACACACACACACACACACACACACAGTGCTGCAGCTCCAGGGTTGTCTATCTCCTAGGGCTCGGTGCCACCTCATTGGGTCTCAATTCCTCCAGCTTGTTAGTTCCTTACTGCAGGTAACGATCCAGCTGGGGTCAACCCAAAGCCCTTCAGGGTTAGATGGCTGCAGCCATAGAATCATAGAACAGAATCATAGAATCATCATGGATTGGAAGGGACCTCAAAAGGTCATCTAGTCCAATCCCCCTGCCACAGCAGGATCACCCTGACCAGGTCCAGGTGGGGTTATAACATCTCCAGAAAAGGAGACCCCATAAACCCCCCAGGCAGCCCCCTGCAGCACCCCGTCTCATTCCCTGGGAAGAAGTTATAGAATCAGTTAGGGTTGGAAGGAAGTACAGGATCATCCAGTTCCAACCCCCCTGCCATGGGCAGGGACACCCCACCCTAGATCAGGCTGACCAGAGCCTCATCCAGCCTGGCCTTAACCACCTCCAGGGAAGGGGCCCCAACCACCTCCCTGGGCAACCCATTCCAGGCTCTCACCACTCTCAAGGGTAAGAGCGTCCTCCTCACATCAAGTCCCAATTTCCAGCTTTGCTCCATTCCCCCTAGTCCTGTCGCTACCTGAGATCCTGAAAAGCCCCTCCCCAGATTTTTTGTAACCCCCTTCAGATATTGAAAGGCCACAATAAGGTCACCTCAGAGCCTCCCATTCTCCATACTGAACAGCCCCAACTCTCTCAGTCTGGCCTCATAGGAGATGTGCTCCAGCCCTCTGATCATCATTGTGGCCCTGCCCTGGACTCACTCCAGTATGTCCACATCCTTCTTGTAATAAGGGCTCCAGAACTGGATGCAGTAGTCCAGGTGGGGTCTCACCAGAGTGGAGTGGAGAGGGAGAATCACCTCCCTCGACCTGCTGGCTACACTTCTCCTGATGCAGCCCATCTTCTCCTAGCCTGGGAGAAGAGCCCCAGGCAAGGCTGTGATAGAAGCTTTGCCTTCCTATGCCTAGCTGCCAAAGCAAGGTGGTGTCTGGGAATCAACAACCAACAACAACAAGAAAAAAAGGAAAGAAAAAAAAGTTTGAAAATATCAACCTACAGCAGAGCCTGGAGGGGTGGTGACCTGCTGGGGAGCTGCTCCTGGCAGTGCCCATGCTGCTGGCTCTCATGTGTTCTTCACCTGTTTCCCCCTCACTCTTACACTTGTCACTAAAGTTTGTGTGTTTTCAGTCAAACCCTGTACAGGCTGCCTGAGGGGTTACCTGTGAGCAGAAACTGGGCTGCCCCACACCAGACCAGATGTAGCCAATTCCAGCAGGTTCCAGCCAGCTGCGCCTTGGCCCCACCACAGGGCACAGCTAAGCCCATCAGCCGCAACAGAGATCCTTAAGGGCAAAAATCCACAGAGGTGGTGAGGAAAGAAGTGTGAGAAACAGCCCTGCAAGTGTCCAGGACTGGGGAAAAGGACAAAGAGAAGAAGGAGGAAATGGGTTTGTAGACAGACATGGGTATTTCCCTGCACCACTGGAGAGCAGACACCACCACCCCCATCACAGTCTATGGAGGATCCCATACCAGAGGAGGTAGGCACTTGCCACCAGAGCTCTGTCTGTGGAGAGCTCCTGCTGTAGCAGGTTACACATTCCAGAAGGAATCACAGAATGGTTTAAGTTGAAAAGAACCTTAATGATCATCTAAGGAGGAAGTTGCAGCAGAGAGGAGCTGTGCTGGACTGACTGCAACCCCCCACAATGTGCAAAGCATATCTTCATCATGCCAAAGTGGTGGACATGTTACTGCAGTTCAC
Source organism: Upupa epops (assembly GCA_013397515.1). Taxonomy (NCBI): domain Eukaryota; kingdom Metazoa; phylum Chordata; class Aves; order Bucerotiformes; family Upupidae; genus Upupa; species Upupa epops. The sequence goes on from VZRI01011326.1 coordinate 405,998, forward strand.
TGAGTGAATTATTATCATTTATAGCATCATTTGTTTCATACACCCCCCTCCCACTGCTGTTTGTGACACACCATTTAGGATTATTGGCCCTCCTGTCTTTACAGCAGGGCTGTACCCGCTGTTCCACAGGCTGTGGTTCTGGAACGATTCGATAATGGACAGGAGCCAGCTCAGAGCAGGCTTGTACAGCAAACCTCGGAGGAGCACAGGAATTGCAGTGCTTCAGGGACAGGAGTATTCTCTCATATCAACCTCCCCTGTAGATTTCTAGGGATTTCCGTGCTGTTAAATAACACATTTCCAATATCAGAGGTGAGAAACAGCTCATATCGCAAACCGGTCAAATTTAATCAGAAGCATTATCAGAAGACGGCTATGGTGAGAGAGGCTGAAATGTTTCTCTCCGAACATCTTTAGCCCAAAGAACTTTTACCAAATGTTCAGCCTGGTTGCCAAAGCAGAGCTGATTTCCAGGCAGCCCTTGCCAGGATCCTTAGATCTAAGGAAGATCTGCCAAAAGACAGGCTTCCTCTGAAAAGGGACATTGTCTCCAAGTCCTGTCAGCCTTTCCAATGCTTTTTCATTTCTGCCATAGGCTCAGAAGAATGGACTTCCAGCTCAGCAAGTTAGAAAGCCCTATGAGTGCTGAATGGAGTTGGGTTCCAAGAACTTACAAATTCTTGCTGCAGAGGTGGGACTGGAGCTGGAAAGGAGCTTTCTTTATTTGGGTGTCTGCATTTTTTCCTAGAATTTCCTTTGCTAGGAAATGTTGAAAATTTGAAGGTTTTCTTCACTTGGGATTGAACCTACATAGCAAACCCACACAGGTGAAAAAGTCTGGCAAATCTATCTAATCTGTTCTTTAAACCTCAGCCAGGGAAACCCCAGTCTTCTTCACTGCAATGCAACTGAAAAAGAGACTTGGAGAAAGAAGGAAACACATGCCCATGAGCCCTTCATTGAGGGGAAGTGACAGACTATTGGTTGCCAGTCTGTAACTTTAGCTCAAGAGAGAAAGGTTGTTTTGGGCTATACTTTTGCACACTGTGCTGTATTTTGAGTATCTTTACAGACTCAGACTGCTCAGCTAGATCAGAAATAGAAGCATCTTCCTAATGCCTAGGTCCCCCTTGCTCCAGTTTAAGCCCAGCACTTCTTCCTTTACTCGTCATATCCCTGGTAGGAGTTTCTTTCTCTTTGAAAGATTTTCCTCAGCTATATTTCAGGGCTGGGATCTTCTATCAATCCTTTCTTACTGGATGCAGACGCAGCATCTCACTCTGCTCATACATCTCACTTTCTGTAGCTCTGAATTCCCTTGGACAGGTCCACTTCATATTACTAAAGGTGGCACTAAGAATGTCAGAGAGACCTTCCCAGAGCACTGGGAAGCACTGCTTCAACCTTTTTAAATGCCTCCGAAAATATTGCAGTATTTGCTGTTTTGGCGAGGGGAGGTGCAAGAGTAAGGTGTTTGTAAGTTCCCTGACGGAGCAGAACAGGATTCACTCAGTGTGGCTCTAAGTACCTTTTCATAAGAATCGTTTGCCACCCACTTTCCACTTTCTGTAACAATTCCTTTTGAAATTTCAGGTCCCTCCAAAACATTTTAATGCATTTTAACACCTTAGCCCCTCTCCACAGCAGAATACTCTGATCTTAAATTCCTTAAGGAGCAGACAACCTCCTGAGTATCTTCCCTCTGTAGATTTGTTTCCCATGAGGAAATGTCACCAGTTATTGAAGGGAAACAAAGCATGCTGTCTTCAGTCCCTCCTCTTTATTTTTGAACCCTTTTTGTTTTTCCAAGAACACTCTAACTTTCTTTACATGATCAAAACACTGCCTTTCAACATTCTGTTCTTAGTAAGTCCCTTGTGATGGCTCTGTTCAAAGGCAGACGAGACTCCAGCTTACCTCTGGAACTCCAGTCTATGTCGCTGAGCAGTCTGTTCTCTGCCATGAAGTGGTTCATCATCAAGCCCAGCCTCCTCCCTTCAGATGATGCTAGTATCCTGTCCACTGAGGTGCTTACTTTTGACCCTACCTCTGGCACCCTTAAGCTCCATTTCTTTCATGTTTAACCAGGGACTTTAAGTGGTTTCATTGCCACTTTCTGTGCCTCAAAGTAGTTATACACAGCACCTTTGTGGTTCTTTCTTATTCCTCATCACCCAGAGCAATACTCTTTCCTGCATCTAGATTTTAGACCATCTTTTGGTTTTCATATCACTATTTTCCATAGGCTGAGTCACTCTACTCCAGGTATTTGATGTAAGAGAGCAGGTTCTCACCAAAGTGTAGTTTAGCCAGAAGCAAATAATCACAGTGTTTTGGAAACAGAAGAACACACTTGAATAATTCCTGGATTTTAAACATTGATGGAACAAGAACAGAAAACTTCTATTTATATAGAGACGAGTGTGTGTGTATGGACAGTGGTAAACAGAGTTATAAAAAATCCTATTGCTCATCATCAGAAACTATTCTTTTCCTTTGCCTTTGCTACAGATGGCCTTCCTTCAGATCAAAGTGCAGCTTCCTGGAAGCACATTTTTATAATTTATTAGTGTTAGAAAACAAAATCCAAAAATGCTGCAAAACGTCACACGTACATCACATGACACATGACAGGAATACAGAAGACCAGCTGCTGCTGATCTTGCTGATCTTGTCAACGAAGCAATATTTGTCCTCAAGGAAGAATAGCAGATTTTAGTCTTGAATAGTATTCTTTTATGATTTTTATATTTTTTTTACTGCAGAATGTTAGAGCGAAGATGATTGCCACAACACAAAGCACGCTAAGATACTTACAAGTGGACACATTTCTACCTCGGAAAACCTGACACCCCTTGAAAGTGAATGAGGAAAATATTGTTTAACTAATGCTAAGAAAAGACCATGCAGCACTAAGAATGCTGGGTTTAAAGAGAAGTGGGGCAGAAATGAGAAAGGAAAGTGGTGATCATGGTCCAGATGTACCCCAACCCATAATCACCCCCAGTATAAAGAGGGAAGTTTGCCGAGGATGAGGACTGTTCCAGCTCTTCCCCTTTCTCATGTTTCTCCCCTCCCCTGCTTGTTCACCAATTTGCTCCCAAGGAAAGCTTTCCTGTACCACCATACAGAAGATCGTCATTTGCATTGACATTATTACTAATATTATTTTTGCTGTTTAATTCAATCCACAAGTCTCCTCTCCTTTTCCTGATCCCTTCTTTTGGCTGGCAAGGGATCATCAAGTTATACAACAACTGCTGTAGTTTAGCCTTGCGTAAGGGCTAAATGGAGACGTAACCAAGGTGTTTATGCTTATCCTGTGCCTCACCCCTCATGCTATAAACAGAAAAACTCTCCAAATCTCATGCTGTTGCTGAAACCTTACATACACTGAAGGCTACTTAGATCAAACGACCCAAAACCCAATACTCAGTGTTGCTAACAGGGTTTTGTGTGATGGAAGCTCTCCAACAGCCCCATGATGCTGCTCCCCAGCTCTGTAGAGCACTTGCACAGAGTCTGCTCAGCTGAGGCTGCTAGCACCTTTAGCACAAATTACCAAACTCTGGAGTGTTCACAGGACCAGGATGAGCTCTGTAATTGTTGCAGAAGAATGCAACAGACAAATCAAATTCTTGACAGCAGCTGAGAATATCAGATGTACTTTTTCTTATTGTTCATTAGGAAATATCGCTGTGTATCTGCTCAGTAACTGCAGGCATTACACGAAGGCTTGGCAAACTGTCTACATCTTGGCCCAGTCTGGAGAACAGAAAACAAATCCTGGCAAGGACTGCAGGGAAGCATCAGCACGAGCCACATCAGTGGAGTTAATGAACTCCAGAAGTGAAGCTCTTAAAAGAATGAATATCCCAAAATTAATGAAATTTTTCATTTCATTAGGAAGTGAATACTCTTCCTTTTTATTCTACATCATTGAAAACCATAAAGACAGCCCCTGTGGAAAGGGAAGACTCATCTGAAAAACTGATTTCATCTTTATCCATTATCTTTCTAAAAGCAGCATCTTAGTGCCTGTGCTTTGAGTGTTCTCCAGAGAACCGACGAGATTTCTTAATGGTCTCTGTGCCAGGCTAGGGAAGGATGGCTCTGGTATTTATTTCCTCGCATAGCTTCACCTACCATCATAAACGTGGCAGTACAGGTGAAAAAAAAGATGGAAGTTGTCAGTTGTTGCCTTCCATGTGGGAATCTCTGTGCATTTGGGTGGATTTCCTGCCACAGCGAGCTCTGGTCCAAATTGTTTGTAATATTTAAAACATAATTGTGTTTAACAAACCCAGCAAAAAAGTGGCAGGAAATGCAACACTGAGGTAAAGCTTAGATTTGTTTCCAAACAAGCTGGTTGATGCAGGCAGCTCTTGAGACCTGTGCCCAGGGACACCTCCAGCAGGATGGAGTGTCATGGGGAGCAGTGAGGCAGCTGTGGGAGGTAAGCTGTCAGAGTGACAGCAAGAGCAAAGATTGAAGGGGAGTATTGGCAGCTCCTGCACCTGATTCCAGAACTGTTTGTCTCAGTGCAAGCCCCCTCCCCTAAACCCCTCACAGGAATGGGGAGGGCAGCCTTGTCCTGCCATTCCTAGTCAGTGGTGCCATTTGGCACCTGAAGAGTTTGGTACAAGAGAGGAAGTGGGCAAGACAGATGTCACCTCTGATTACAAAAGTCTGCAAGTCCAACTTGGCCACTCATGCTGTGAGTAATTAAATACCACTCTGTTACCACTCTGTTAAGTCCAGGACTTTTTGTTTAACCTGAGATGTCTACTCTGGGCTCAAGACAACTGGTTGGATTTGAAAGCATTGAGAGACTGAATCAGCTCCTTCACTTGGTAATTTGTTCCAATGATTAATCATCCTCACTGCTAAAATCTGTGCTGGATTTCTCATTTGAATTTATTTGGTTCAAGCTTTCAGGTATTCATTCCTTTTATACCTTTTTTCTCCCTGAGCCACTTAACTCTCTAGTAACCATTACCTTTTCCCTGTAGATTTCCAGTATAATCAAGTTACACCTCCATCTCCTATTTTATAATCTAAACAATTTAAACTCTTTAAGGCTACTGCTTTCAGATGGAACCTAAACAATTCTGCAGCCTGAAACTCTGTGTACAGGTTTTTTTAATATCCCCAATAGTCTTCTTCAACATCCCTTTTTAAAATGGCAGTCTCATTAAAATCAGATTAAAATGCGTTTTGCCCAAATAAGCCCTGCCTCCCAAGTGATCTGCATGACTTTAACAGATTTCCCCTTCCCTGTGTTAGTTCTCTCTCTACACCAGCCGCAAGTTTATGGTTCACATTGTTATATTTGCTCTGCTGAAGTGCAGCACTGTCAGAGGAGCTCCTGTCTGATGACTCTAGACAGAGCCACCTGGGGCACTGTGCACTTTGTCAGTGACACACGTGACATCTGCCTTTTCCCCAGACAAATCCTGAAAATCCATGACCTATCCTTCCCATTGCAGTGATATGATGGAGAGCCTGGGGCTATGTCTGACTCTACAGCTGTAGCCTCTGCACCCCTCTGGATCAGCTCCAGCTACCTCTCCTGCCTCACGAGAGCTGTTAGGTGTATGTAGTACAATGGTACTCACACTCCTCTGTATGTCAAGGTGTTTTGTACACAGGCAACATAATACACAAAATAAGTAAGGCATGAAACACAGGGGGTTTGCTGATGTTTTCAGAGCAGTCAGAGCTCCCATTCCTGCACACCAATATCACTTTACTAATGAGGAGATGTGAAATAGGCAACTGTAAATCTGAGACCAACTTCAGTTGTTCAACATTTTACAGATCTCCTTCTCTAAACCACCATAGGTATCATTTTTTCATCACAGTACTTCTGCAGGCCTCTTATCTTTCTTCTTTCCAGAAGTGTCTGTCCAGCTCATTCAAGTTTAAAAGCTGAGAAACAGACATAGATTTTAATATAGTGACACCAGAGCATAAGGGCTGGAGGATGGCAAAGATGAAGCAGCAAAAGAGATGCTCCCTGCCACTGCCATCTCTTCTTCACAGTCACCACGTCATGCAATCCCACATGCTGCACTTGGAGCATTAGATTTCACAAATCCAGCGATGGCTATGGCCACAAGCCTGACATTCTGAACTTCAGCAATGTGCAAGTGAAATGTGGATTCCACACCCTGATGTCTCCAGGGTTGCAGAAACGATTCTGTTGTGGTTTGTATTTATAATTCAGTGTAGTTTTGATTGCCTCTGTGGGAATTAAGGAAAATGGGGTTCCGATGAAAGATCTGTTTGGATTCTCAGATGGACCCTGGGAAACATTCCCAGAATTCACCTTTACACATTCCTGGAGTCAGGAGTGAATAATGTGGTTTAGCTTCTGCATTTTATGGGATCTGTGGCTGCAAAGTGAGAAAACAAAGCCAAAATAATAAAAATAAAACCAGTGCCAGAAGGACACTATTGCCATTCTAAACAGAAGGCAGCTCCTGTAAATGGGAGTGCCAGGCAGAACCTGCTGGGTTTCCTTGGGGAAATAATGAGACAGCACATTTCCATCACTGAAATCATCTGGAAAATGGCCTCTGTAGAAAGCTCCTCATTTCTTGTGTTAAGTTTGCTCAGATATTACTCAAGGACCTGCCATATCTTATAGTTTGGCAAATAAAGGATTGTGTGTGCTTGGAGCTAAGAACCTGGAAGAGGAGAAGATACCAGCAGGTATGAAAATGAGTAGCAGTGGCTACTGTATGGACATGTACATGTTCACTTGCGGAGCAGAGGGGTCAGCACTATGCAAAGCTTGAGCAAATACACAGGGGTTTATAACTAAAGATAGTAGAATAGACTTTCTTCACCTTCTGGGAGGGAGGGAGTTAATACTTTAGGAGCTATTTTTTTGTAGGCAAATTTAGCATCAGAAAAACCCTCTCCAAATGTCGAGTTTTCTTCCTTGCCTTGTGGCTAGCTGGTGTGACTGCAATGTGCCAGAGCGCAGCAGTGGCGGGTCCATCGCTCCCACCTTGCGGAGTAAAGCTCCGGAGGACACGCGATGCCGCCAGCTCAGCCCTGAATCTGTGAGTGAAGGTAAAGCAGATGGTCTGAAGTACCCTACAGCATTAGTACATTTTAACTCGTTTTCCTGCCTTCCTTCTTTCCCTCCCCTTCCAACTATGCATTTGTAATAATTGTGCTGTTTTACTTGCTAATGGATTCAAAGCAACCGAAATCAGCAGCTTAATGCTCTGTGAAACCCATCTCCCCTGGAGTGCTGAGCATGTGAAACAGCACCGGGGAGCTCTGACAGCCAGGGCTGTACCTGTGCAGCAACCTTCATGTCTACGGGTAGAAATGTGTGGACTGACAGATAACATACTTCTTTTTCTCTATCACTTTGCAATAAAAGTCTGAACAGTTTTACTCTTTCAAATACCAGCAAAACATTTTCCCACCACTTGGAAAATTCTTTCTGGTTTTATTCTCTTTCTTGGACAAGGACACTTCTGCTATCTGGTACTTAGTGGGATTGATTTTTTAAGTCATATTTCTCCACCTATACACCATCCTGTCAGCTTGAGAGGTGCAGCTGCTACATTTCTTAAGTCTGGGACATATTTTTCACTCTGCAGCTACCAGAAGAGCAGTGGTCACAAGGCATGCACATTGGGACATTAAGAGATGCCCTGGCAGAAAGTCTGGGCACTGCACCGCTGACCCTCAGCTGTGTTCTGGGGCAGCTCATTTGTTTGTAGCTCGTCAAAGCAAAGCTCAGGGAGCTCCCTGGGTTGGGAAAGATGGCAATAATGAGGGGAAAACAAGTCTGTGAAGATGCAGCAGCGTGACACAGACACCAATTTGCTGAGCTTTCACTTTGGACACAGCAATCAGATCAATACTTTGATGTGTTCAGGCACATTGTTCCACCTCTTTTTTTTCTCTTTATTTTTTTTTTTTAATTCAGTTCAGATTTTCCATGTAAATCTGAATTCCAATTCTACTTGGAGTTTCTCCTTTTTTTGTTTTGGATATGGCCAGAGCACTGCCTCTCCAAATGCTGAATGTTTTATCCTGTCTGGCTCCCATTTCCTCCTCTGTTTCTGTGCATGCTGGTCACCTTTCGCACTTGGGAAATTGCTTTAGGTGCAAATGCATCCATTTCTGGCTCCACACTTAGAAATTTAAAAGTCAATAGAAAATTCAAAGTATCGTATGACAGATCTGATCCTTTGATAGTGGTTCACATAGTTGTTTCTAGGGGTTCTGCTTTTCTCATTTTCTTCTTTTATTAATAGATGTTCTGTTCCATTTTAAAGGGCCTCAAAATGTTAATGGCTTAAGATACCCAGCCTGACCATTCTTTTTCCTATCTATTTTTTCCTGCTTTTTCTTGCAGTAAGATCACCTTCCAGTACACAGCACATTTAATTCACTCTGCAGATCACAGTTATAGATTAGCAGACTGATTCCTTTCACACAGCACACTGAGATTTAGAGAAACAGAAGGAAGTAGAAAACGTCAGACTTCAAATAGGGATTGAGACACAAAAAACAAGTTATCCTGGCTTGAAAAGTTTACAAGGAGCAGCTGGGCTGCAGGAACTCTGTATGTTCATACTTTTAGCATGACTCAAGCAGGAGGGATATTGATTTGGTTTTCTTTGCAAGAGGGAGGGATGAGCAAAGTCCAAATATCCAGTATTTCCAATGGGCTCAGACTGTGCACACAAACTGTAGGCACAGCTCAACATCTTCATTAATGGTCTCATTTTGCTGCCCTTGAGCCCCACATTGTCATTGATGAGGAAGGAACATTTTGGATGGACTGTAGGGCATCCTGTCTAATTGTGTTTCATCATTAAATACCCATTTGTGCTCCAGCTTTCTGTGGATTTCTAGGTAGGTGAGCACTTCCAAGCTGAAACTAAATGAGGGGCTCTGAGTGATCACCTGGAGGGTCCTGGCTCCAAAACATGCCTTCAACCACCAGCTCCGGAGGCCCAGAACACTCTGCCTAACTTAAAGCCCTATCTACACTTGAGAAGGGTAAATACCTTTCCCTTCTCTCCTCAGTTACACTTCCCAGACCCATTCACAAGAGCACAGTGAATGAAAGGCCCCAGGGGAGCAGTTATACAGATCTCAGCTTCTTCTTACTGAAGGATTTTTCTCTAAGTATTCAGAGTTCACACGAAGAACTGTGTTTGGCTCTTGAGAACTGCTGAAGGTAGCCCAGTGAGCAGGCAGCAGCGATGCTGCTTTGCCCCTATGTTTCCTCCCTGCTGCCTTCCCTGCTCCTTGGACACAGCTGTCACACAGCTGGAAAATGAAGGGGTTTCCTCACCCCTGAGGCTGAGTTTGTGGGTCTCAAATAAAGGTTTTTCAAGGCTTGCATGGAAAGCACTAGAGAAATCCTGCATCCTGTTAACACTGAGGCTGACTGAGGAGATGTTGGACAGCCCCAGGGCTGCCTCGGGGAAGGGTTTTCTTAAGTTCTCGTTCAGTTGCAGCTCCAGCAAAGAGCCCTGGGATAAACATGACACTGGCCTTTAATAATGCACAGGTTACATCCAGCAAGACAGCAACCTCATGTGCCGTTTCCATTTCAAACAGTGCCTCTCCTCTGTCTTGTCCCCCAAGGTGAGGGGCAAAGGCTGATTTAATGCCTTCTGGGCTGAGAGCAGATCGGTTTGTCAATGGAGAGGGGCCAAGCATAACAGCTCAACACTCAGTGCTGGGCACAACCAAAGCAATACCAAGCAAGGAGCATCCCAGGAAGGCAGTGAGGAGAAGCTAGGATCTGCTTTCTTCATTTTTGTCAGCAATTCATCACTTTCCTTTCGATGTGAACAGATTCACCTTGTTATCATGGGAGGCTATTCTGTGCAGCAGTGATACTAAGGGCTTCTTTCAGCTGTTTGAGGGGCTAGTGCCATCTGAGGGGTGTTTTGAGGGGATCTGAGACATTGAGACAGATGTGGCACAGGAAGCAACAACATCCTCCCAGTTCAAGGTGTAGCTGGGTGCTCCTTGGGGTATCTCAGATGGCATCAGACACTCATGTGGAAGCTGCTGACCTGAGCAGATATCTGCTGTCCACTGGGCTGTAGCATGGGAGTGCAATTCCTCAAAATACAGAATTGGTACCTGAACATCTTTCAACAGTCATGTTGGGATACAAATTACAGATCCAAGTAATGTCTTTGGCTGTCACTGTTCCCAGGCAAGATCTTTCAGCTTGGCCAATTAAGGCCTAGGCTAGTTCCTACTTGCAAGTCATTTTTGTTAGACTTTTCAGCAAAGGACCTGCCTGCTGGGTGACATTTCTGAACAGTTCTTCTAAGCTGAGGCATTCTCTGCTGGTCTAAGCCACCCTGTGAAGGCAGAAGTAGCAATCCATTCAAGGACAAGATTCTCCCTTTCTCTGAAATGTTGTTGTCAGTTTTCTTGTTTCTGAAGGAGAACAGCATAATACAATATTTACTGCCATTCATTTTGGAGCATATTATTTAAATAGCTTCCTGAATGTATTTGATCTTTTAACGTTTTTTTAGTAGCTATTTAACAAATTCTTCTTGTTGATTTTGGGGAGAGATGTTATCAGTTATTTAATTCCAAAAGAATTTCACTGTCAACTTTCCTGATATTCATTTGCTCAGCATGAATCATAGACTCATAGAGTGGCTAAGATTGGAAGAGACTTTACAGATCATCTACTCCAATTTACCTGCCATGGGCAAGGATGCCTCTCAGCTAGACTTGGTTGCTCAGGACCTCATCCAGACCAGCCTTGAACACCTCCAGGGGGGTATCAACAACCTCTCTGGGCAACCTATTCCAGAGCCTGTGCACATTTGTACTGAATAAATGGCAAAGATATCCTGTCACCTGTTCCCCTCTGTGATAAAAACACATACAGCTGCTTTGTAACATAGACCAACTCACTTCTCTAAGGTCCAGGAGATACCTGTAATCAGATATACCTAAGTGACTGAAAGCCAGAAGCCTTCACTGTCAGTGTCTAACCACAAGCACTTCATTTGGTTAGCTGGGAAAGAGGCAGATAAAAGTGGCTTTAATCCAGACACATGGTCCCGACTGAGGTCTTACTATAACACAGATTTTTCTTCATGCATTACCTTCCAGATTGCCTTTTCAAATTCATGAGAAAGATCATTGAATATCTAGAGAAAAACCTGGAGACAGAATAGGAATTATTACAAATGCCACAGCTTGTCCGTTGCTTGTATCTGCCCCTGGGTCAGCCTATGCCATGGACAGCAGTATGAAATTCTGCAGCCACTGCTTGAGTTTTTCTGTGTGTTGACCCAGCTCACTGTGGAGATTTCCAAAATCTGTAGGTGATCAGGTATGAAGTCTAAGTCTGTTTCATAGCTGGGAAAGGGTAGATACCCTGTTTTCATATAATTCTGCATAATGTAATTTTTCTATCTCATTCAGTCAGCTGCAGTATCTCTCTTCTTTGCAGCCCAAGAAATCCTCACTTTACATCTTCCTCCATCATTTTTTATCATATCTACACCACCCTATATGTTCTTGTCTGTTTAAGTTTGCTAGGCAGGAAATCATCACGCCTTACATAGTCCTACACGCCTCCTCTTGTACTTGTCTCTCATTTTATTTCACACCCCCTATTTTGTATTTCCAGGCAGTTGCCACCTCTGTCAGTCCAACTTGACTATATGATCATCCCACTGATTATGTTTCACCTTCTGCTTTCCCCAGTTCTTATGGTTTTCAACATTTCAATTGATTTTGCTGGCAAGGTTTTGGTGCCAATTAACCAAATAATTCTTCCTGCCATCAGCTGCTATCAATGGGGTTAAGTGTCCACAAACGTTTGAGAACCTGAGTCTTAATTTCCACCCATTTTAAGGGGAAACAAGCAGCTCAGACAGTTTGGGAGCCTTGATATCTTCAGAGAGTGCCTGTGCTGGACTGGGCAGTAGAAATCTGCAGTATCTTGAATGAGTAAAAGCATGAAAAGAGCAAGCTTATCGTGTTTATAACAACAGTAATAATATTGCAGTCCGTACGTGTTGCCTTATTGTGCATTTATAGCCAGGATCTGCGGGTGCCCCGGGGCTCAGTGTGCACTCCCAAAGACACTCTATTTGCATGTACACCACATTCTATAAATAAAAAATGGAAATGTCAAAGGAGCATTTTAAAACACTCTGTTATTTAGCAGTTACCAGCAGATCTTGTGCTTTTCAGTCATTAGTCTTCTGCAAGCTCTCCCTGTATGTTGTGACAAGCTGTGGATGTTCTAGCTTTGCTGCCAGACTGCAACCAAAGCAAAAGAAAAAAAAAAAGAGATGGGGGAAAAGTTACCTTTAAATCTGTGTGTCTTAAGATAAGACGATAAAATCCTCCCTGCAGACAGGCCCAGCCTGGCAGGAGTGATGGCTAAGCCCCATTTCCTCTTGCGAACTGCCATTTCACTGACAACCTTAGACGTGCAGCCCTACGCACCAAGGGACACTGATGGTCCATGAAATTTGAGCCTGTATCAATGATACATTTAATTTCCCATCCTTCACTCCAGTTCCAGACAGACATAATTCATGAAGGACCGGCTTTACAGTTAGCAAACAGAAACAAATCCAGTGTAAACAAAAATAAACCTATTTTTTACCCATCCTTTCTTTTTCTCAAGACCTGAGAGATTATTAAAGCAACACAAGATTACTGCTTGGGCAGAAAGCATGAGGTGTAAAGTATATGGAGGAAGCAGTGAGACCTCCAAGGTCTCTGAGCAGGGTTTGTTCTCACACTTCCACCTTTTTTTTTTTAGCTTTTCCACCCTCTGCAGCTCTGCTAGCTCTTACCTCTGGCTAGGGCACACAGGATCAACATTCCTGCAGCATGTCTTCTTCCCAAATATCCCATGTGAGTGAGCTGACAGCCAGCTCTTCCTCCCTCTTCCCTGGCAACAGGAAGGTTGAAACTTTCATCAGGACTGCCAGCCCAAAGGAGAAAACTGAGTGTTCCAGGGAGAGGTTCCTGCATCTCCATAGTTTCCTGCCCTCTGAAGCTGACCACCCCTGTCCTCTGCTGTCCCTTTTTTCTGCTGATTTCTCCCTTACCAGGTTCTTCTGATTTCATCTCTGGGAGTCACACAGGTTCATGTCAACTAGATAACCCAGGGAGATGTGACATATTTAACCACTACAGTCAGCTCCCTTACTTTTCACCCTCTAGAACATAACTTTCATGTTTTCTTTTCAGCAGAAGGCAGAGCATTCTCATGCAATGACCTCTTAGAGATGAGTACATTTATAGCTCTTCCACCCCTGCAAAAGCAAAAGTAATAATTTAATTTGCTTTCCTAAAGCAAGACTCTTCCTACACCATTATATTAGCACTTACCCACTGTCAAGGCCACAGTGCATGGTAATTCCACAGCCACAGGAAATAAAACGTCTGTGCTTTAAGGTACCTGGGTCATTAGGGAATTTATCTGAGTTATTTTTGTGCTTGGGATGGAATGGAAAGGTTAGTCCAAACTCAGTAAGCCCTGAATGACTGTCTACCTATTTGCTGCCTATGTCTGTAGACATTTCACCTTTAAGGGTCACAGCTAGCACCCACATGGGTAACAACAAGCACCAAATCACAGAATTATCAAGATTGGAAAGGCCAAGATCATCAAGTCCAACCCTCTACCCTGTACTTCTATGTCCGCTAGACCATGTCCCAAATTGACACACCTACTTGCCTTTGAAACACCTCCAGTGACAGTGACTCCAGCACCTGCCTGAACAGCCTGTTCCAATGTCTAACTCTTCTTTCACTAAAGAAACATAAGGCCATGTCTTCCACTTCCCCATGTCTCTGCCAGGCTTGGTGGCTCTTTACCGAGTGGCCAGCAGCAATAGTCCCCAATGTAGAGAATTACTCCTAAGCACTGACCAGCAACCCTCTGCTGCCATGCTCCACCTCAGAGGGCTTCCATGGTCCAGCACCTTCACGGTTTACTCTTCTTGAGATGAGGCTGTAGCTGTCAGCTCTGCCTAAGCAGGTCTTGTGGCCCCAAGAAAAAGCAGCTAAGCCTGAAAGCCAGGACCTAGGCAGGTCCTCTATGCAAGCATCTTGGCAAGCCAAAGCACTGGGTCTGAGTAAACACGACTTGTGAGCCTAAACCTGAGCTAAGTCCTGGACTTCCCAGAGCAGGCAGTCACCAGCTGGACAAGACCCAAGCAATTTTAGGAGCTGGTTTCCAAGGTAGCCCCCCAAGCAGTTGCACATCAAGGCTGCAGGATCAGCAGAAGCAGCAAGTGAGAGGGAAGGAGGGGGGACTTTGCAAACTGCCTGTGTGGTTCATACACAACTCCACACTCGTTTTTCCACATGTCAGTAAAGGGTACTACCACACATGAAATTACCTGCACCCCCACAAACATCTTCCTGATTTACTGTTGGGTCATCCCAGAAAAGGTATCACTGTAGATGAAGCTGCAAGCTTAAAAATTGCTGGCATGGACTTTTTGATTATGATTCTGTTTCTTATGTGAGAGATGAGCTGCACTCCCAGCTCTGTGTTCTTTATTTGCAGGTGATTTTTACTTAACTGCACTATTGATCCCAAGATGGATAGGAAGCCCAGCAGCTTAAGCCCTGTCCCTGAAGCTGTGAAAGCTTCATTAGATTTATTAAATTCCCCAGGATACACTGAGGCTCAGCAGTCCATCTAGCAAAAAGGCTTTACATGTTACTCATGCTCCAATGATTTGTATTCCTCACTGAATTAGTGAGTTTTTATTAGCATTATTGTTTAGACTTGAGGTTTCTCCTCTGGCTCAACTGTATGTGAAATACCACCAATTAATAGAAGCAGAGGAGAGCATCACACTCACTACAAGTCACAGATATCCTTCTCTTCACCTCACTGTAATCTCCAGTTCATGTCCTTTCACTCTGGTGGGACAGATTTGTCCATAGCAAGAAAACATGCTCTTTTTCACAAGAAAGTGATCATCACTAAATGACTGGATTTTCATCCCATTTCCTGCTTGCAAAAACTGTTGGACATGGCCATGTGTTTTAATGTACCTGTAGCAGTGATAGTAATGGTAGTAACAAAAATGGAGCTTTAAAAGACAGAGCTCCTTGGTTTTCTTCATTTCTGCCCTCAGAGCATCAAAGTTTTTTACTTGGTTGCTTTTTCAAGGTAGTTCTCTTCAGGACTACATTTAAGTAGTAATTTCAAGGAGACATTTCCCAAGCAGTATCCCCAGGACATACACGGTATCAGTTTTGCACATACTTTTAGCTACATCTGGTGATCACAGCCTGGCTGGAGCAGCCAGATGCAAGATTCATGTGTGTCTTGGCTCACTGGGCTGCAGCCAAGGTATCTGCCCCACAGTGGTGCAACCAAGCCCCTTGTCCTTCCTTGCAGTTATTTTGCAGGTGCAAAGTATCCTTTAGTATCACAGTAATGATGAGGCTGGAAAAGACCTTAAAGATCATCCAGTCCAACCTAAAACCAACCAAGTAAACCTAACATCTACCATCTAGATCATACTTCTCAGCACTTCATCCACACTAACCTTGAACACCTCCAGAGACGGCGACTTGACCACCTCCATGGGCAGCCCATTCCAAAATCGGATCACTCTTTCGGTGAGAAACCTTTTCTTAATGTCAACTCCCCCGATGGAGCTTAAGACTGTGACCTCTTGTCCTATCTCCTTGATATATATCCTCCTTGTCCAGGGAGAAAAGACCGGCCCCCACCTGACCATAACCACCTTTTAGATAGTTATAGACAGCGATAAGGTCACCCCTGAGCCTCCTGTTTTCCAGGCTAAACAGACCCAGCTCCATCAGCCTCTCCTCGTAGGACTTACCTTCCAGGCCCTTCACCATTCTAGTTGCTCTTCTCTGGACTCGTTCCAGCACCTCGACATCCTTCCTAAACTGAGGGGCCCAGAACTGAACACAATACTCCAGGTGCGGTCTAACCAGTGCCAAATACAGATAATTTATGCCAGACTTCTCTCCCTTGGCTACAAAGGGAGGTGGCATGGGGCACCCCACTGTCCCAGCCCTAGCAAAGATTGACACTGGAGCAGACAGATTCCCTCACCTGCAACCCTTTCAATGCAGTTGTAGCCTCCTCCACAGTGCATCACAAGCCAACTAGTCCCCAAGGGTGGTTAAACAGCAGCAATGCATCAACCTGGAGCAGGGGATGAGCAGGAGGGTTTAATTGGTGGGTGGAGAGTTCCTGGAGCTTCTCAGCCAAAAAGAGCTATTGGATGCACAACGTGTTGCTGTAATTAAAATCCCTTTGATGAAAACCAACTGCAGTAGGCAGTCCAGAACTAAACAGCTACTTTCAAATGCAATTCTCCACATATAATTCTGTATGACCTTTAGAGAGCTTTTCTGCTGTGCTGGTAATTTTCACCGGTCCCTTAGGTGGGCACTTAAAGGAGTCTTCACTAGCTTTGCCCGTAGCAGTTCCTGAGTTCTGGTGTTCACAGCCACAGACCCATGCAGCTTATTTTCTTCAATGTCTATTTTTATACATCCTTTTAATGAAATATTTGGCTGCTGCAATCATCTTGATTAATGAATGTGAGCAGGACCCCTCCCTGTTCAATGACTGGGTCCTTCTCTTCATTTCACACCCACCTCACAGCATTCTCCCTCTAATATAGGGATGGACATATACGGCGTCTTGTCAGAGCCTGATTTATTATTTCTGTGAACTGCCAGAATTTATTTCTGGCTGTGGAACTAGAATCTGAAATAGGGAATTACTTCCCTACAAGGCAGGCTACCTGCACAACTAACCCCGTGACCATGTTGTTTATTTAAATATATTCTTTTTAAAAGCTATTGAAAAAGGTCTACATCTCTTCAAGGCCATTTTTCAAGATCTTACTTTATTTAAAAGTGCAGCCCTCGTAAAAACCTCTGAATGAAAACACTAAACATATTTCAAAGCTGTCCAGGAGTTATTTGGGCTGGTTTAACAATGCCCATGCATTACAGCTAATCAAGGCGATACTGCTGGGACAAAGCAAGGCCAGGCAGGTTAAGGTCCTGCTTTGGAAAATCACATCACAAGCAGCAGCTGCTGCCCCAGAAGAGCTCACAGTAATTACAGCCCCACACCAGGCATAATGGGATGGAATCCAGTGCAGTTTGTGAAGCCCAAAGTACACCCGTGGTGCATCACAATTCTACAAACAACCACGGCAAGCATTTTCACTAGACCCCGAAGGAAAGCTTTATAATTATACACAGGGGAACTAGGAATCTATTAAGTTATTTGGCACCTAATAATTTCTGTCAAATCCGGTGGTTGTGTCAGCTGCTTATTAGCTGTACTAGATTCCCGCAGACAGAAGGCATCCGACATCTGTCTGCAGCACAGCATCATCCTTTGATTTGTTTCAGGCCACTTGTATTTGTCACACCACTCCCCTTCAGGAAGCCACCACCTGAAATAGGTTAGCTGTCAGCCACACTCTGTACATTGATCTTTGTGAATTATGGTGGTACAAGCTGTGGGCTGAGCAAGTTCCAGCTGTCTACAGGGCTGTTTTAAGAGAAGATTGTACTTTAAACTCAGGTGAGCCAAAGAAGAAGGAGGAAGTTTTCCTACTGCAGTACATCATACCCTGAAGGCTTTGTGGTCTTCCCTAGAACAGGATTGAACAGCCCACTAGATGACACAAACAGTATTTGTATCTGACATAATATTTAACAGCTAAGTAGTCTGTGCTCCTGCAAGGTAAAGGAGAAAGAAGCATCATCAATAGACGTTTTAGAGGCATGAAAGGTAAAAATGACAGTTGTGAGGCTCCTTGAGCAATCATTGTGTAGTAATGTTAAGGAGTAATGTAATTTAGATTTCTGTTTGCTGTTCCTATTTTATAGCCACTAAGAACATCAACAGCCCATTCCCTCCTCTCCTTTTCTCCCATTTGCCTTCGCTGTTTTACTGTGGAGCTGCTTGTCTGAAAGTCCATCTCAAATTCAGATGACTCAGGAGGACCTTGGGCTAGTTTAGCACCTCAGATGAGTTACTGCTCTGCTTCACGGCTGGTATCTGTGCCTTACCCTCAGCTGGGGTAGCAGAACAGCACAGGGAACCTGGAGAGGTCTCCTTTATCATTAGAATCATAGAATCATATATTCATTAGGGACCTCGAAAGATCATCTAGTCCAATCCCCCTGCCACAGCAGGACCACCTAGACCAAGTTTATTAGAACATGTTCTTGGGAAAATCCCCTAGTTCTCTTAATGTAAAATGTTGTCAAAAGCAACCATACAAAAACAGAGGAAGTGCTGGTGGCAGTGATGCCTTCTCCTCAGGCAGATCTTTTTTGTAAAGCAAGATCATGGTTATGATGCTGTAAAAGAGAGAGGACAGAAATATCCAGCCTTGGTGAGGCTACACCTCCAATACTGTGCTCAGGGGTCTTCACTACAAGCCACAATGCCGTAGGGTTTGCATCCCCACCTGTGTATAAATAACTCAGGCATTTTAGTCTCATAAGCAACCCGATATTTTATCTCCTGATTTACTCAAAAAAGCATACTGAATTTTGATTATCATCTTATTTCTATGTAATACCTAAAATGTCATACTAGACAGGCTTCTATAAAAATATATAGATATATAAAAATATATACAATTTATATATGTACATATTTATATTTTATATATAAACATATATAGAAATAAATGTTTAAAATACTCATATTGTTAATATATTTATATTTTCTATTAATATATAAATAGATGTAAATTATCACAATGCAACAGTCTCAGAAATCTTGTACTCATCATAGAATCACAGAATCACTGAGGCTGGGAAGACCTCATCAAGTCCAGCCTATGACCTAACTGCCACATCAGCTAGATCATGGCACCAAGTTTTCTTATAAACCTTGAGGGATGGTGACTCTACCACCTCCACGGGCAGTCTTTCCAATGTCTAACCATCCTTTTTGTGAGGAAGTGCTTCCTAATACCCAAACTAACCCTTCCGTCATTCAGCTTCAGGCCCTGCCCTCTCATCCTATCACTAGTTGCCTGGGAGAAGAGCTTGACACCCACCTGTCTACAACTTTCCTTCAGGTAGTTATAGAGCATGATAAGGTCCTCCCTGAGACTTCTCTTCTCCAGGCTAAACAACGCCAGCTCCCTCACCCTCTCTTCATAAGACTTTCCCTCTAGTCCCATCACCAGCCTTGTTGCTCTCTTCTGGACCTGCTCCAGCACCTCAGTGTCTTTCTTGAAGTGAGGGGCCCAGCACTGCCCCCAGCACTTGAAGTGAGTCCTCACAAGTATCAAGTGTAGGGGGAAAATTACGTCTCTAGTGCTGCTGGCCACGCTATTCCTGTTAGAAGCCGGGATGCCACTGGCCTTTCATGCCTCCTGAGCACAATTCTGACTCATATTCAGCTGGTTATCAACCATTACTCTCAGATCCCTCTCTGCCAGCCCATTCTCAAGCAACTCATCCACCAGTCTGTAGCTCTTCTGGGGTTCTTGTGACCAAAACGTAGGACCCTGCAGTTGACCTTGTTCAGCCTCATCCCATTGGCCTCTGCCCATTGACCCAGCCTGTCCAGATCTCCCTGCGGCATCATCCTGCTCTGCTCCAGCAGAGCAACACCTTCCTCCCCTCCAGCAGATTGACACTATCCCCCAATTTGGTGTCACCCAGAAATTTACTAAGGGTACATTTGAGCTTCTCATCCAAGTTATCATATAAGGACTCATCTGTAAAAAGTCTTTTCTACCACATCTTAATTTTTTAATTTAAAAGGGCAGATAGAGATTACTGGAATCACTGCTGTCTCCAGTGACTGGCTTCACAGTGTGGGATCCAGCCGTGAACAAGTAAAAACAAGCAAAGCATCCTTTCACTTCACTACTAGTTGAGCACTGTTTTGTTTTCATATCAATATAAAGACAGTAATAAATACAAGTCAGTTTTGCTTACCCCAGTTAACAAGGACATTTTATGTGTTCTCTTCAGTCAGAATACTACTGCAGAGGCAAACCAACTCTGTTATTAACACAAAAAAAACTACTATAGAAAACTTAATTCAGGGTTTATGTCTTTGCAGTTGCCTATTGTAGTCTCCTGCTCTTTTTCTAATTCCCTATGTAAAGAGCACCCTCCTCCCTCTGCTAAACTACTGACACTTCCAGTGATAACCTCACTTCAGCAGAAAGCCCCAACACAATGGCTCTAGATGAGAGGGTAGAAGGTGGTGGTAGTCACCAGACCAGGCTGGTGGTGCCATGCTAAGGTGCTGTCTGAAAGCTCCAGGTGTGTGGTTTGAAGCAAGGAGACTCCCAGCCATGCATCCCCTGCCTTCTGCATTCTTAAGAGGCATTGATTGTTCCTCAGGTATTGGAAAGGTGCCTTTCTTAATCTACTGCCCCAATTGAGTGAGTAGGAGCCCCTTTACACTTACTATCTTCCTCTTTATGTCTACATATTTGTACCTCTCCTAGAATTCCCAGCATGGCCTTGATCCTCACCACAAATGGCACAGAGTCCCCAGACCTCAGCATCGTCTCTGGTTTCTCAGCCTGGTTCTGCTGTCACAGCATAGCCACTGTGCTCATTAAGGGACTGAAAGGCACACAGGAGTAATTGAGAAAAAGGACAACACAGAAGACACTAGCAGAGTGCTACAGAATGAGACATCAACCCCACAGGTTGTGGAGTATCATCTCCTGTCGTCCCTTTGGTTGTTAATTTTGACCTATTCAGCTCTGTAGGGCAAAGGCAGTAAATGAGAAAGCCTTTCCCTAGGTACAACAGGGGAAGGAGGAGAAATGCAGGGATTTAACACTCAGTGTTTGCACCAGCAGAGGGCTGCTGCTACTTCTGCTTCCCGTCGCACAGGTTCAGTTTGTCGTGTCTGTGCACTGAGGAACTGGATTGTAAGTGACCAAGTTCACTGAAGAAACCCCTGTGGGCATCCAGAACCACTAGCATCACCCAAGGAAACACAGGGGCTGCAGTCTTGTCAGCACAAAGTCTCTGCAGCTCCTTTTGCCCACTCCATAACCTCCATTCAGCCTCACCAGCTCCCAAGGCATCAGACACCACCTCAACTTAACCTTAGAGGCAGACCCTCGTTTGTCTCACTTTGACAGATTGGAGCAACTTCCAGGTGCTGCAGCAAGCTGTGTCCTGCTGAAGGACCTGCAGGGCAAAAGGGAGCAGGACGGTTGGATGTAATGCACCAAGAGGGCTGCAGGTGGAGGAAGGTCTTGGCATGTGGCTCCTTAACACCTTGCTTCTTGTTGTGCAGACTTCGGAGAAGTAGAAGTGACAGGCTTCCAGCTGTTGCTCATCAGCCTACGTTTAGAAGTCTGCAGTCAAAATTTAAGCCCAGGAGTGCCCCAGCTCCAGGCCAGAGACTGCGCAGGGGTGGCTGATGGCACAGAGTTTCATCAAGCACCTTCCTGGTGAAAACATCATTCTTCTCTTACAAACCCACTCTTTGAGTAAAAGCACATTTTGCTCAGAAGCAGTTGATGAGCTACACTGACAACAGTGCTGTGACACCTGTGTGGCAACTATCATCACATCGAGGTATTATCATTATCTATGCTTAGCGGTTGACAAGAACACACTAACAGCACTTAGTTACAACAAATCTCGATCAAGACTCTGACAGAGCAAATTTCTGCCTGGCTTTATCTCTGCTTGTGGGTGCAGCTGGTCTTAGAAGACATTGGCATTGCCTGCAGCATCCCTATGATATCTCCTGTGCACTCCATGAATTAATTTAGAAGTGAATTGAAGTGAGAGTATGAAAACCTGCATGTTCTAAGTGTGACATCTCCCCATACATTGACTCCCCTACAATGCATCTCTGACATTTCTTTTGCTGAGGAACTATCCATATGTAATTTCATAGTACTTCTGTTGGCTGGAGAATCTTGCAGGCTGAGCACCCACATCTGCAAAGAGACACCGACTTATTTGCTCCAAAGAGGATGACAAGGCTCTACTCTTCCTCACTTTGATGTGTCTAGAAGGCACCAGCTTTTCCATGAAGGTCTGCCATCAGATGCTTTCAGCTAGATGCTTTTTTTCTAGGCAGGTTGTACCAAGCGGTTTTCCAGGCTGCAGCAGTGCAGGATTTCTTGTGGGAAAGTGCCATCCCGTGGCTGAGTGTGAAACCCTGAATGCATCAGACAAAGCTTCCTCAGACAACTAAATGCATAGTAAATACACTGTATTTACTGTATTTCTATAGTGTAGATAATACACGTTTAAGCACAGACATGCTGCAACAAGGCCAACTGCCCAACTCCCAGCCCCTCCACGTTAATCTGCATTGTATTGGATTCCTGAATCTTCCTTATTTTCTGGAGTTTCACCTGACACTTTGTTATCTGCTAGCTGTTCGGGGCACAGCTTTGGTTATTTGTAACCATTGTAACAGGGTCTGGTTAAATCGGAGTTTAGAAATTGGAGAAATTGGTGAAAAGATTAAACCAAAACTAATCACCTCCCTGCAAGATGGAACGGTATCAGGGGTTTTCACATCAGACCAGGGCTGCTTCTGACAGACCCCTGGCACACCATGGGCAGCAGCACTCTCGACCACAGGGATCTGCTGCAAGGGATCGGTGTGGAGGCTCTGGGTTCATGTGCCTGGGTAAGTAAAGATGGACACCTGGGCACATTTTTTGCTTTCCCAACTCAGCATTTGGTTCTGAAGAAGGAAACAAAAAAATAAACCTTAGTGATAACAACTAAGACATTTCTCTTAGTTTTACTGCTGCAAGAGTTTTGCAGAAACCAAAACACAGAAACCAAAGTCGTTATGAAGCAGTAACTTGGAAGTGCTGTCCCACCAGTGGGCAGCAGGAGCCAGGGCAGCTCAGTGTGCCCAGCAGCTGCCTGTCACCAGCTTTTCAAGTAGCATTCCATTATCACAATTCCTTCACATCTGTTGTTTTCACAGAACGAGGAAGTGAGCCTAAACTGACTTGGCAGAGACCTTTGATTTATTGAGTTCAGCAGCATGAAAATACCAGCTTATAACCACACTGAGCCAATTAAACCTGGAGCCCTCCTTTATCTAATAGAATAAAATCAGACTGCTGGAGATCAGAAGAGTGAGTCAGTTTCAGGCAGGCTGCTCTGTAGCTGTTTAGTTCCCCTTGCAACGTCCTATGCAGAAGCAGCACTGCCCTGGGTCACCCAGCACTCACCATGACAATAAAAGCATGAGTGCTCTTTATGCTGCTTCCCAAGATCAGCTTGTTAAATCCTCTATAAGCACAGTGACTGGGGTACATTTGAGGATTTGGAATACACACCAACATAGTGGCTTTCCCACCTCAGGGTTCTACACTTGCATTTTGAGCACTTCCAGCTCAGTCACTCATTGAGCCCCATGGCCACAGCTGCACCCAGCCTGTTGCTGGAAGAAATTTAGAGCTGCTTGCTTCTTCTGTCACTGCCTAGTGACAGATTTGACTGTCATTTGCACTTCACCAAAGAAGCATGAGTAGTTTAGGTAAAGAACTTTGTGTGCTCTTGCATATTAACTAGCAACACAACAGGACTTTCAAATAAGAGAGGAAAAAAAGCTGCATTTGTACAGTGGTGTAAAAAGTGTGCAATTGCCTTCTTCACATAAGCTCCCTGATAACCAGCCCTAGAATTAAATATGCCCTAGTTTTAAATATGTTTTCTCCTAACTTTGTTTGTTAAACACTTGCCTTGACAATTAAAATTTATGGTTTCTTTAAACCCAACTCAACATACAACCACAACAGGAGCTCTATGGGGGAGGTTTTAATAATTGCCTTTATTCACACTGCAAGGTCTCCTTTACACCATCCATGGGATGACCAAGCCGAAGGCTGCTCCTGCCCAGCCTCTCCATCACCTGACCAGCCACAGCAGCTCAGATTTAGTGTTGGACACCTATGCAAGCCATTCCCAGTGTTATTTCCATCACAGAGGACTGTATCTAGTGCATGTTGATGGTTCAGTCCAAGCCAATAATGGGAGCTGCTTATAGATTTTTTCCTTTCTCTTATGCACAAATGGTAAAAGTTTAAAGCAGCTTTCTTGGAGCAATGCGAAGATGAACACACTCTGGAACAAACCGGTGTAACAAAAGACTGAGTTCCCATATACCTGAGTTTGTCATTGACATGCAAGTGAGCCAGACAAAACCATATCTTTCCCCTGAATAAGGCAGACAACATATGGGCTGCTAAGCAGCACTGAGGGCACACACAGCACCTCCTCAGAGCGCTGAGGTCCATCAGTGAGACAGTGACCTTCTCTTCAGAACGCGAGAGTCTAGTTCTGTACAAAGGGTTGAGTTTGGTGTGAAAGGTACCTAAAGCCACATTGTGCTGGGCTATTTGCACTTCATTTTGGCCGCAGGGATCCTTCAACCTAGGAAAAAAACCCCTTCTGTCCTTAGTCCCAAGCATAAATTATAATGAAAACCCCAGCAGCATCTGCATTTCCTCCACTGAATACAGCTGGAATGCAAACTCCATCCTGTTTTACACTGAGCAGCAACCCCTACTCTCAGCCTGACAGCTTTCACACTCCCACTGCAGGACTCACATGCCAGCTGTCTCCTTCCCTTGACACACCATCTATTTACCATTCCCAGTCATTATTGTATGTCATCAACAGTTATGATTGTGCCAGATACACAGCCCTAGAGGCTGCCAACACCAGAAACAGCCCCCAGTTCTGTAAATTACCAACCTGACAGACCTGCCTGCAACTTCACCAGACGCTCCCCCTTCCTGTTGCAGCCGTTATCATATTCTCCCTCTCCTGCAAGAGCCCAGCTGCTGACACACAGCACATGAGAACCACCCATCTCTCTTTGGACACGCCACACACAAGAACAGTTATATTCTGAATATTTGGGTGTCACTACTAACTTGCTCAAACCCAAGGCACCTCCACTTACAGACTGTGAAGGATCTGTACAAATCGTCTGAGCACTTCTCGGAGCCTCCCCAAACTGTCTGCAACTACTTGCCCAGGTCCCAGCCTATCAACTCAGCTCTACTGGTGTCTTTACACTGAGTACCCAGTGACTCCCAAGATCCAACAACAGAATGGAACAGCAGAAGGGAATGAGTGAAAAACCACGTCTGATCTGTGTTCCAAAAAGTCACAAACCAGAGTGCTGATCTTGGTTAGGGCTAGCTGCAGCACTACTCCAGCTCACCCACACCAGGGCAGTCCTTCAGCTAACGGTGTGCCTCCTCATCTGCTCTTTGTGTACATCTGTACACAGCCCTAGAGATCCCCACAGAGCTGTGTGACAGGAACCCACAACTCTTGTTCTTTACACTTTTTCACTGCTTTAGGTTTGAAGAAACCAAGTTTTCCAAATGAATGTTTAAGACTCAGCTTTCTGGAGGAGAACTCACACAACCTTGCCTTCAGGCCACTGCAGTGTTTCAGGAAATCCAGTCACCAGTGCATGATGCAGTTGCAGAACCAGAGGACAGCTTAAATTAACTTCTTTATTTTACACAAATTTGCCTGTCGGTCTTTATTAGCAAATGAATCAGTTGGCAGTAATGACTCCAAAAGTCACTACTTGAGAATCTCTAAAAAACTGCACCATTGAGCGGGAGATGTTAGTAATAGTTTGGTAATACAATGATTTAATATTTCCTGTTTTCCAGTAAATAAATAGTATTTACTGGAAAAATACCATATTTATCCTTGATTTGAATTCACGTGCTCTGAGCAACCATAAGCTCTGGCAATTGAGATAAACTTCTCAAAAAAAAAAATCTGAGGCATTTTTACAATTCAGAAGAAACCAAGAGATCTCCCTCTTGTGGTCTTGTCTGTAAACAACCTTAACTACTTTGCAAGTTCAGAAGTGTCTAAAGCAGTTTTCTTTCATCAAATATTAACAGAACTTGTAAGCAATTCCATTCAACATATAAAGTGTTCTCCCTGGAAAGAATGAGAAAGAGATGGTTTTCACTTTATTTTTATCTACATGGTATTTTCTTGCAGAAAAACCACAGAGATTGAAAACGCAGAGCTGTCGCAGAGCTGTCTCTTAAAGCAACACCTCTTGAAAGAGAGTGGGGGGAAAACGTTACAGAACAGAGTAGATGAACAAACCCAACACCAGCAGAGATGCCAGGTTTATGTAGGTAAGCGCTATCTAGATGAACATACAAACTGCAGTTCTAAAATGCTCACACTTCGTTTACACAAAGCACAGAACAATCTCTACCTCACAGACCAATCTTACTCCTCAAAAAACCACAGCGGATATGTAGGAATCCATGTTCACAGCTTCCCATGTAATGAGATTAACAAGTCTGACACAAACATAAAAAGAAATTTTGTGCCTTTATTGGAATGGTGTTAGGCTTTAAATACACCAATTTTGATAACCTGATTATTTGGTTTAATTAGAAATGACACTACAGAACTGCAATACTGGTCCAAACAGTCTTGTCTTTTTTTTTTCTTAAAGCAAGAGATAGTATGAAAATGCACCAAGTAATCAGAAAGCACTAGCAGGCATCGGTTAATCCAAGATACTAGCTTCTTAGTTCCAAAAGCACTCGCATTGTATGGAACCCAGGATTTAAAGTGGTCATGATTTGCAAGAAGTATTTGCATGAGTCATGACTCTTTTTCTTTTAATTTACTTTAAGGTTGGTCACTGGTAAATTTTTTCCTCAAATATTACAGTTTCATATTTTTCCTCAAAGTATAAAAAAGTATGAAATATAAACAAGCTCCTGCACTGCACCCGTGAAAGGGTACAACGGAAGCATTAGAGAGCTGACTATCTACATACCATCAAATCCCACCAAATCTTGGATAATCCATTAATATACAAAATATCAGGGCACAGAAAGAACTAAAATCCACTTCTTTGTTGTTGTTCTGTTACGCACAGGTTCAAATAATCAATCTAAAAGAAAAAACGTGATCATTTTGGCTTTCCACTACATCCGCATGTTGAGACACTTATTAAAATAATCCTGCTTAATTGCGTTTGGTCTTTTTCTCATTGTCAAGTCATGTTTTTTTTAATCTTAATACCAGCCATCAGACAGACAAGTAATCAGAAAGACTTCTCCTCCTCCCCACCTCCCTAGCCCTGACCCCTCCAAGGTCAGCTTTAAGACATGACTCCAAACACGGGGTTGTGACGACAGATGCTAGGACCAATCTCTTCATAATCTTTTTTGGTATGGCATACTTGGTAGAATTCAGGCTGTAAAGGGAAGGAGAACAAAAATTAGTCGCTGGTACATACACCTGAATTTAGCATTGGCATAGCAAACAGAAAACACACAAATACAGATAACGTGGAAGACCTGAAACTATTTCATCATGCATGTGGCTAAACATCAACGCAACGTATTTTGCCACAAAACTAAAACTCACTATTTAATTCATAGTGAGCTGTAACTTCAGCTCTCTTGAATCATTAAAGACTAAAGCAAAACCTCTGAACGAGCAGGAAGGGTATTAGCTGCTACACAAACCTATCAGAAATGCCACGAGAGCATTTAATAGAAAGTGAAGGAGAGGTAACTCTCAAAGAGCAGCCAGAGTAACTAAAGCTCAACTCTATAACTAAACTTACTGTGGAAGCCAGCATGGATCCTCCAAACCAAACAGCGTATCTTTGCATATGGTGTGTGATGACTTGTACGTCGATGGGCTTCGGCTACAAAAGGAAAAAACACATATTCAAAGTCACTTCAGCTGTTAAAAATAGGTATTTTGAGAAAAGGAAGGTACATTCAAAGCTTACTCTTCACAAATTAGTATTTTCTTAAATGGGGAAGTGAACCTACAGGGTAAAATTTTCCTCCTTTACAAAGCAGACTAAGCAATAGTTAGTTTCTAAGTGACCGGTTGCTTGCTTTATCAGACACTTTCATTTGGACCCATTTTCCCCCAAAAGCTCCACCACTGCAGTATTCCTCTCCAATTATCCTCATTTTATTTTCTGCTGAGTTTCTTAAGGGATTTTTATGCAGTTGTAAGAATGGATGCAAACCATTTACCCCTTCAAAAAAAACAAATGGCTTTCAGAAAGCCAATTTTTAAGTTTCTTGTCAGTATTTTAACAAAGCATCAGCTGCAGACTAAGAAGTTTATCCAGGACCCACAAAGCCACAGTTATGCTTTTCAAAATTAAACTGCTCACTCCAGTCAGCCCTCCATATCTACATAAAACTTCAGTCTTTACTTGTGTTTATCAAACTCAGCAGTGCACATAATAGGGAATTAGAATTTAGGGGAAAGGGATCTGGACATCCTAGTGGACAGCAGGACAACTACAAGGCAGCAATGTGCTCTTGTGGCCAAGAGGGCCAACAGCATCTTGGGGGGGGGGAATCAGAAGGGGGGGGTTAGCAGATTGAGAGAGACTCTTCCCCTCTACTCTGCACTAATGAGACCACATCTGGAGTATTGTGTCCAGTTCTGGGCATCTCANGCCCTGGGGGGCTGTGGAGTCTCCTTCTCTGGAGAAGTTCAAGACCCTCCTGGATCTGTTCCTGTGCAACTGAGTCTCGATGATCCTACTGTGGCAGGAGGGTTTGGACTAGATGATCTATCGAGGTCCCTTCCGATCCCTGATGATTCTGATTCTATAATAGTTTCATAAACTAGTAATTAATTTGTTCCAGTACAATCTGCTGAAAGCTAAACTACATGAAATAGATCCTAAATCCCATCTGTAATACAAATTCAGACAGTGACTAATATCAAGAACAAAGAATTGCATTGGATGACCTTATTAATATCCTGCTTCCTTACCAAGTGGTAAAAAAATCAATAAAAACTGAGAATAGATTTGGTTACTTCCACTGACATACATAACTGAGCTTCAACTAGTACAGAACTGAAATTTCAGTACTGTCTACACAGCATATTACAAAGCCATACTGGAGGTTTAAGGATTGTTTGACCTGACTGGATTACTACTAAAAATAAAGTATGAAAATCAGTGCTCAACACAAGCCAGCAGTGAGAGCAGCCTAAACAGCCAACCATATCCTGGGCTGTACCAAAAGAACTGTCACCAAGAGGTGAAGGGAGGTTATTCTCCCTTTCTCATCTGCTTTTGTGAGAGCCCACCTGGAGTATTTCATCCAGTTTTGGAGTCCCTACTACTAAAAGGGCATAACTATTGGGGCATGTCCAGAGGAGGCCACAAAAGATGATCAGAGGGCTGCACCTGTTCAGCCTGGAGAAGACTGAAAGCATCTGAAAGGGGCCTACAGGAAAGCTCAAGCGGGACTTTTTACAAGGGACTCCAGTGATAGGACAAGGGGAAATGGCTTAAGGCTGTAAGAGAATATATTTACACTGGATCTCAAGAATAGATTCCTCTCTGTAAGGGTGGAGAAGCACTGGAGCAGGTTGCCCAGTGAGGCTGTGGATGGAAGTGTTCAAGGCCAGCTTGGATAGGGCTCTAGGCAACCTGCTCTAGTGAGAGGCAACCCTCTCCAGGGGGTTTGGAACAAGATCTCTAATGCGCTTTGCAACCTAAACTGTTCTGTGTCAACAGAAAAAAAACCACAAAAGTTAGATCAGAGGTTAGAAACGGAAAGAACATGAATTAAGGATTATGCAATTTATTGAAAATATGCAGTGACTTCTATTGGATGGAAAGGCCCCTCAGATTGTCTCTAGTTTAGCCTTCTCCTCAAAATAGTCAGCTATATGGTAAAAGGAAGCAATACGGAATTTTACCCAGCTGAATTTCAAACAACTCCAAGAACACACAACCTCTCTGGGCAGCTTGTTCCAATGCCCAATTATCCTCATGACTGACGTGGTTTTTAAATTTTATCCAAGCTGAATCTCTTTTGTTTCTACTTGTATCAGTTGACTCTCATACACCTATCACTCTGCACTCTCAAGGGCCCGATTCCTCTTCTTGTCTTCCCACATACACAGAGTGACTGATATAGACCCCTTTTCTCTAAACAGGCCACTTCTCTCAGCCTTTCTTCAAGGACAAGTGCTACAGACCTTTCACTATCCTGGTGGCTGAGCCATCTCTCAAGTTGAAAAGACTGTGGATGATGATTTCCAGTGAATCAATAAGCACTAAGTACAAAAAAAGCTGGTGAGTGGCCAACTGCTTTTATATAAAAGGCATGAAAGTACCATTCTTTCAATGGGCGACAGTGATTCAGTTCAATAAGGGACAGGCAGCACAAGTACAAACCTAGGGAAGCAGTAGTGTAGCTTCCTGCAATGAAATGATTACATAAATATTTTCCAGTACTTGTCCACAATTCCTTGTCCACAATTCTCTGTAATACCAAAGCTCTTCAGAGGTTCCTATAAGAACTTTTGAATAAATTTGAGACATTTCAACACACAAGAGCACCACTGCAATCTGTTATTTTCATATTTTGCAGGTACCAAGGGAATGACACTTGTTAAACACATTAACAGCAAGAACTAACCTTCAGTCTGCCACCACTAAGTTCTTCACTAAGTTTCAGTCTGGCATCGACGGTCCTTTTCAAGTCTCGCTGTAAACGGCGACCGAAGTCCCTGAACATGGTTGAGCCTCCAGAAAGGACAATATTCTGTTTTGAGTAATGAAAATTATTAACAGCTTCTGAAAATGTAGGTCTTCAATTTTATCTAGTTCTTAAATACTAAATATAGTTTTCAAAAATACAGTTAGCAGCTATGCTTTCACTTTAAGTTTTAAATTATCCAACACTTAAGCGTGACAGGACACAGATTCCGAAGGAGACTGTCACATAAAAACTGGCTGTGCCCTAAAATCCATTTATATCTTAGCACATCTCACTTCTTTTGCTCAGATTTATGTATTTATGTTTCCTTTTATACTTTTGAATAAGAGTTTGAGTATTGAAACATGAATTTAAGAAAGTCAGCAACAAAAAGCCTTCTGTATATTGGACTTGTTTCTAGAAAAATGGTTCCTTACTTGGTTGTTGATTTTTAAAATAACGTGTTAAATATGTATGTCAATACAAAGCACAAACCTACAACAAAAATTTAGAAAACCATTATAGCAACTGACCTTATACAGAGGACGTCTAACATCAATAGGACAATTCTGAATAACTTCATCTACTACTTCTGAGATTGGTTGCGTAAAGTCAGGATTAGCAAACTACAATAAAGAATAAAATCAACACAAGTCAACATGTAGGACTACATACTGGGAAGGGAGCAAAGAGAAGAAGGGAAGAGAAAGAGCCATCCTATTACACTAGAGGTGTCATGAAAACTAATAACGGAAATATTTACATTAGCTATTTTTCTACCATTTATAAAAGACTTCATAGAAACCTAAAGTACCTAGTTTATTAGGTCTTTTCTTACATAGTTTGCTAACTGCAAGAAGTCAAAAGAACACATACACTTCTGAAGCTGAGCACCAGAGCAACACAGAACAGCAAGGAAAAAACTGTGACAGGAGAATGTGGAATGATTCAGGAAGGGAGGGCTATTTAGATATCTGACTTTTTAACGGCAGGTAAGGAAACAGTACAATGTGGTGAGATACAGAAACTGTGTTAAAAAGATGAAAATAGGGGGTGAGCAATCCACTGATTTAAAAAATTTCAAATGCAGTGTCTGAATGTGCATAACGATCACTAACAGTCAAGAATCAAATCCACACTGACTTAGAACAATAGCTAGCACCTGCTTCTAAGTGAGGAAAAAATATAAACTGGGATATCAACTTCTCTACAAGTTTGCAAATACTATTTATATAGCAACAAGTCAAACACATGCGAGTGCAGACAACTCAAATCAACTTACCTCAGGATGGAAGAAAATCTCTGGCCCAAGGAACCTTTCGTAGCCAACGTCAATGGTAAATTCTTTCTTTGAGATAGCATTAATTCCAGTATACTGTTTAATCCACTTTGTACCATCTGTGTCATACTTGTTAAATTCTTTTACTAAGTCAGGGCAAACGTAACTAAAGCGTTCCTGGAAATTGAATATGTATGGTTAGTTCTTAAGTATAGCAGAGGTAACAGCATGAACTTTTTAAAAGTACAGTAATTTAAAACTTTATACACTAAGTTTTGAATTAGCAGAAACAGAATAGGCCTCAAAAGGTGGCTGAACTGACATTTATTGTATGATACAGTTAGATAATGGCTCTGCATTTCTGTGTGGCATTGAAAGCAACACATCTTGCTGAGCTAAATTACTTTTCTTCTATTTTTCCCCTAAACATCTACGACAGCGAGAAAAGAGCTCTAAAGTATTATTGAAGAATTGGCACAAAACCAAGATTTAACAGTACTTTAAGCTGAAAGCCTTTCAGAATAGCTTTGTACTACAAAAAAGAACATATCCACATTCAGAAAGAATAAAAGGCTAATTACAGCTCTTTACATTACACATTCCACCAAGAACATTTTCTACTGAATATTGCAATATAATAATAATGAGGGGGGAGGACAAAGGGTAGACAAGTGGAGAGTGAAATTCTAGGGCAAACTGAGTATAAGCCAACTGTATTTCATGCTATTGTTTAGACGTTTTTATATTATTTAGGAACAGGGCATCATTATCTGGAATGACAACTATTTTAAGATATTATTTTAAAAATAGCTCTGATCAAGCTCTGTTCTTAACATCTGCAACATTCACATTACCTTCACTGCTTTAGCTGTTTCCAGGGATTGTTCAGGAGGAATTCCTACTTCTCGCTCCCTCAGTAACTGTTGGATGAAGTACGTTATATCTCGCCCAGCAATTGGAATGTGTTTGATACAGCTGCCAATCACGTATCCTTCTGCCTGTGAGTGAAATTAATTAGGAGAAAGATATTGATGTGAACTCTTTTCAACAAAGCTTAAGAGGATGAGAGAAGGACATGAAATCGAAACTCTGTTTACTACCTGTGAGACTGAAGTCCTTAAAGACCAGGTTACTTAATTACTAGAAATCCCACTCTCCGTAGCTTTATTTGGGCATATTGAAATGTTCCACTTTGCATGATTTCATGATTCTTACGAGGTTAGGAGGAACAGAAAGGTCACCAGTACAGAAGGTTGACATAGCTATACTCACTGTTCCTTGGCTTTTATTTTCTTTTCAAAATGAGGTTACTCTTACCAAAAAGGTCAAGGAACATGAAAAAATATTTTTGAATAAATGATGTGGCTCTGCAGTCAAAGTCACTGATGTAAGACATTACAACCCACATGAAGCAGAAGGAATTTTCTGATAGTAGGGAGAAAATACAGCACTTCATCACACCGAGACTGTTTAGAACGTCAGACTGGCCCATACTTGTCCATTACTCTACTCTTTTAAGTCACGCTCACCCTGAAGGCCAAATATGGGGCATTAAAAAAATACCTAAGTGCAGGAACCAAAAGTGAAGACTGGCCTTCAACCTCACCAGAGCTGCTGCATCCAAACAGCTGGATTCAGAAACCACACTAATACCAAATACTTACAATTTCATAAGGACATTTCATACGCCTACAAAAAGTTCTAACACAAAAAATTAAGTAATTAAAAAAATATAGTACTACTATTAGCTTCACTACAGAGGTAATGGCAACTTAACTTAATGACTGGTTATCTATGTCTGGTTGGTTTCCCATCCCCCAGCCCCCCCAGCAGGGGGAAAAGTTTTGCTTCAATCACTGATGCATGTTAGCAGAGTACTAAATGAGGGTCAACAGATGGAGGAAAATTGTAAACAGTACTACCTCTGCTCTCAAATAATTTGTATTATTTCTATTTCATATAGAACCTGAACAAATTAAATATGTCCAAACTACTGACCACTGTGAATAGCACATTCACTCTTCCCAGCAAAACTAACTGGTAATGTGATAAAGCGATAAAATTTCATTGATTGCTTAACACAGCCTTGGCAAATCACCTTTCAAGATTAGTCACTGAAAGACAATATGCCCTGACAAACCCAGGGTGCACAGAAGTTCTTTAAGATTTTCTGTGCTACAAAATAAGCAAAAACTCACTCCCATAGCCTTGGAATTTATCTGACATTTATGAAGATTCCTTCCTATTCTTCAGTCTATGTAAGTGTAAACTACAGAAAAGTTACAGAACAAACTCTTCTCCAGTTAAGCTGTTTCCATAGTTTGAGGTCTACTTACCACAGGGATAACATGAGTGACACCATCACCACTGTCTATAACTGTACCAGTCAGCGTTCGTTCTCCTACTTGTCTTGACGTCCAAGATGCAGCTAAGGCAAGGACAGCCTTGTAAAGGAACACACACACACCCAAAAAAAAAAAAAATCAAAACACTGCACTGTAGGTCCTAGCCTTCCACTACCCCTCCCAGCAATACTCAGACTGACATCCTGATGGTAACATAAAGCACAGAAAATGATTTATTCTCATTACAGAGGTGCACACAACAGCTTATGATAAAGCAGCTGCATAAATGTAGTTTTCAATTCCTCCTCTTTTAGTCACATGGAAACATTTTTTTACTACTTCATAATGAGACAAATCCAATTCTTGGCCCACACTGTTATTTTTCATTTGTTTATGATGCAATAGATTATCATCCTGTACTGCTCAGCAGATCTTCTTCCATACAGGCTACAGGCACAGTCCCTAGCTAAAAGATGGCAGAAGCAGTGTGCATCAAAACACATTGTGGTAAACTATTAGCCAGAGGTACACAGAAGTACCCCAAACAACACTCCTACAGTTTTCATAGTGCAATTAGTTTTAACTCAGGATGAAATAATATAGGTCGAATTTTAAATAGCCCTTTCCTTACCTGGACAGCAATATATAGCCCTGGAACATTGAAAGACTCAAACATGATTTCAGCAGTATATTCTCTATTTTCTGGAGTATTTAATGGAGGCTCAGTCTGAGAGACAAAAAAAATTTACTTACATTCAAATCAAATGCTTGACTTAAAAAAAATAATGAAAATCACCAATCTTTTGAAAGATGATTCATTCAACTACAATAGCATGTAAAAATAGTAATGTGCAAAGAGCGCAATTAAGAAAATCTAGAAACTCTTCTGACAATAACAGAATTTATGCAAACTGCATTCAAAAACATGATGATTTGAGTGAAAACAGAAAAACACGAGTAAAAACGCTGCAGTAATTGCTGCTTAAGAATTTCTATTGAAGGCCCGTTTGTGGGTTGGTTAGCTCATTAGAAATTTTGATTTCACTTAAAAGAATCAAAGACTATCAATCTAAACATGTCAAAGGATGTAGTTTAGGCAAATTCAAAGAATAGCAATTATTATTAAAAATATTACTCTGTGATTCATTGAAGAAATAAGCTGGTTTTCTTTAGAAGGCAATCACTACAAAACAAGTTGATGTGATCAGCTGTAGCACTGTATTCAACTGAAATACACTAGGGCAGCGTGCTGTAATTTTCATTAAATACCAAACATGCTTTATATTATCTCTCCTCTGAAAGAACATTTGGGATAGTGCTACAGAATAGGGCAAAAAAAACCCATTCTGCTATGTAATAGAGGGTAAAAAATCAGGAGGGAGACAGACACAAAGGGGACAGTGGGACATGGAGACAAACTGCAATGTGGGGAAATTCTAAATAGGTAGTAGGAAGGGATAAAAGGTAATACGAGGGTGGTCAAACACTGGAGAATTTGCCAGAGTTGCTATGGCATCCTGATCTTCAAAGATATAAAATGTTTGGCTGGGCATAGCCTTGAGCAACTGGATCTAATTAGAACTACTTCAAGATGGTTGCATTAGATATTTCTTAACAAGTATGGTCAACACCTCTAATTCCAAACTTGCTCTATAAAGGTCATGCTAAAACAAATTACACATCAGTGTTATTCTGAAGCATCTGTTATTGCTTAGTATTCAATTTAGGGCCATTGAAACAGGTAATCTACCCAAATATGACAATCCTGATGTCATGAAAAACCACAAAGCAAAAATGCATTCTGTAGCCAGATTATCCATTTGGTAGCACTGTAAAACCAAAATAATTTCAGTTACCTAATGTCACACAAGTACTTTTTGCCTCAAAAAAGTAAACCTGATCATTGAGTTCAGTGGATAAGTAATAGGGGGGAAAAAAACCAAATGAAGTAGATGTAATTGAGAGGGAAATGGTAACAGAAAAGAATTTGCAGTTCAGACACTAGCATCTTTAAAAAATAAAGAAATTGGATAGAATAAACCAGATCAGGAAAGTTTCATACAACCTAAAAGAACATTGGTTTTCAAGGTATGCATACTTAATTTAAGAATTATTACATAAAGTACCACAAACATTTTTATTAGTCATACACAATTTTGTAATTAAGACAAGATTTTACCTACCAAAAGAAAATAATGATCCTCAGGTTCTGCCCTTAGATACTTAAAGATTACTTGCTCCATAAACCTCTCCATCAAGTCCCAGTCTTCAACTATACCATGGCGGATGGGCCACTGTTGCAGAAGAGTATAAAACACAATTAGAAAAGATGAACAAAAAAAACAACCAACCAACAATCAATGTTTTCAACTGCAGTAAAAGTATATGTTCCACAGAAGCAAGACACTATTAGCCTCTCCCTATTCTCACCTGATACCTATTCAGGCTGTGACCTTCAATAGCAGAGATAATGCACTCTGCTTTTCTCAGTACACCAGAACAGTGACACTAGGACAAATCAAAAGGTTCCCCCAGCCCAGTATCCTAACTCTGAGGTTGCTGACAGAAGATGCCAACAATACAAATAACATGGTATTTCTGCTTAACACTCTCCCAGACCTCCTTCACTTTAAAAGAGAAACATATTCACATACTGTTTTGTCAATTCCAACAGGCTCTTGAAGGTAAACAAAATTAATATCAGACCTTATTTTCCATGAAAACAGAAGTAAGAAGATTCAAGTTAATGAAACTTCATTCTTAAGCAGCTGTTCACTCTATAGCTGATGCTTTCTAGAGTATTGGAAAATTATTTTCAACATTTCTCTTATTACCTTGGTTGCGTAAGTTGGTTTTTCTATTGCTTCATCCCCAATAAAGAAGTCTAAATCATCGACACCTTTCAAAACCCTCCTTTGTGCTTGATCAACCACTTTTGCTGATTCTTTGATAGCAATACCTTTAACAGAGAACACAAACAAAACTGTAAATCATATGTCTCACTATAAGGAAAACTGATGTTCAAAAATAGGAACAGGCTATAATTCTATTCATCCTTTGTTTTGGGCATGAGCACAAAACCCCAAGTTAAACACAGCTAACTTCAGTTTAAATAAAAGAAACATTAGGATTTATAAAATAACACAATACAGACCTAAATATATATTTAAGTAGTTAGACACAACACAGAGTCACGGAAATAGAGCAAAGAATCACTAGAATCTCTACAAATCTCATTTTACTCATTAAGTGTGGCAATTTTCTACACACTCTAAATTACTAATAGGTTTTTTTTAAAAAAAAACAGATGCAATCATGCAAGTTGCATGAAGATCAAGGAAAAAAACATGTAGCCATTATATAAATGT
This sequence comes from Upupa epops, assembly GCA_013397515.1. Lineage (NCBI taxonomy): Eukaryota > Metazoa > Chordata > Aves > Bucerotiformes > Upupidae > Upupa > Upupa epops. The sequence continues at coordinate 443,550 of VZRI01011326.1, forward strand.
ATGTTTTACTTCACTTGCAACAACTCATTTTCTGGACACATTATGAAAGTGAGGTGTAGCACACAAAAGGGGCAGAACAGCAACTAAATAATCTATACAAAAGGCAAGAAAGAAGAAAACATAAGGTATACAGAAAAAAAGACTGGACAAAAATAAAAGTACTATTTTTACAAGGACAGAAAGATGACATAATGTACCTTTAGATGCTTTAAAGGCTTTTCACAAAGTCTATGTTTAATTTCTCCTTTTAAATCCGACTCCTATCGTTCACATGGTGAAGTATTTCCTTTAAGACTTACAATCCTTCACTTTAATAAACAATGGGCAAAAGTGAAGAGCTTTATCTTGGCAGTTTACTCCCTCCAGGATAATTACTCACTGTGAATAATGAAAGTTTTTACCAGAAAAATATTGGCTTAGGTTTTTTTCCAGGATCCTGGAAAGATGGGTCAGTAATCAGATATCACAGGAACAGAGACATTCCCTTCCCTCACCTTTTGCATCAGCCTCCTGGCTATCACAGCTGCAGCACCAGTGATACTTGCTGTGTCTTTTCAAGTCTTACTAATTGCCTTTGAACCAAATGAGGAAATTCACATATATGAGAAGTATTAATACCAATTACTCAAAGGCTTTGATCCAAAAATCTCTTCAAAAGGCAGAAATACTGTGCTAATTCTCACATTCAGCAAGAAGTTCTGTTTGTGCACAAATAGGATTGGGAAAAAAAAAATGTATAAACAGAATTGCTGCAGCCTCAAGCCCAACACACACAAGAGCAGCACAGGTAGAGGATTTGAAACTATCACATGCTAGGGCATAAGAACTGCTAGGTCAGCAATTCTCCCCATCTTTCTCTTCCCATTAACAGCAACACAAGCAGAGCTGTGCAGCCAGAGAAACTAATAAGTGTTGTGAAAGAGTGAACAGGATAAACCAGAAGACATTATTTTGAGCTCTTCAGGAAGAAAAGTGAATCATACTGCAACTTCTGTAGCAGCTTACAGGAGAGCAGAGAGGAAGCCAAATAGCATGCAGGAGGGGTAGATCAGAAGTAGAAGCTAAAATTGTGGGGAAGGAGATGTCGCAAGGCCAGCATTTGCTGCAAGAGAAAAAATATTCTTTCCAAACAGCCTTCAGGTCATCAGCACAGACTTTTGGGGGGGGACTTTTTTCTGCCCAGATGTGTGCAATTTTCATGTAAGATACTGTAATTTGCCACAAGATTATAGGAAACTTCCAAGTCAGAGTGGTTTCACCCTCTTACAACCCTAAAAGAGGGGAACTCTTAGTGTTTTGCTGATCTTGAAGCTAGCCTGTTTAGTCCTGGGTTTGAAAGTCAGAAATGAGAAGGAAACAAGCTGAATCAAGAACAACATCCTGAAAAAACAAAGAGGAAAATAAACCTTTCTGAAACCAGAGCTAGGCTGCCATGGTGTCTGAAGATGGGCAGCACTCCAGCACTGCCTTTGGTTTGCTCGGCACAAGAATTAAGAGCTTTTAGGGAAAAGAGAACACGCATCAAATGATTTTGTGTGCTTAACTACTATTTAAGCTATTTTTTTTCTTTCTTCCTTTCAAAAGGTAAAGAGAAGGACAACTAACACAAACTAGGATAGATATAACTCAAATAGATGAGAAATCAAGAGAACCCCTGAGCAATAGAAAGTAGTTCACTCCTATTTTAACATATGGTAGGAAAAGAGGATTAAGTGAATAAAAATAAAACAAGATTGATGATCTACTAAGATCTAAAAAGCAGCCAGGCAACAAAACACTGTCTTCAGAAGTCTTCTCAAAATATTGGTCCAATATATTTACTTTATTTTTTGTATTGCAAGCAAGCATTTACCATCTCTGTAGGAGCTGATTCAGAATTAAATCAACCACAGAACAAAATGTGATAAAAACTTAAGAGCAGGAGTCAATAAGATAAGCAACAAGTGAACAAGGCAGAAGGAATGCTGCTTAAACAAGTTTAAACAGCAAACAGTTTTTAGAGAATCAGATTAATAAAACAGAACCACCACTGCTGGAAGACACCACAGAAACCAAGCCATTTTTTTCCCCACTGGAGACAGCATTAAGGAAATTAAAGACAAAGCTCTTTGAAAAGATGCACAGTTTTTGTAACATTTTATTCCGCAACTAGGTACTGCTATAATCTACTTTAATTTCTCTAATGTGGAGTGCACCAACACTAGTTTATCTTATTTGAGGCAGAGGATTATCTCATGCAGTTAGTGTAATCATCTAACTTGGATTTCAGAATAAAAAAAAAAAAATGCTTCCTANTCATTTAATTCTCAGAATTTGACATCTCATGATATCTCTATCTTTTTTGAAAGACAGTGATTTTAAAATTTCTGCATCTTCAGGTTTGGTTTGAATTTATGTAAACACTATTTATCTGAAATGAAATAAAATAACTACTTGCCCATTTTTAATCTGAAGACTGATATGAAGTTTAAAGAGCAACATAAGGGGTTCTTTCCAATTATTCCATACCTTTTTAATCTAACATTAAAACTGTTTTTGTGTGAAAAAACTTAAGAGTGTATTTTATAATGCCACCAGGATAAACAAACTCAAATTCATTAGAAACATCAAACTAATTGAGTGTTAGATTTTAGAAGCAAATACAAAGAATTAAAGGATTCACTTGTATGAGAAAAGAAAAAAGCATTAAGTGAATTAACCTTAGCCTTCCATGAAAACTGCTTTCGGAAACAGGTTTTCCAGAAAAATTAACAGAGCCTGAAGTACTAAGTTGTGTTTTGTGTTGACAACGTATTAGTTGTAGCTCTTTTCCTGTTTCATTTACAAGGAAAATTGAGTGTACTAATTATTCTTTTTTTATCAGGACATAACACATAATTACTTTGGCACAGATGAACGATGACAAAATGCCAAGTGGCGTAGGAGGTCAAAAGGTGAAGAGTTTCTAAAGGAAGCTGATTGTGTTCCACTCACTAGAGCAGAGCTGTATCATTTTAAGTAGGAGAAGCACTTCAGAAGACAGGCTGCAAACAAATAAGCAATTTTATGTGGGACTAAACAAGTTTCCTTTTTCTATTTGCAAAACACAGTATATTAAAGAAACATACCTGTCAAATACAACACTTTAAAAAGATATTTTTCCTAGTTATAATCAACTGAAGTTTTACCTGATAAATCATTAATAGAGAAAGAACTTTCTGAAAAGTAAATATAGCCATGCTATCATATTTCAATGATTTTAATTCACTTCAAGCATTAGTATACTATTTAAAGAAACCTTTCTAAACTGAGTATGCTCTCACTCTGTGCCACCAGTCAGGTATTTTCAAACCACTCAGTTTAAGCTGCTTTGTTTACACAGCACATTACAGAAACTTGTAAGTGTAACTTTCATATGCAAGCATTGAATACTTACATGAAGGAATAATGAACTGGGGTTCAGTATTACCAGCATATCCAAGCTTTGTATACCTACAGAGGCAAAAAAGTTTAGGTTATAACATTTAATACCACAAATATTAAAAGGTATCACCCTTTTTTAAAATTTTACTTTGGAACATGAGGCATATAATTCAATTTATTAATGTTTAGTAGTAAATTCAGAGTTAAATTTTAGTTGTAAAAGTGTAACTGCTAAATGAAGGGGAAAAAATTTCCTTACTATGGACTGCTAGCTGGGCATGTGATGGGGTTTCACAAACATTTCACTTCATTACTTCATAAGTATTTCCCAAGATGTGCTATCAAGTGGCAAGTACGGACAGCTGATAACAGTGGTAGCAAAAGAAATTCTGTTTAACAAATGGCTGTTTTTAAAGCATGTTTAGTAAGATTAAGGAAAGCAAGAGGAAAAGAAAAACACGCACACCTTCACCCACCCAATTTCCAGAATACATTATGGATTTACATACATCATTTTCATTTTAGTTTCACAAAGTAAGAAAACTGAAGAAATTATCCATGCATTAATGAAAAAAGTATTACAAAACTTGTAGCACAAGAACTATCCAGGTGGTAGAAACACAAAAGATTTAACTGCATAGGCAAATTCTAGAACTAGAATTTGCAGACTAAAACACATGCTACAATCAACAGTACCAGCTTACCCCCAAATTTTTAATGAACACAAACATGACAAAGTTCTCATTTTCTTTGCCAAGTCAGACAGCTGTACTAACTACATCAGCACTGTCAGCAAAAGCATGAAACACTGTATAGTAGCACCTCTACCACTTTGAGCCCTCAGACATAAAGCCGGAAGATCTCAGGCTGTCTAAGCAATGCTAAACTTTAACAAGCCATAAATTTACATGAGTAACACCTGGCAACAGATGCAGTAAGGCAGCCGATCAGATAGGCTAGGAGTTGTTGTTCACTGCGACAAGGAGTGCTGCTGCAGTGGGTTTTGCTCTGATGCTACCAATGCAGCCATTCAAAACTTGCTCACATGCCCACTAATGCCTACAGAATTTCTATCCCTGTCATCAGTTGTGCAGAAGTGCTGGGTCTAGAGAGACATCTCCTCCTCTAAGGGAAGGCATGTCTCTCTCCAAATAACAAAGTGATCAGCACAGGATCTCACCTAAAAAAAATAAAAACTGCTTTGCAAGGAAATTTTTTTTAAATGAATAAACCTGATCTTTTCTGTAACACTGTTACAGTTTGGAGTAACCATGTAAAAACAGCCTGACTTTTCATATTGATCAACAGGAATGTTTACTGGGAAAGAAAACTTCACAGTCAAAATAAGAAATAATGGAGGGAGGGAAAAAAATCAAATGCCAAAGAGAAATTCACACCTCATGAATTGATCAGTGCTATGATACACCTGAACAGGACATAGAACTCAAAATCTTGCAGACTGGAGTTACAATTTTCTTAACTATCTAGTTCCAGAAAGGAAATACAGAATTCCACAAAGTGATGCTCCTGTAATTCCGCTCATGCAGAATTAAGCCATTCACCATACCTATACTAGTTTAAGAGGCTTTTAGTGACAAGAGAAAATTATTAAGAAAACCAGAAAGCACCAACTGATTCCCTCTACCTTCCCCTGCAAATTACAAATCGTGGCAAGAGATTTCAAGGATAAATCTACACAGGAACTTTGGAGCCTGAAAGCTACATAATAAACCCTTACGTCAGAAGTGACTTAACAAGCAAAAAAGTTAAGACTTTGATTATTAATCTCAGTATTTCGAAGAAAACAATAGCTAAACTGTTGCAGGTAACAGGCTGCTTAGCTGCTCATGCCGTAGGAGACTATCCAGCGTATATGTACATCCAGCAGCCTGAAAGAAAAACAGTGAAACCAAAGACGCATCTTACATTAAAAGGACTGTACTCACACATAGAATCAGACTATCTAAAAATTAGATGGCTGAAATCTGCAAGAAGTCTCTTGATTCATTAAAAAAAAAAAGTCACATTTTTAGGCTTCCAAAAAAGGAAAAAAAAAATTGGCAAGGGGGGAAAAAGCCACTGGCTTCTGGTCTCTTAATATTGAAGCATTACATCAGCAGGTCTCCAATGTAGTCTCCAACACAACATTTCACATCTCTAGTGTGCTATCAGGACTTCCTCACCACACTCTCCTTTCCATACCAGGAAGGCCTCCACCACTTGCCAACTGGTGAGGAAAGGGGCCCACTGGTACCTCCTGTGTCTCAGACATGCCGCTCCAGACCCAGGCTGAGGCACAGCCTTTTGCAGTCTTCATATAGTGACTGACATTATGGAGCTCTGGGCATTATAATGTATATATGGGTACTTGAGTTGAAGCAATTTAAAATTATCAAATTCAGACAAAAAGGTAAGCTAACACCATGAACACAAGTTGATAAAAATCTTCACTTCTCAAAATACACAGTCTAATATCAGAGGGTTTTTTCAAAATGGGCTTTGGTGAAGATGAGTTTTTAGTTAGACTGATCAGATCACAAAGCAAATATCTACATCATATGAAAAAAGTGTACTATGGGCATGCTAGATTTCACAAGCATAGTTTCTACAAGCAATTAACACAGGGCAAAGTGTGCCTGACTAATATATGATTCACAGGGGAATGAGGCACACCCTGTCTCCTTCAGAACCGCCATCACTACTACTACAGGAAAAAAAACCTGATATCAAAGATATCATAAGGCAGTACCAATACTGGATCAGAGGTTTCCAGAAAATCCCAGCTTGCCTTGGTTGCTGCATAGCTCTGGAAAGTGTCATGAGGGACTTCCATGCAGACAGGCAGGCACATGCTATTTAATGAGACATGGACTCAGCTCTCCCACACTGAATTTGGGGCACTTGGCAGTAAGAGAACAAGGCACTGTACAGAGAAGTGTAAAAGGATAAGCAGTTTTCCATTAAAATCTGTAACACAGAACCAATTTACAAAATCCCAAAAGGTGCAAATTTGATTTAAACCTTGATCATTCAAGGTGGTTTATTTCTCCATATTTAGCTACCCAAAGTGTTTCTGTAGGCTTTTAGATCATTTAATTAGAACAACAGAAAAACCAACAAAAACATGGCTAAAACAAATTTCTGGATAATCATGACCTTCAGTTTTACGTCAGAAGACAAAACTACAAAGCACCCAAAAGCAGTACAAAAAGCTTCCTTACATATGTGCCTATAGGTATACAGAACCATATACACACACAGAACCTATACTATCACTCAATACACTTACACATGGTGCTGATATTCCCAGTGACTTTGCTGTCGCGACTCCCCTAAAAGGCAGCGTGGTCTCACACACCATATCCTGGCCTACACAGTGTGACAAAACACAATTTTTTGTAGGGAACAGTCGTAACACCAGTAGGGTGGAGGTAGCAAATAGTGAAGGCTTCTTCTAAGTTAACTCTACTATCCACATCTCAACTGTCAGTTGAGAAATATCTCAAGCCCCATTCACCTCAAACTGACACTCTGGAATTGCAAAGTAGCTCTGAACTGATCTGCCTAAGCAATCTCTGGAAGGCCAGCCGAAAGGCTCTTCTCAATGTTCTCAGCTGCACTGATGGGATTTCTTATACATGCTCTCTCACCTAGAAGAGATGTTTCTGAGGCTATGACATGACAGCAATGTCACTTGAAAGTTACTTGCATATTAGTCATGCTGACTGTTTTAGAGCAAAAAGGAAACAGCACTTAGGGTAAGAACTTGTAATGTGAATGTCATGAACAGAACCACCATCTGCAAACCACAAACCATGAAGCTATGCCTTTGCTCCACTTCTTTCCTGCCTGCCACAAATGTCATCCTGCATATACTCTCCCAAGATATATACCCTAGTTCAAGAACAACTGCAGTTTTAACAAAAGAGTGAGCAACAAGGATATGATAGCTCTGTGGGCAAGGCAGCTGTTTAGCTGCTCTGAGAAGTACAACAGAAATGAGCTGGCTTTACACAAGCTGCAGCCTTATCATTCTGCTGACAGCTCCTCACAACATCACAAGTCAGCCACACATATGCAGAGAAGAGCATTAGAGGACAAATGTCACCTCATCATCAAATTCTGTAGAGCAAATCCAGTTACAGTCTACTCACGCGCTACTCCTAATGACCTGGACTAAAAGCAGTTTCATGTATAGGACATTTTTGCAAAGATACATGCAAAGAGATAAGATGTAGCTCCTATGCCGGCCCCATCCAGAAAAATGTGATGCAACTTTAAAAAAACAACAGAACAAACGTCTTTTCTGTGGGAAGGAAAGAATAACAAACCTGAAACTCTGTAGAAGGAAAGAGTATGGTGAAACCCAAATGGTCTTGTTTTGATTTGTCTTTGACATGCATACAATTAAAAAATTAATCACATAGAAGGATTCTTTTCAGGGGACTTGTTTGTTGTTTTCATTTGTCAAATTGTTGCCTCTTCATGACAGCTGTGAATTACTGTCCATCATCTGAGGCACAGTAATTCTTCTGTGAAAGCTCTCCCTCAAAACGTTATATATTTGTTGCTTGGTATCCTACCTTGCACATGCAACTAGTTTCCTGACTACTGTAACCTGTACAGCATATACATTGGCTTCTTTGTCGAGGCTCTGACATTCTGCTTTGGCATATACCATGGATTGTACACCAAGCTCTGCAGATTTCACTAATTAAACACACTCTGCAAAGTCCTACTCAGAACTCATGTAAGATGCCAAGCAAGTCTAACATTCAGTGACAAAACTAGGCTTTGCACTAAACTGCATTTGATACTGCCTTGTAGCAAGGTACCTCACCTGCTCAGGCAGCAGCACATGCATAGTTCACATCCTCCTCAATCCAAATAGGTTTACAGCCAATTCCTAATTTCCCATAAAAGCATCTTGCCATTTCCTTATAAACTGTGAGGCAAGAGTGCTTTGCATTCCTTTCCTGAAACCACGTGGAAATGACTCTCAGAAATGAGGGACAAAGAGAAAAAAGCAATATTATAGAATTGCTAGGATGGGAAAAGACCTTAAAGATAATCTAGTTTGCTCAGTAATCAGAACAAGCATCTTACAAGTGGTAAGGGCTTTGACCCCTGCTCCAAAGACTACTTCATTCTTTTATTCCATAACCATATAGACCTGTATCTGGATACTTTATAAACACACTATATACTGCTTCCTGAAAAAAATCCAGGTTTTTGAAGTGACACTGTGACAACTGGTGTCAAAAAACTAACACCACAATTGCATACTGGTCATTTTAAAGAAATAATAATGCATGAGTGATTTAAAAGGAATATTCCCTGCTAACTTCTGTACAGCAATGCTGATACCAGAGCCCATGAGTTTCAGGCCTGGGAATCATTATTTGATTAAAGTATTTCCCTACAGTTTGAAATCAGATGCCCACAACCTAGAAATTTCAAACATACCATGGGCATTTCTGCTGCCCTGCTTTGACAAATCCTACTTCATGCTGGTGTCTCCAAATGGTGCAATAAGCAGCCAAATGCACAAACCTGGATTTCACTCCATGGCTTTATGAAGCTCCTTCATGGGTCTAACCCAAAGAATTTAACAGAGAAAAATGCTGCATGGGGGCATTTCATCAGATCCACCAAAACCAAGCAGAAACTCCAGAAACAGAGGCCTCAATTATGCAAAACAAAGAACAGGGAAGAATCTTATTAATTCTGTTGCCTTTGCACATGAATTGCCTTCATAAGCCAGGCCTGCAAGATGCCTACCCATTTCAATCCAAACACTTATCTCAAGACCCCACAGCAGTAAATTCTCCATATATACTACTTGAACACTAGTGAGGACTCTATTAATACTTGCATGTGGATATGTCTGCTAAAATAAATTCCATAAATTTCAATTTTTGACACTGCTGGTTGTGGTCACCATAGTGGCAGCACAATATTGTAGAAGTCCTCATCCACAGACCCATGCATCCCACCACCACCAACACTGTCATGGGTCAGAGACCTCTACCATATTCCAAGCAATGCTCACATCTAAAGCAGCAGACATGAAAGCATGGTGTGACAAAACAATCTAGAAAGGAAGGCCTCAAGGCATTTTTAAACTTCTGCTGAAAACACTCAAATTAGCTAAAGCATTACTCCGGCCAAGTTACCTTAACTCTAAGCAAACTGTAATGACGTGAGCAAGTTGTAGAAGACACTACAGAAAAGCTCAGAAAAAGGGGTATTCTTAGGAAGATGGTAATATATTCAAAAGGGCATGAAATAAATCAAGTGTCAAAAAGGCCCAGTTTAGAAAATGACAGGAAAGGGATTCTGCTCTGCAGTCCCCAGCTCCTTACAGATGGTTTTGTCCAGACTTCTTCAAACAGATAAGACTCTTCAGTTTTAACTGCATGAACTCTATGTGAACAGAATTCATAAATACTAAAACGTGTTTTCACTATTTCTTTTATGACAAAGCTATTTTAAGAAAACAAGCCCTTACATTACACAGAACAAAAATCCTAAACAAGACTGGGTTTTATTTGTTGGTTTTTTTCCTATCATCCTTGTACGCCACAAGTGACTGAGAAGCCTAGAAGTTTATTTTGCAAATCCCTGTAAAGAGAAATAATGAAAAAATGGTGAAAGGGGAAAAGTCATCCTGCCACTTTAAAAAAGGTCCCAGCTCTAGCATCGGGTGTTAATTGGTTCAACAGTAGCAGATCAGAAGTACCTGAAGGAGCTGATTATATTAGGAAAATGGGACTTACATTGATTTATTTATGTATCTATTTTCAAATGTCCTTGATAAAACACAAGATAGCAAAAGATTATGCTTTTCATATTTTTTAATCTGTAACTAAAATGTGTGTGTAAATATACACACACATAGACACGCCCTTTTTATACATAGTGAGGTTGCATTTTTTAAAGGCAAATGCTTCTGTGAAATTTTTAAACTCTTCTCGATCAAAAAATGTTTTAAGTAATCAATAGTGAAAGCCAAAAAAAATAGCTCTATAAATGGAAAAAACACACAAGATTAGAAGTGCTCTCAAGTAAAGAACCTTGTTGAACTGTACAGAGGACACATGAAGGAGTGGTAAAAGGGAATATTTCAATGACATACATGACCACTACACAGCAGAGATATTACAAATCTGGCCGTCTGCAACCTTGGCCTTAAAATTAACTGCATTGGTGTATATCTGAAACTATTTTTTTACAATATTTAAAAAAAGTCAGTATGACTGAACAAGAACTGTCACCTTGATAAATGTTTCTTTGCCTCATAGTATCACTAGAACAGTAAAACAAACCATAAGCAGTTGCATTGATGTATAATTTAGGAATAAAGACAGATGGTTCTAGCTATCATTTATATCTTTATGAAATAAATTTCAGGAAAAAAAGCAAGCCTGTAGAATATCTATATTTTGCACTAGAATATTTATCCAGTGTTGCTTTTTATCAGCAGCTACATCTACACCTCAAAACACAGGCATCACTATAATGCTTGCTAATAAAACCTAGCTAAAATGGATATCTAAAACTATGAAGACCACAAACAGCCAGACCAGAAACCTTCAGGTGTATGACTAACAGAAACATGGAGGTAAAAGCTGCCTGTGCTACACAGAATAATTTCACTTGCATTACATATCGAGGTGACAGTTTTTACACCAGTCTGGAGAACAGAGGAACCCATTGCATTGTGCAGCTTCTAATTGTACTAACACTTGGATGGAGAAGAGAATCAACATTCAGATTTTCTCTATATACAAAAATTAAAAAGAAACTAAACCAAAAAACAACAAACCAGCAGCATTGATAACTGGACTCTAGAAAAGTTCTCCTAAAAGGAAACAGGAAGTTAAGATGCATTTATTACCAAATGACTCAATCACAAGCTGGAGTCTTGAAAAGTGCCCATGAAAAAGCAGCCTGTGTTTACGTGCTTAAGCCTAACAAAATTCAAGTTCCACCATTCCAGTGATACTACCACCTAAGTTTGCATCCAAATAAGTTTTATTTGTATTTGTAAAATCCATTTCAAGCATTTAATTCAGATATGCACTTTAACAGTAAAAGTTATCTTTCTTTGGACTATATTTTCCTCAAAGAAGAGCAAATGGTTTTAGATATTATCTTTGTATAATGAAAGCAGTTTCTGTTGGCAAAAGCAAAGCACACTCCTTTGACCTACTCCTTCCTTTGAGTCTTGACTAATTCATTTTAACAAGTGTCTTAACAGTGCCGCTGTGTTATACCACACACACGCAACATTAACCTATAGTGTCAGGATTTAAAATAAAAGTTGTATTCCATTTTTAGACAAGTTTTCTGAGCAGTTTTGACAGCCTGGTTACTCCACAGAACATTTATAAATAATGAAGAGAGAATGTCCCAAATTTTGCAAGTCTTCCTAACTAATTACTTGGTAGTATAAATTACTTCTTACAAGGACATTAATTTGGCACCTCTACATCACTTGACCAAAATGAGCACACACATTTCTCAAGAAAAAAACCATGAGAATGGGTTAACTATACATACTTTTCAGCTGTTAATACAAGGAAGGATCAGTTGAATTAACATATAAATTTGCAAGTAAACAAAATCTTGCACTGAAAAAATTAAATGGAAGAATTCTAAATTATATGGTGCAAAAAAGCAATACAGCAGCTAAAACTGTAGTTATTCCAAATTTTTAAAAAGCTGAATATTTGTATTTGCTATTTGTACAATTTCAGCACTTGAGAGCTCCAGGTTTAACCAACAGCTCCTATACTATCACCCCAATCACACCACTCTGAGCAGAGAAGCCAGACAAAGCATGGACAGAAGAGAAGGAGCAAATAGCAAGCATAGTGGGAGACTGCCTCAGCACACCAACCAAACTTTTCCATCAAGAACAGGACTGCATTAAAATACAGTTTATCAATCTTGTTACACCACACTTCTAACGAAATACAACATACAACTAGAAATGGTTTGCTTGTAGAAAAAAAATGTCCTGCCAAGTGGTGGACAAAAAAAAAAAAAACATACCCCTGAGTTTTGTCAGATTTTTTTAGGAGTGCATTTCATTTACAGAGATTCTAAAGCTGGACTGCGAACACGCAAGCAGTTCTTGTGAAAGTTGTTGCAAATGACCAGCATAAATCTCAGGCAAGTCGCGACAAGTAAAACGTTAATACTGAAAGGATACTTAAGAGATACTGCATTAACTAAAGAATTAAAAATCGTATTCATTCATTGATAGCAGGGTACAGTCAGAACAAAGTATCAACAGGCAGTATGCATCTTGCTCTCTACAAACTGAGCATGTCAAAACACATCCTGTACACAGCTGCACATGCTTGTAATGACCACAAGAGAATAATTTAAAAAGGAAACACAGAGGAAAAAAATTAAAAATAATTTCATGTTTAGTCTTAAAAAGGTACACTGCTTTTTGTGGAAGAAAGTGGCTTTTTTACCATTAAATTCACAGATAAATCCCTCGAATGCAAGTGGGGTTTGTCCTCTATTCAGAAATACCCAAAATACCCTCTCCCCTTTTTATAAATAACATATTGGTATAAATAAGCAAAGCTTAGAGACATGTGAGGGAAATACAACAGAAATGGACTGACAGAAAAATGCCATGCATCTTGGATGGCATCTGACACACATTCTGATGAGATCTAAGCAGATTCCTAGAATAGAATCCCATATACATTTTAGTATCTATATTACTCAATAAATTCCTATTATTCCTTATTACCTTGTATGCTCTGTGCTTATAGAGCTTCTTGAGCTAGCAGAACTCATTTTTCCATGCAAAGGAGGCATTTCCTCCTGCCTCCCTAACCACTTTAGCTACTGGCAAGCAAAAGATACTCTTGAAATCCTGCAAAAATATTTTTTCCAGATACCATTAAGGAATTGTTTGGTTCGTGCTTTCCATACTGAAAATCAAAGAGAAAATTCATCCCAAATTAGAACGTTTTCATGAACACTGGAATCCACAGAAGGTCACAAGATATCCAGTTGAAGCAACTACACAGCACTTAAATATTTATACTAAATGGAAGCTATGATTTGAAAATCTGGAAATACCACATGTCTGGAACATCAGGAATTAAAAATCATTTCAAGGTCCAGTCCAAAATATTAATGAAGTTGCAAAACAAACAAAACACAAGCCATTACTTCCCCTTACCTTCTTTTTATAGCACTCTATTTCTCACATCATGTATCTTTGCAATCTACTGTGCACTAGTAAGACTGCATCCGGAGTAATGTGTCCAGTTTTGGGCCCCTCAATTCAAGAAGGACACAGAGATGCTGGAGGGTGTCCAGCATAGAGCAAGGAAGATGATGAGGGAAGTAGAGCACCTCCCTTATGAGGAAGGGCTGAGGGAGCTGGGTCTCTTTAGCTTGGAGAAGAGGAAGCTGAGGGGTGGCCTCATTAATATCTACAAATATGTGAGGGGTGGGTGTCAGGAGGATGGAGCCAGGCTCTTCTCAAGGTCATCCAGTGATAGGACAAGGGGCAATGGGTGCAATCTGAAACATAGGAGGTTCCATAGAAATATCAGAAGAAACTTCTTCAAGGTGAGAGTGACAGAGCATTGGAACAGGCTGCCCAGGAGGGTGTGGACTCTCCTTCTCTGGAGAAATTCACGACTCTCCTGGATCTGTTCCTGTGCGACTTGGTCTAGGTGATCCTGCTGTGGCAGGGGGATTGGACTAGATGATCTTTCAAGGTCCCTTCTGATCCTTAATGATTCGATGAAGATTACTATCTTTTCATGACCTTTTACACTACCATGTCAAAACCTAGAACAATGTAATTCTATCATAGCTTCTCACATCAGAAGGCATTGAACCTATAAAAACTCTGATCTACTTAAAAGCATAACACTCTGCACACTGCATGAAGATTAAATAAAGAAGTAGGGTTTGTAGAGAAGAGTCACAACGCAAAGCTTGCTACAAACTGTGCAAATCAACTGAATTCCAGCCAACTTCAGTTTTATGTGCTCGTTTATCCTTCTTTCATTCACAGCAAAACTAGTTAGAGAAATTAACAGCCAAGAAACTCTCAGAGATCTACATGACTCATTCCAAAGGGCAGCTTGTAACTTCACAATGAGAAAGCCTGGAAATCCTGAGCAGATGCTATTTTCCACACTCTCAGCTCAGAGGGAACCCAGACTGCTGTGAGGTTTTGAAGGATTCATGCTTCCATCATGAAAAGCAAGTCCTCCTCCAGTTAGTCCTGAAACCTTTCAATTCTCCCCTAATATTCAGGAAAGAAGGGGAAAAAAAAAATCAAACCCCAACGTACCTATTTTTATAAGCTGTGCAAAGGCAGTGAAAAAGGGACCTAATTTAGCATACAAGAGGCATCTAAGAAAGGAAGATGCAAAACAGATTTTTTTTTTCCCCCCCCATACAATCATAGTTTCCTTCAGACAACTAACCAACACACATGACCCTCCAAGGAAAGATCTGGGTACATCAAAGAATCTGGTCACGGTGACACTTAAGTATTGAATGAATCTACCTGACAGCCACCAAAAACTGGCATGCAAGCCTATCAGGAACAGGCATGTTCCTGGTACACTTTCTTTTCTACAGTCCTCATGTTGGAACTGTACCTGCAGTAGGTTACACAGACACATATTTCAGCTGAAGAGCCATTAATTTGAACACTTGCAATTATCTGCCATCCCAAATGAGCTAATTCAATGTTATACAAGTTTATATTAAGGAATAAAAAATAAAGAAGGCTTTCACACAAGTAGTCACAGCTCAAATGTAGTTGTCAACCTAATCAAGACATCAAGAAAATTCTGAAGTTGCGTAGGAAGAACTTTTAATCATGACTTGCAGGCTGTGCAGTGCTCGGCTGTAGAGCAGGCAGCAAGAACTATTCAATTGTCCAAAAGGCAAAAAGTGAAATACTATAGAGTGAAAAATGAGTAAGAAACCAGACAATTGTAGAAAGAAATAATCCCAGGTTTAACAACTGTATTGAAACCAAACTCTTCAGGTTTTTAATTTCCATGCATGTAACTTTATTGTACAATTAAGACAACACTGCTCCAAACAAGTAGCTTTTTAGAACCACAATTAAGTATTTACCTGCTCCTACTAGGTATCGATTACCTTATTTTCTGGGTATCAGGTTTGCTTAAGCAAAAAATGCAAATTTTAAGATAACAAATGCAACACCGGAAGAATTTTTTCTGCACCTATGACCTAACTGCTGTGTCACCAACTTCACCCATCTGTTTGCTCCAGCTGAAAGACATGTACTTGGACAGCCCTAAAAAAGTTTGTCTAACTGCTAATACCTCGAGTATCAGGGATCACATTATCTCCCATGCCTCTACTGTGCTTTGGTCTCCTCATGCTTTAAAAGGGGTTCTTAAAATTTTACTACTCTACACAGGCTGATGCTGAAAAGCACAACTCTGCCACATCCCTCATCCATCTCCTTTCTCTCAGCTCTAACTGGCAAAAGTGAACACACAAAAATCCCACCATCAGATCAACAACTTCCTACAAGCACAAGCTATGTAGGAAGAGGTCCTAAACATGTCTCCTACTCTGCCCTTTTGTGATTACAGTAAATTCCCACTGGATAATTTGAGTGAGAGCATGGTGAATTCTTATTGCATAATTTATTATTTTCTCCTTCTAAGAAAAGCCTATTATTGAAAAAATTATGCACTTTTACAGCCTTGCCTGTTTCTAAACAGGACTGTTCTTTTCAACCTTTCTGCTTTGGTTATACTTTCAAAATCTCTTTCCCTGTTTTCAAGGGCTCTAACTGGACTGCTTTCTTTCATTTTGGTAGAAAAGAGTACCACCCTACGTGAGAACTCAGCTCATCTGCACAGTGCACAGGGTTGCCATCATTCATGTGTTGTGTTCTCACGCACACAAAATTAGATGGACTGTAAAGACTGCACCAATTGAATTTTAAAAAGCAACCATGAGCATAATTATGCTATCACATCTCACTGAGTAACTACCCACCAATTCCTTATTCATCTCAAGTACTACACCTTCTCCTTTGTGAATTCACCCACTTTACACCTTTGTAAACTGAAATCAATGAATTTCAGCAACCTCAATGCTCTGTAATGTTTCCAACACTAAAAATCCTTGCTCCCCATTTCCTGTAGCAGAATTCCAGTGAACAACCACCTTACACTACAAAAACCATAGATGAACAGCCTGGTGAGCAGAATAGGTTGAGCCACTTTAAATTAAGAGTATAAAATGGCTCACATCATATGCAAGAACATTACAGAGTATGCCCCATGCACTGAAGTTGATTAATGGAGTATCTTCCCCACTAACAGTTATTTTAACACTCTGATCCATCAGTACATCTCTCACGTTAAAATAACAAAGTTGTTTCTTATGCAGCTAAATACCAGCATTCTAGTCCTGTTGGGCACCACTGAAAGCTCTAAGTGAATCTCTGTACTCCAGCGGTCAACGCCTGTACTTGCAAAGGTATAGAGACATAATTACTGACTTTAATGGGACTACAGGCAATGCACAAACATGTGGGATGAGAAAAAGCCTCTAGTGGCATGTGGGAGAGAATATTAAAGATCCTTTGTTTTGAAAGATAAACAATGCACATACACATCACATTAAACTCATGTATACTTCCATCATGCTCAGCTACACACTCTCATTCCCACTGTGCTAACCTTTCTTCATACAACAAAACTCAAGGTTTTAGTTGTTGTTCTAACTACAGGTATGACTTCTTCATTACAGAGCTAAACATACAGACATTATAGATGCACATATACGTGCTCTTCTTAATACCAATTTATTAAGATCTTACATCAAATAGATTATATTGAAAGGAAGAGGAGCATATTGTTTCAAAACACAAGTGCCTGGATCTCAAATGAACATGCCCATGAACACATTGGAAATAGCTGTACCTACACTGCAGTTGCTAAGAAATTTACTATGCTTCGCAAGATGGACGGTAAATGAAAGAAAAGGTAAGTTAAAGAATCAGCATGTTATCAACGACAGCTAAAGAGGAAAAAAAACCCTTGAAAATACATGAGCACTTTTCAATGAAGAGCCGTGTAATGACTACAGTGAAATATTCATCATTAAAATCACCCTGCAGAGAGCAAGTCACAGTGTGGTTTTCACTTCCTGAGCGAGTTCCTGCAAGAGCCAACACGTAACTCTGCCAGGTCGCCTTCCTACTGACACCTCTAAGGGTTTCCTACCCAAACCTAGACGTCCAGGAGCCACGCCACGACAGACTAGGGAGTCTGGACCCCCTGGGTCTTCTCTCGAACCACTTTTTATTCTCTATATCACTGGCAGTTTATTCGCCTCATAATCTGATAGCTCCAAAATAAAAAGAAGTGTTTCTAAAACGGATTTGGTTCAGGTTTGACACCGAAAACTGCCTTATAAGGTATAAAAGCCCGAAAGCAGGAAGAGGCTTTGACAAAACTAAGGAAGTTCCTCTGCGCTTGCTCGATGGAGGGGGAGGGGTTTTTTCCTTCCACAGAGAGAAGCCACAGAGAATAAATGAGAATAAATGACATTACCCACATATTAAAATAAAAATGAACACACAAGACCCCCCCAGACAATCCTCATCAGCGCGGCGGCTCCTCCTGGTGAAGACATCCCAGGGGCTCCGGACAGCGGCGGGATCGTTCCCGGCAGCCGCACACGGTCCCCGCACCCCGGCACGCACCGGCCCGGCGACGGACGAGGTGCTCTGAGGGGGTAGTGAGGGGCGAGGCGGCCGGCGTGGCCCCGCTGCAACCCGGCTGCCGGCGGGGAGGCGAGGCCGCGCCGGGACACCCCTTGACCAGCGGAAAGAATAAGAAGAAGGGAAGGCGAGGGAAGGGCAGCCAGCTACTCCTCTCTAACCGCCCGGCCCTACCGCTGCTANCCGCCCGGCCCTACCGCTGCTAGCCCGGCGGGTGCGGCTGCCTGCCTGGCCCTGGCTCCGGACCCGACCCCCGCCGCCATCTGCAGCGGCGGAACCCGCCCGGNGGCCATGCTCCTGGGTGCTAGGGACGGCGGGCAGCCCTAGGCGCGCTCAGCAGGGCTGGGCTGGGCTCGGCGGGGCTGAGGCACTTCCGCAGGGCGGGCGCTGCCTCCTCCCTCCCTTCCCCGCCCGCTCGCCCGGCAAGCCCAAGATGGCTGAACCCCCCCCCTTCCTGCGTGCGGCGGAGAGGGTGGACGCTCCAGACCCGACCGTCGATGACGTCCAATCTCGCGGGCCTCGCCCCTGCGGGGCGGAGTGAAGTGGTGCGGGCAGGCGGTATTTCACCCAGCCGCGCCCACAGGGCAGCGGGTGAGGGAGTTGAGGTAGAGACGTACTGGAGGATACCGGTTTATACCGGAGTGATGGCGGGGCGAGGGCTTGGGGTGCCGAGAAGGAAGCTGGAAATGGCATGGGAACGAGTTTTTGCAGCGCCCGATGTTAACAGGCTGAATACTCTCCCGACAGAAGTGTCATAGAAGAGCAAACGCACGACTCTATGGTCCACAGCTCCTCTTGTTCCTTGTGAGGCTTGCTGTTCTCAGACACTGGCTGGGCTGACCAATACAAAAACAACTGCAGTCTACAGTACTCCGTGGCCAGCCCAGCTGCCCTCATGACCCCATTCCCTCAACTGGATGCCCAGGAATGATCAAGTCCTTCTCACCCACAGACCTCCACAGGACTCCACATTCACATCTGGTCTGGGCCAGTTCTTGCCCCACAGTGTATTGTAGCCCCACACTAATTTTGATTTGTTTTCAAAAGATGTTAATGTTTTATCAGTTCTTACTGGGGGCTTCAGGTATTTTCAGGCATTTTCAGGCCTTCACTTGATGCTACCACCTTGGCAATGTGAGGATGTGAGCTTCATGTTCTAACCCAACCTTGTGCTGAAGACAGGCCTGGTGGTCTGGCAGAAGGAGGAATTATCAGGGCTCAGCAGGCACTAATGGGTATTAATAGCCCTGTTCAGCCTCTGCTCCACACTCCCTGTCCAAGGGCACAACAGACCCAGCCCTGGGCCCTCAGTTTTTGACTGAGCTATGTGGTAGCTGTGTGTTGTCCTACCCTTGCTTTCTGCCTTGATGTTGGACCTGATTTGTCCTAACAGGTTCCTCTGGTTACCATTGGTAGTCCTGAACTGCAGGCTGACATCTCTGCTTAACCTTGGACCAGGCATCTTTCACCACCAGGCACTTCTGTGATGATCTAGACTCTTGGCTGAACCTGACCACTGTCTTTGTGTCTGTCCATCTCACATCATCAGCCTCATGCCCACATTGATAGATCTGCAGCCCTGCTTGGCGATGTTACTGCTAGTGGCTCTGTGTTCCTCATGGAGCGACCAACCCTCAAGGTGTACTTGCAGTGGTCTTGCTTCCTTCTTCAAATATCGGTCCTCAATTAGTTTAAACTATCACTAATGAATAGGTTCATTCCCTGCATTCACGTAGGGTTAGAAAGAAATCAGGACCAATGGAAAGGAAGGACTAAGTGTGTGACCTTCAGGTTGATGGAAGGGAGCAAACACTTCCCTTTTTTGTCACAGCAGCTAGACAGTTCTGTTGTGAAGTTAAAGCCACCATCTGGCTTTTGTGAACTGCCAGATTTTCCTGAGAAACATAAGGAAAGGAGATACTGAGAATATTAACATTTTTTATTTAATGTCAAAGCATATTATGAATAGAACATTATGAGGCAGTTTACTGATAGTTAAAGGGAATTCTACAGGATCTTGTGAAGACTGGAAGCTATTCTATGTTAAAATAAGGAGGACTCTCACTGGGTTAAAAACTGGGTGGACAGCCAAGCTCAGAGAGTTGTGATGAATGCAGTTAAATCCAGTAGGCAACCAATCACAACCAGTGTACTTCACCACTCAGTTTTGTGTCCAGTCTTGTTTAACGTATTTATCAATGACCTGGATGAGGGGATCAAATGCACCTTCAGTAAATTTGCAGATGACACAAAATTATGTGGAGTGTTGATCTGCTGGAGGGTAGGGAACTCAAGCACGCCCTTTAGTCACAACAACCCTCAGCAGCTACAGGCTTGGGGAAGAGTGGATGGATTGCTGGCAGAAAAGGACCCAGGGGTGTTGGATGACAGACAGCTGAACATAAGCCAGCAGTGTGCCCAGGTGGCCAAGAAGGCCAAAGGTGCTCTGGCCTGTATCAGGAATGGTGTAATCAGCAGGAATAGGGAGGTGATCGTACCCCTGTACTCACCACACCTTGAGTACTGTGTCCAGTTTTAGGTGCCAAAGTATCAGAAGGATATTGAGGTGTTGGAACCGGTCCAGAGAAGGGCAATGAAGCTGGTGAGAGGTCCGGAAAACAGGCCCTATGAGGGAGGAATGGCTGAGGGAACTGGGGTTACTTAGTCTAGAGAAGAGGAGGCTGAGGGGAGACCTTATACTTTCTACAACTACTTAAAAGGAGGTTGTAGCAAGGTTGGTGCTGGTCTCTTCTCCCAAATGACTAATGATGGGATGAGGGGAAATGGCCTCAAGTTGCATCAAGGTAGAGAGGTTAGGACTGGATGTTAGAAGGAATTCTTTCCTGAGAGAGTAGTTGGCCACTGGAACAGGCTGCCCAAGGAGGTGGTGGAGTCACCATCCCTGGAGGTGTTTAAAAAACAAGTAGATATAGCACTTTTGCAATGCACATGCCTTTATGTGTGTAAGTACATATTTGTCTAAAATAAATGCATTTAGTATATAAAGTAGCATATGGACTTCTCACTTCATCTTTATTATTGTATTTTATTATTCAGGGTTACACATGCAGTAGATTCAACTGGCAGATGGAGTCCTAGAATGAGAGCAGTTTAACACTCCAGTTGCAGGAGTTCAGATAACTCCAAAGGAGCATGAGAGAAGGGCCAAAAACCTATGGTGTGCAGGAAGCATGGAGCTGGCAGAACTTGCCCTGACTATACAGCTCACAGAGCTGACACAGAAGGGATCGGCATGAACCAAGTTGGTGTACTCAGCTGAGTGGGTTTTGAACAGTGTAATAGTGGGTGTACCCATCCTCTGTTGTTTGTTACCTAATATTTCTAAATAGTGCTCCTGATTAGTGTATCTAAGCTTTAATAACAATGTAAAAAGACAGGCAGTAGAGGTACTCATGCCTTTTTGCTACAAAAGCGTAATTTTGCTATAAAAATTACACCCACCATAATGCACTCTACAGAAAATACCACATAGCTAGATGGATTTTTTTCATCCTTGTAAGTACAAACATTTTCTGTGAAATGGTAGGATGCTGAGTAGGAAAAAAATAACTACAGTTCACAAGGAAATCATAAGGAAAATGAAAGAAATATGTTAAGTAACTCCATTGCCACCTTTTGTTATCAGTTTTTATTCCTCTTGAGTCTGCGTTAAGAATGACATTGAAAAAAAGCAGTGCTAGTGCATTTTATTTTACTGAATTACAGTGAAATTTACAATTGAGGACCAAAAAGTAGAGGATTTCTGTCACTATCAAGATGCCAAGTCAATCACAGTTTTTCAAGGGAGGGAGTTGAAAGACTAAACTCCCTGGCCATGGGATCTCACTTTTCATTTTATTAGTCTTAGCAGATGCTGTTCTTCAGGTGGCTGTGGACCCAGGCACCAGTCCAATAAAATGAAGGTGCAAGATTTCTCTTTAAGCGATATTATCTCACATTGCTGTACCATAAACACAAGGCTGGTGTCTTGCCAAAGTTGAAATAGACTAATCTAACTTTCAATATTTCTTCCATTACAGAGCTGTTACAGTTTTATGCAGTGGCATCCAGAATATCTCGGTGGATATTTTCACTGTAGAAGTCTTATGCTCATACTACAAAATTGAGCTTATGAAGCTAAAATTCAGCTAGATCCAGCAAGATATCAATGATGACTGATATATTTCAAATCTTTTGTGCACTGAAATGTTTTCATTCAACAAATTACAATTTCTTCAGTAGAGGAGCACTAGGAAAAGCCTTGTTTTCATGGTATAATTTTATGAATCTTTTCATCCTTATTTGGCCAGAAGTGAGATCAAAACTTGCATAAAGCTTTTCACTGTTTCAGGGTGTACTACGGACCAAATTTTTAATGTGTAGGGGCAATGTCTTAGTATGTTTTCAGTCTTACCCATAGAATGAGCACAAATAAAACCCTGTATTGCCTTTGATACTGTCTGTACAGCACATATAATTCATCATTACCATCTTTTTATGATGCATCACAGGCCAGCTTTTATAAGCACAGTTGGGTTCCAGGTGATCTTTTCCTGAATATCCCTTATAACAAAAGTATAAAGGATTGTAGAGTATCATCGTCTATCACTGACTGCCTCCAGGCCCCGTTGCAGCATAAATATAAAACAAGAGAATGCAGATGAATACAAATGCAGAAGGAATGAGAAAAATTGACAAGGAAGATATTTATAATAGTCAAGAAGTAAACACAGGATCACTCTAACAGTTTGAATTTGGATGGAGGGTATATTTGGATATTTTTCTGCAATTTTAAAATAAATAATTCTTGGGGCTTCAAATGCTCCCATGATGTAAGTATAGGCAGTACTACATACTGAAATTTCACATGCCTGAAGAAGTGCACACCTAGACAAAAGCATTACGAATCACTTGCTGACCTATGTGGGAAGCTTTTCAGCATCCTGCTTATTCCGGATTGTTTTCATGCAGTTAATGGCCTGCCCTTGAGTATGCAGAAAGAACCACTCTGTGAATCCATATATAGATCCAAGGCTGGCAATGCAGGAGTAAAGTGCAGGGTAGAAGAAAAAAAACACAAAAGGATGTTAAAGTTGCATGCATGAAGGTATTTTGGAAATGGTTGGGAAGGCTGAGAATCTGATCTTGCCTGGGTCAGCATGTTGCCATATAGATTGGTATAAAATTACGTTAAAAGGCAGGTTACTATCCAGTATATCATATAGAACACACCTTAAGCCCAGGTAAAGCTGACAATAAAAGCTAAAGAAACAGTCAAGGAAAATCAGACATACTAATTTTAAGTATTATTGCATAATCACATATTTATCATGTTGTGAGTATTTTAACATAAATAAATGTTACCAGTGGTTGGTAGAATACTACAGAGAGCTAAACAAGAAAATTGTTTACCTACCCTTATATAAGACATATGTAGATTTTTTCTAGGAAGGGCCACAAGAAAAATTATAGTGTTACTGGTTGATTTTGGCATAGCTATAGCAACAGCCATATGGGAGGCATGCAATTTCATGGAGGTTCACATGGTGAAGTCATGGCAAATTAGCAGGATCACATTTGATGTGGCTACTCTCCAAGAGTTCTGACTTAGATCAACTGAAACCATTAACTTTCAAAATATAATTAGTCAAATAATATTTTTTTTCAAAATAATGAAGGGAAAAAATCCCCAACTTTGTACACTGAAACAACATATGAAAGGAGAAACTAATAACTTGGAGCTTGTTTATAACCCTGGACTATTACAACAATAACATCACTATTGCCCATTACGTTTCCTAGGAATAACAGCAAAATGTGTGTCAAAAGATAAACCTAGAAAATATAAAAGATTTGACTGAAAATATGAGACATAAATAGGAACCTGATGTTCTGGGCAGAGGCACAATCTACAAAAGTCATGCTGTCTAGGAAAATGCTGCATTCTTATTTACAGCTTGCTTTTCAATTCAAAATTGTTTATGTTATTATTCAGTTCTTTCTCATGTTTCTTCATAAAGCTCCAGCAAGTGAATCAGCTGAACAATTGGCAGCAGGATTCCTACAAAAGCAAAGCAGGATACAAACCTCTGCCTTTGTGTTGTATCCATATGGCACCAGCTCCACATGAGCACACCTGGGAGCCAACTAATAGTAGCATATTGGCCACAATCAGAAAATCTGTGCTTCCCTGTGTAATAGAAACATTATTATGTGTTCTTAGTTGTACCTATTTATTTTCTTGGCTGGAACCTACGTGTATTGCTACATTTTTCAGATGACTTATACGCTTCAATAGAACTGAGAACCTAAATCAAGCACAGCTCTCAGTACCTGACCTGCCTTAGCAGTTGCACTTTAGGCATCAGCTTTCACATTCACCATATCATGAACCATTAATTTGACTGAGACCCATGATAACTTGCAAATATATGTAAAACCACCGGTTTTAATTTAGTGGGTTTTTTTTAATTCAGAGATGCCATCCACGTGCTAAATCAAATCAAATCAAATCAAATCAGTCAGTCACTAGTTCACAGTTCAGCAGCCATTGCAGGTTATCTGTAACCCATGAGGCTTCCAGCAGAGCACAGAATTCACCACAGTGAAACCAGACTTTAAAAAAGCAACAAGATCATCTATGCCTGGAACAGAGGATCAAAGTGATCCAAGGGGGTCTTGGAGAAAATAGGGGTACTTTGGGAAAAAAAGAGTTACCTTCAGCTCATCCAAACTGGTGACTCCCCAGAAGAGCTTTTAGAAGACATGAGATGTTAAAGGCTGCCATACCACAACCAATGGTCATTTGGCCATGTTGCTCTTATTGCATTTCAGAATAACACAGGGAGGAAGGGAGAACCAGGAGAGGAATTGGGAATTCACGTAGATTTATTTTCTCTGGATGCAACAGTGTGCTACTTGAAAATAGTACCAGCCTTTCCAGTCAACTGGATACTACAGCATCCACCATTTTATTGGCAGAAGCTCGAATTAGCACTCCCCAATTGTCTCCAGACAAAATGAGACATAGCTAAAAATATCCTCTCTGATGGGTTAAATCATATGGCTCCCTTCTTTCTAGCAGGATGAGGAATGTTCTTTCTAGCAGAATAAGACACACTGTCCAGCAGAGCTGGGGGGATAGCAATGAACAGCTCATGCAGTACCTTTTTCAATTATCACAGCTTTTTCAATTACCACAATCTGGAGCCTGGGTTTCTTATTAAAATGCATGATTTATTTAGGAAAAAAAAAAGATCAATAATGGTCAAGTTAGTCAATAGTGAAAATAGTTTAAAAATACTCTATTCCTAAATAATTAAGTAAGTCAATAAATCAATCCGTTCCTGCTAACAATGCTGTACACATAAAGAGCAGGGAAACTTTTTCAAAGCACTATTTTTGAATGGTGGGTACCTCCATGCCAGGTTTATTCTGTTTGGTAATATACAGAGAAAGAAAGTGTTAATTAATTTCTGTAAAGCTGGGTTTTCTTGCTTGTAATGCTGAAAGAATGTAGGAAATTTTCCTGAAATAATATCTTCATGAATCATTTAAAAATATAAAACCTCATTTTCAACTCTACTGTGCTGTGTCAGCCACTGTAAGGATTGGATGTCTTTGAAGAAGACTACAGTCAGTTTGTAAGAATGTGCTCTTCATATATCTAGTATTAGAAATATATCAAAACTAACAGAAACATTTTATCCAAGAGCTTCACTAACTCTGCTGTTTTAAAAAACTGTTCTAAAAGCAAGTAGGGTGCCAAATGGTGCTATTGATGAGATAACTTGGACAAAATCTTATAAGCGATCAGATGGCATTAATTACTTAGACCTTATTGTAACAACAGAAGCATTAAGATACCAGTTTGAAGCACTGCATGCCTGCCTCTTGAAGTTGTTGTGCCACCCTAACAAGACAACCAACTTGACCTTAATGACCTCTTTAAGTTATGTTATCTGAAAATAAGCCACTTGTAAAGCCCAAAAATGAAGTAGCTCAGTTAATGCAATTTCATTTTCCCCCATATACTCAGCACCAGTGATGCCTCACCTTGTATAGTGCATTCAGTTTTGTGCACCTCAATACAAGAAGGACATTGGGATGCTGGAGCATGTCCAAAGAAGGTCAACACGCCTAGTAAATGGACTGAAAGACAGATCTTATGAGGAGCAACTGAGGGAAATAGGGTTGCTTAGCCTAGAGAAAAGGAGGCTGAGGGAAGACCTTATCACCCTCTACAACTCATAGGATCATTAGGGATCAGAGGGGACCACAAAAGATCATCTAGTCCAATCCCCCCACCACAGCAGGATCACCTAGACCAAGTCGCACAGAAACACATCCAGGTGGGTCTTGAACGTCTCCAGAGAAGGAGACTCCACAACCTCCCTGGGCAGCCTGTTCCAATGCTCCGTAACCCTCACTGTAAAGAAGTTCCTTCTGATATTTCTATGGAACCTCCTCTGTTCCAGCTTGCACCCATTGCCCCTTGTCCTATCACTGGATGACAGTGAGAAGAGCCTGGCTCCATCCTCCTGACACCCACCCCTCACATATTTGTAGACAT
>VZRI01011327.1:0-72427 GCA_013397515.1 Upupa epops
AGTAATTCTGAGATTCTGGATTACATTGCTCAATGCATTGGGGAGTTATCAAGGAGAAACAAAAGAGACAGTGGGACTGTGCGGGGGCGAAACTGCTTTAAGAAGTCAGCTTAGAAGTTAACAATGAAAGAACACAAATCAGAAATACTGCAGTAACGTATTTCTGATGTTAAACCACAAGCATCAAGAATTTTCTCATACAGTCCAGCTGGCTGGAAAATTGTCCTTGATAAAGACTATCAGACCAAACATTCTTCCCTTATAGCACAGGCCAGCTGGCTTGTCACATTCCAAACCAGGAATACATACAGCCGGAGATCAAGAGCTCAGAGCCTCTTAAACTAACGAAACCAGAGAGAGGAACATAAATATAAAGGTAACTGGAGGAGTCATGGATGCCCAATGGGGCAGTATTTACGGTAGCTTGATCACAGTAGTTTGCCGACTGATGTATATCAGAGGCAACAGGTACTATGGAAGGAGGAAATCAAGGCTCCTGGTTTAGATTATTCTTGTTGAAACTACTCTGGCATCATGATTTGGTACAGTGCCACAGGATGCATGTTGCTGGGAAGTCATTCTAAGATGGAAATTAGAGATAATTACATGGGGGGGGGGGAAGGAAAGAGGTACCAACTTTGAGAGTATCTAAAATTCCAATGAATGGTGCTCATTGAAAGCACGAATAAACTCTGTTTGGAGGTAAAACATCATGAGCTTTAGCTACAAAACCCATCAGACAACTTAAACATCTAACACGCCACAAATGCATGGACGTTACCATCGCGTTAACAGGATTCGAAAGCCAACAAGTCTGACGGTGTTTTCCACTTGTGACAGGATCAGAACTAAGCAAAACAACTCTTCTGATTTGCCTTTTAAAAACAAAATGTGACTGGACTGAGACGCTTACAGGAGACTGCTTCTGGGAAAACTTATACCCCCTAGATTACCACCCCTTTGAAGCAGAAACTGTCTTTGACTAGACACGTCTAGACCGATGTACACTGCCATCGGATTGTGACTGACACCAAAACACCACATAGTGCAACAAGAAACCATGGAGTTAGTGCACAAAGTACAAGTTGAATAGGCTGTGGACACAAAGAGTTTCCAAGTAGCTGTTGTTCATCTTAAACAGCAGTTAAAACAGCCTGGTATGTCCTTTGAAAACTGCTAAATTTTACCACATTAGAGAAGACAGGAGACAGACTGCAACAAAAACTACCTGTTCTATTTAGGTACCAGGGACAAAATCTCAGCACGTGCTCTGTTCAGGTCATCAAGCCTCCAGGTCTGGTTCACACAGCAGGCTAGGCTGGCTAATGCTCACCAGGAGCTTCTCAGGACACACCTAGCCAGCTGCTACCATGGGCTGCACCAACAAGACTTGAAAACACCGTGGGCAGACACCCATATATGCTCATTGCTTCACACCAATCAAAGATTCTCCTCAAAAGGCAGTTTTGTCTTTAGTATTTACAAACCCACTGCCTGTCAAGCTCTTCAGTTCCTTTTGTAGACTTTTGGGGGTTTCCAAGTTTACGAGCTCTGCAAAAACTGCAGAGTTGGCTTTTTCTTTCCTTTGATAGACTGCAAAAGAGGTATCAAATACTCACAGGGATGCTGTCCCTCAACCAAAGCTGTATGTATTTAAAGACACTTACACGATTCTGCTTCACACATCCCAGGAGAGCCTGCACCTCTTAAATCACACTGCTGGAAGGTTAATGGGGATGGTTTGCTCATGTCCTCTGTCTGAAAACTCTAACGGTGGGAGCAGACTGTTTGCATCTTGGGCAATTTTTGATGTTTTCACGGTCAACTTCAAATCGAGTTCAATTCAGTTATTCATTCTGATATTAACTGCTTACTCTTCTGAGAAAGAAACAATGCCAGGTACCACTATAGGTTGGGGACGGACCTGCTGGAGAGCAGCGTAGGGTAAAGGGACGTGGGGTTCTTGCTGCCCAGCAGGATGACCATGAGCCAGCAATGTGACCTTGTGGCCAAGAAGGCCAATGGCATCCTGGGGGGAATTAGAAGTGGAGTGGTTAGCCGGTCTAGATAGCTTCTTCTCTGCCCTGGTGAGGCCACATCTGGAATACTGTGTCCAGTTCTGGGCTCCTCAGTCCAGAAGTGTACGGCAGGATATCTAACAAACATGGAAGGCCAACATGCTGCTCCTCACCCCCTCTCCTCAGGCCATTTCCTTTTTGGCCGAACAGGACCACTGTTTTACTACGGTGAACCCTCTACTCGCAAAATAAAGCTCTCACCAACTCAAAAGGTTCTTGCTCCTGTGAGCTGGCTCACTTGACCTTCCTGTACCAGCTGCATGTCTGTCTTCTTTTATTTTGTACGTGGGGTGGAGCTAGCATAATCATGGGATCACTTCCTACCTTCCCTGTAATAGCATACAGGCACAGCGGGGTTGAACACTCACGGCATTTAACTGGGTTCCACCGAACACATGAATTAGGAAGAACTGTCACAAGTCAAAAGATTAGAGATTTCCTAGGAAACAGTGCAAGATGGAAGTGATTACATTCTTTGGGAAGAACAAGGTGAGCTTGGCCGGGGAGGAGTTAAAACTGAATTAGGCTGAGGCAGGGTTACTCTGAATTATTAGTTTGGTTTTATGGTATGAGTGATGTTGCCTGCACTGGAACCAATTAAGATGCTTAGAACATGAGACTGAAGACAAGGCATATAGCACCCTACCAAAGTGTTAAGTAAGTAAAGTTTTAAGCTTCTTTAATCCATCCCACATGTCTGCACTTCTTCCACCTAAGCATCCCACCCAGGCCATTACATATCTCACTGCAGTGACCTCAGTCCATGTTAAAATTCACTGTCTTTATAACTCTGTTGATAGCTCAGATAACCTACATGCGTATGTAAGATCACAGCTACACAGAATACAGTCTGCACAGAGATGATGCACTGTCTCTTTTGGTTTACAAACCTCAAGTGAAGGTATTTCATGAGATTGGTATGTTGAGAGGAAAAGTATTGCCAGAAGGAGCTCTACTCAACCTTGGTGAGGCCACACCTCAAGTCCTGTGTCCAGTTTTGGGCCCCTCACTACAAGAGTGACATTTAAGGACTGGAGATGGGACAGAGGCAGCTACCAAGCTAGGAAACGATTTGGAACAGGTATCATAGGAGGAATGGCTGAGGGATCTGCAACTGCTTAGCCTGGAATGGAGACTGAGGAGAGACCTTACTGTTCTCTACATGAAAGGAGGTTGGAGAGAGGCAGAGGTCAGTCTGTTCTCCCTAGTGGCCAGTGACAGGATGAGGGGAAATGCCCTGAAGCTACACCAGGGGAGGTTCAGGTTGGATGTCAGGAGGATTTCTTTCCTGAAAAGGCTGTCAGGCACTGGAACAGCTGCCCAGGGAGGGGTTCAGTCCCCATCCATGGAGGTGTTGAAGAGAAAGGTAGATGTTGTGTTGGGGGACAGGGTTTAGTCATGCTGATAGGGCTGGGAAAAGCTTGGACCCAATGGTCTTGAAGGTCTCTTCCAGCCAAATCTGTTCTATGATCCTATGATTCTAAGATTTATTCAAACCGAACAGAAAATGTAAGTGAGGAGCTCCCTTATCTCACTCGTGAAGCCACTCCTTCCCAGCTGGCTGAGTGACAAGAAAAATTGTGTTTGTAGTGTACAGTATCCTGCAACTTTACAAGTGAGTAAGACTTGTGCTGCAGATTACCCTCAAGTCTTTAAACGAGAACTGATCAGAACTACAAAGCAGACAAACACTGTGCTTTGACACTAATGTTACCCAACCCAGTGTTCTGCGCTGTTCACTCAAGCCATCACACAGGAGATCTTTGCTTACCTCTGGGGTTATCACCAATCATGTTGGTTTTGCCATTCCAGTACCAGAGCTGCAATGTTGCATCCCGTGATCCTGAGAGGATGTAGCAATTTCCTCCTATATAGGACTCAGAACGAGCAAGACAGGTCACGACATCCCAGTGTCCAAATATGACTTGAATCAATTTACCTGCAATACATGAAA
This sequence comes from Upupa epops, assembly GCA_013397515.1. Taxonomy (NCBI): domain Eukaryota; kingdom Metazoa; phylum Chordata; class Aves; order Bucerotiformes; family Upupidae; genus Upupa; species Upupa epops. The sequence continues at coordinate 4,033 of VZRI01011327.1, forward strand.
TTGATGGTTTGAAAATGACACTGTCATTACTTCTTAAGAAAATTAAATACATTATCAAGTACTTTAGATCTCTCTTCTTGCTCAGAAAAAGGTTGCAAAAAGAACTAGAGAGCACTATTTTTGATTGGTTTGTGGGAAACTTAAGAGTGGCAGTAATCCCTACAGTCCCTACAAAGAAGTCCATAAATGCTGTCCTTTACTCATGGGCTAGTCATGCCAAGAGGGGTTTAATTCTCTGTGTTTACATACATTGCACAGACACAAAACATGATGGGATTTGCTTTGAAGGCAAGTTTGAGGCAAGTTTATCCATGAACACAGCAGTAAAGATGCAGCTCTGATGAAGATTGGGGAAATAAAATACAAAGGTTCTACAGAACAGTTAGGACCTAGGAAAAAAAAGAGTGTGAGATCAGGGGTGGTTGGACCAAATGATCTTTTGAGGTCCCTTCCAACCACTAACTTTCTGTGATACTGTGATCATAAACATGCACATAGCATGTGCAGCTTTTGAGCATCTCTGAAATAGAAGGAGACTTAGATGAAGAATTACTCCCGTACCCAGGCTTCTCCATCACCATTTCAACACTTGTCAATTATTTCAACCAGGATCCTTCCCTTCAATTTCTGTAGTGGTCAAAACTAACTCACAAGACAGAACAGAAACTCCTAAAACTCCTAGAAATTAGGAAAAACTTCCCTACTGAAAGAGTCATCAGGCCTTGGACGAGGGAGGGGGTTGAATTCCTGGACATGTCACAAAATTGTGGAGCTTAGGAACAGAGTTTAGCAGTGGGATGGGACAGCTGGGTTCACAGTTGGACTCAAGGAGCCTGAAAGTCTTTTCTAACCTGAAGTATTCTACGATCCCCTTAACTACTGCCTAACAGAACAAACACTGGTACTGCTTGTAAGAGACATCAATACTAACAAGCAAGCCTAGGCAGTTAAAAATCTGCCATCCAAGCATCTGTATCAATATGATTATGACTATAACCTTTGAACCTCGACTAACCAAACTGTACTCTCAGAAAAATGTAACTGTGCATGCTCGTGTGTGGGAGATCAGACCCCCAGGAGATCTCTGCCAGACCTCCCTGTCCAAGGTTATCTCCTCCATAGCAAACACACCATGCATTCTGCCACCCTCTGGGTCTCCCAGCAGCATTTGCTATCCTACAAAATGAGAATAGAAGCACTAAAATCCTTCTCACTGGTTCTGCTGAAGCCTAGAAACTGTGAACCTCACAGAGATGTGATAAAAGATACCACACACACTTCTACACAGATACACGGATCACAGACACACAGATCATGAGGGATTGGAAGGGACCTCCAGAGGTCATTGAGTTCAACCCACTGCTCCAGCAGGATCACAGAACCTAAGGGCTTCACACAGAAACGCATTCAGATGGATCTTACAAATCTCCAGAGCAGGAGGCTCCACAGCCTCCCTGAGGAGCCTGTTTCAATGCTCTGTAACCCTTACAGTAAATAAGTTCTTCCTCATGTTGAGGTGGAACTTCCTGTGCTCCAGCTTATACCCATTGCCCTTTGTCCTATCACAGGACACAAGTAAAAAGAGATTGTCTCTTTCTTCTTGACACCCAGCCCTCATGAATTTACAGACAGTGATTAAGTCCCCTCATAATCTTCTCTCCAAGCTGAAAAGCCCCAGGTCTCTCAATCTCTCCTCATAAGGCAGGTGCTCCAGTCCTCTAATCATCCTTGTGGCCCTCATTGAACTCTCTCAAGCAGAGCTCTGTCTCACTTGAACCAGGGAGCCCAGAACTGGACATAGCATTCCAGATGTAGCCTCACTAGGGCACTTGTTAGGTGCCAGCTTGGCCCATTCAGGTAACAAGAGTCAGGGCAAATTCTGCACCCCATGACACAAGGAGCCTTTAATATGTGGCCTCGTATTCCTCAGCCCAAACCACCATGCATCCATTTGTGCTCTGGGTTGAATAAAACATGAGGAAGAACAGAAGGGAAAGGAATGATGGCTTTTGAAGGTTTTTAACATCATGGGTCAAAAGAGATGTAGGAAATGCAAACCATTGTACTGCAAATAAAATGACAATTAAAGCACCAAACAGTGCTGTGTCTCAAATTAAGTACATCTTCATTAAATATTTGGGTGCATTCATTAAAAATTATCAGTCTATCACATAATAAGGCTGGTGGGGCACATTGCAGAGTCCTCCTTTAACACAGCACCAAGACAACTGTAATCATATCCAGCCATCGATTAACACTAGTGGTAACAGAAGGAAGGAAAGACCAAAAAGGATGTTAACAGCCTGATTTAGAGGAGAAGATCAAAAAGGTAATTGCATGAAAGAGGAGAAAAAAGGGAAAAACCTCCACAAAAAACAAGAGAAAGGTATGAAAATCTACCAACAAAAAGATGAAATACTTAGGGATGCGAAGGAAAAATAAGAGTAGTATGAGGTGATTGAAATAGCTTAAGAATAGAATGAACAAATGCAATAGTATGATACACCTGGTTTAAAACAAAACACTGACAAAACTTATCAGGCAATGGTAACCCTCCAAGAGAAACTGTGAAAGGCATCACGGTCACAGGAGCCTTCTCGGACTAGAAGGGGCAGAACCCTAGAAGATTCATGTAATGTGCAGACCTAGCTCACATCAGCAAAGAGAGCAACTCGGGGACCCAGTCACTCACTCATCTCTGTGAGTCAGTAATGGGTTCTATAGCGGTCACATCTGCACACCCAGGCTTTAATCTGTGCCACAGGATCGCCTAACTGTCCCATGTGCTGACAGGTTGTCAGAAAAAGTTACTGAAGTGCACAGCTAGGAGCAGGAAAACCCTCACGGACCCTCCTAACCTTGGTCTGGCAATATCTTGCCAAGAGAGCATGTTCTGCCCCTGAAAACTCAAGTTGTCGATTACATGGTTTAGAGTTGAGACTAATTTAATTATGTGGTAGATTTCTCAGCTGTATGGCTGCAGGGGAACTACCTGAGATGATTTATACTTTTAGAAGACAAGTTTATGCTATAAACATCAGTGATTTATAGAGATCTCTCTTTTAATTATATTTTATGTTTATAGATTCCGTTCCAGAAAGCCAACATTTTTCAAGGTTATTTGTTTGACAGCGATTCAGGTAGTCGCACCGCCTTATTAGCTTTACTTCTTTGTTACTGTGCAGCTAAGGTTCAATCAATTCCATCAAAAAAGCTTTTTCACTAGTTCATGTCGGTAAAAGAGAAACTAATTCATCTCCAAAGGGTTCCTCGACTTTTGTCTTTGTTTAATATGAATTGTCCTTTCTCTGCAGGAATATCCATCCCACTTTACCAAATGCACTCAGATAGCCCTTCCTGACAGAGCAAATTTTCGACCTCATGTTTGATTTGACAGCTGAGCTACCAAGAATGAAAAGAAAACTAAGACTCAAGTCTCGGCACTACTGAATCGAGAAGGCTGTCTAGAAATCATTTCAACCCTCAGAGCAAGGTTTATTGTGCTTTTGCTACACTAGTTGTGCTGAGAAGCCCTAATTATGTTACAAGTATTTCCTGTTACAAAGAAAACCCCAATAACTAAGGAACCCACAATCTAACAGGGAAAATGTTTCCTTGTTGTGTTAGTGCTCAAATACAACTGAATTGAACAACGGCAATCACTCGCCAGTATGATCACATTATCCTCTTCCCCTGCTGTTGTGCTGACTTCAGTGTAAAGAGTTGCGCCGCTGTCTTCACATTGCAATTGAAAGCAAAATAAACTCCATTAGAACTCACTTCTGCTAGAGCCTGACCTGCTCTTTTCCCAAGGAGGAGACACACAGAAGACACAAACCTCTGACAGCATTTTCAATGCCTGTATTCTGGTTTGTAGCATCATTAGCCATGAGGGTTGTGTTGCCTGGTGCCCACCAGAGCCCCACTGTCACCCCTTCTCCATGCTTAGATGTACAGGGGAGAGAACAATATAATGAGAGGCTGACAGGTAAAGACAACAGCAGCTCAGGAAAGCAGAAGCAAAAGCTGCGTGTGGAAGCAAAGGCAAACAATGAAGATTTTTCTCTTCTTCCCCTCAGCAGAAGGTGTTTAGCTGCAATATACATAGGGGTTCCTCTGCAGGACAAACACCTTCAGTGAAGGTCCCCTCAATTCCTTCTATCTTCTCCCCTTTATATCTGGGCTGATGCCACACAGCCTGGAATAGCCCTTTGGGCAGTGTGGGTTAGCTAGCCCAGCCCACCCCTCAGCCTGCTCTTGGGGAGAGAGTTAGGAAAGGAAACCTCCTCCCCAGCCTTGGTGTTGTGTGAGCTCTGCTCAGCAGTGACCAAACACTGGGCTGTGACCAACACCCCTCCAGCTTCCATCACACACACAGCCCCAGGAGAGATGGCATGGGGAGGATCAGCTCCAGACCCAACACAGTGTTAATGAGATGCCTGATGTGTCTGACTTACACACAGGGAACATAATGAGATAACTGTAGTTCAGACTGTCACCGGATGAGGTTACCAATATCCTACAAGTACCTTTAGTAGGTGTAAAGCGAAGTATGCCCTTTGACATGAAATAATTAGCCCTCTGTTCACAGAAATCAAGAACGTACACCAAATAGTTATTTCTGTTAGCTACCTTTTCCGAAGATCTCCTTTCAGTTCCCAGTGTTGTGTCAATTTATTTGCATCAAGAAGAGAAACGACGGAGGGCCTAACAAGACGTCTGTATAGTGCACTGTAGGCAGTTAACAGGAAGCAAATGGGACTTCTCTCTTACATTTAAGACTTCAAGATGGCAAACATGACAGCTATGCTAAAATATGCCATGAGATCCAGCCTTAACAGATTTCCATTACAGACCATCCCGGTTTGTTAAACTGTTTGGTTTGCCAAGTGTGAAAAACACTCTTAACTAATACATTTAAGAAATGATGACAAACATGTAGGATATTCCCCAGGGATTAATAACCTCCTGGGAAGTTTGATGGCACACACACATTAACCACACCGGGTCATTAATCCCAAAGAAGCATCTTGCAGCGAGGTTGCTATTCCTATTATAAGATAATGAAAGGGACAAAATTATACCTTTTTTTTTTTAACTACAGCTCTGTGGCTTTTAAATTCCTGTAGCCCTTACACTGAAGGATTCTTTTCTATTTATCGTGACACATGCATGACTTCCACGGTTTGGATACAGGCCAGCTGACAGGCTAATTTAACTGCTGCTCACTCTATCGATCAGGTTGTGTTATACGAAAGAATTCAGTGGCTTCAAGTCAATTTTTCTTATTATAGCACAGTTTCCAAAGGCTTTTATGAGGATTCTTCCAGAAGATTTCGTGTCTTTGCTTCTGGCCTTATTCCATGGTGCTCGCCTGTATTTCCACAAAGCATTCTCTGGTGCTAACACCACCCAGAGCTAATACCAGCAAGCACTCCATGAGCAATTAGTTCTCCTGGTATGCAAATCTTCACAAAAATCTATTTCCTTGTGGAAAATGAAGTCTAAACAAAGCATGCCAATCATACAGGTTTCACGTGTGACAGACATAGTGACTAAACAATAGCTCCTCTTCTTACACTTGCCACTATTCCACAGCAGTGAGGCAATACTCAGCAGCTTTATGTGGAAAAGATTTGACAAATATGATCAATAGGGGAATAAACTCATAGCCCATTTGCACTGTCCACACCCCATTCTTTCTTTATTTGAAACAGTAGGTTGATGATGGCATCCTGGCTTGTACCAGAAACTATGTGGCCAGAAGGTCTAGGGACATAACTGTCCCGCTGTACTGGACACCGGGGAGGCCTCACCTCAAGTACTGTGAGCAGTTCTATGTCCCTCACTTCAAGAAAGAGCTTGAGGGGCTGGAGCAGGGCCAGAGGAGCAATGATGCTAGGGAAGGGACTGGAAGAAAACTCTAATGAGGAAAGGCTGCGGGAGAAGAGGAGACTCAGGGGGTACCTTCTCCTTCCCTACAACTCCCTGAAGGGAGGTTGTAGTCAGGTGGGTGTCAGCTCTTCTCCCAGGCAACTAAGCAACTAGCATCAGGATGAGTTGCGGGGGGAGGGTTAAGTTGGATGTTAGGAAGCCCTTCCTCACAGAAAGCGTGATCAGACCCTGGAATGGACTGTGTCCCTTAGTGCCCTGGTCTGGCTGCTGTGGTGATGTTAGGTCATGGGCTGGATGAGCTCAGATGTCTTTTCCAGCCTCAGTAATTCTGGGATTCTGTGAACTGATGATGCTCAGAAAAATCTTTTAGGTTCTTTCCACATGTATAACATACATTACCTGAGTCAGTAGAATAAACGCGGAAACTCTTGTCCCAGAAGCCACAGACCAAGATGTATCGATTATCAGAGGTGATGATGAAACACTGGGAATGTACCTGAATGCTTTGGTCTAAAAGGTCTGTGATTTGTCTTCTGTGCATAGCTGTATTGCTGGCTGAACAGAGAGAGACACAAATCAAGACATGTTAGCATCCACAGGCACAATCCAAGAAGTCTAATTCACACCAAAATTATTCCTCACTTTACTTATTTTTTTGTGGCAGCGACATTTTCCTTCTCCTTTTCCTACAAAACACACATTGCTTTTCTGGGAACAACACAGATTCCTTCTAGTATCTATTCTAAAGAGAATAGATCCCTTCTTTAAATCTAAAGCAGCTGACAAATATAAAATAAAAGACTGCAAAATACATGAAAGCAATAAGCTTCCTCCTGCCCTTCGTCTAGTAAAGGGAATCTAAGAAACAAATGAGGGAAGGGTAATTATGAGGCAGTACGTACAGATATGCACAACCCTGGCTCAAATACAGCTGACGATGGAGCTATGATTTCAAAAGCCTGCACAAGTTGTATTTCATTGCAAGCACTGCACTTCAAAGAAAGAATAACTGCAATAAATGCTGCTACCGTTTCACACTGTGAGCCCTGCGCAAAAGTCAACCTGCTTATCTTCCACAACCTCCTTTAGGGTTCAGAGAAAATATTCACCCTACACTTTGATCATCTGCTGTTGTATTTCCCCTGATAAACTTGTAAAGCTACAGAATGGACAGGAATCAAGCAGTGAGCACATTTTTCGTCTAGTATATAGGCTTTGATTGGTGTGTGTTTGTGTCCCTATAAATAGATGCATAATGAGAACCCTACACTGTCTGGAGAAACATCAGTGTGCTTTGCTCATGAAGGAACCTTGCTTCCATCCAGGAAAATAAGTTCTCCTGGACTTGGATTTGCCTGCTGATGCTTCCACCAGGCAAGTAAGTTCTCCTGGACTTGGATTAGTCTGCTGACTGCTCAGAGCACCAGGACTTCCATTCCAGGTGGCCCCCCTGACCAGCCTCTTGGCTAGTCTTGTGCTCTTCTTTACACTTTGTTCTTGAACTTCCCTCCACTCTTCCCTAAGCCTTGGGCTTATTCCATACAGTCTGTACCAAATCCTGAATTTAGCCATGCTTCTGCTGCATTTAAAATGTTGAAACTGTCTCATCCCAAGGATAAGATAAAAAACAAATCATTGGGCTAATAAATCATTTGGATATTTAGATATTAAATTGTTTGGATATTAAATTATCTGGGTACTTGAATATTAAATTATTTGGATAACAAATAATTCAGCAAGATACTGCTACTTGTTCTATAGCTAATATTTAATGAGGCCTCGTCCACTGCTGGGACCATTTAGGAACAGCAATGCATTACAAACACACCCTGAACCATCCTGTAACACAGGATAATGGCAAATAAACCCTCTAAAAACCATGTGGATTGTTGCATTCAGTGTGAGTAAGACCTCCAAAAAGCTTCACCTCACAAAGAGACAGAGGATCTATGTCCTATCACACATAGCTGGTTTACACCTTCCTGTGCAACTGGAAAATGAGGACAGCGGGAATCCCTCCCTCCTTATGACTAAGACAGCAACAAGATTCCAGCTATAACCATAAAAGTCTAATTTTGTGGTCCTCTTAGGTGCTATTTCTAGGTAAATGTGTCTAGCCAGTTAAAACCCTTTAATATTATCTACATAATTACGTGTTCCTATGCAATGATGCTACTTCTCAGTGACAAAGAACACCTCAAACCTTTTAAACTAAGGCTGATGCAATCACAGTGCTGATTTGAGATCTGTTGTATGAAAAGGATATTAAACCATTTTTCAGAACTGTGAATATTAAAGTTGTTTCAATAAAAACAGCGTCAAAGGATTCTGTAAATTCAAATGGAATGAAACCAGAACAATAATTTTAAAACTACGTAAAATGCAAAACAGAGTCATTTTTTTGCCTTCTGCACGTTCTTCAAAACACAGAGAATCATCAGGAACACACAATGTGATCTTGATTTTGCCGCGATGTTTATCTACATCTTTAAGATCTGCTTTATAGAAAGGAATTAAGGCAGAAGACACATTTTCTGCCTCAAACATTTTGGATAAAAAAGTGTCTCAGGAAGGAAGGGAGAGTTAAGGCTGCTGGAAACAGACCTTAAGAACTTTGGGGAAACATTTAATGTGCTTGTGTCTATAAAATGGTTTAATAAGCCCCCACTGTTACTGATTTAATGATCACAGAGCTTGCCCAGCAAAATGGCTACGTAGCAACTGTCTGCATTGACACACTGGTACAGTGCTGGTCCTTCTGCATTATGCATATTGGGTTTGAAATTCATTCTCACTGGCCATTCCAACCCACCTAGGCAAGGTCATTTTTGCTTGGATTTTCCTGTGCATCTAGAAGTGGCCACTTCACTTCTTTTTCTATCATCCTGAACTGAACAGTTCATAAACACAGAACTAAGTGTCAGGTCTAAAAGAACTGAGGTGGGAGGACGGATAGATGGGGGGAATCATGTCTTTTGGGTTCCTGTGAACTGCGCTACAACTACTTTGTATTTAGGCACTAGGTTGTTTGAGTTTGCCATTTTTCAGCATGTTTAAGGTTCCATTTGCCCTGCTACAGGTTTCTGAACTCTAGTCCCCATTTGCACTCGCCACAGTGGGGTCTGTAATGAAAGAACTGACCACACTCTACCTATGCTAATAGAAAAACCAGCTCTCTATAAACTAATAAACCTCTACAATAAAAAGTCTTTAATTGAATCTATTACACTAAGTCATTAAGTAAAGGAGAAACCTTCCTCTATCCACCCCTTTTTATTGAAAGGAAAGCATACACAGATTTAACCAGCAATGCTGATCAAAAGATGCAATACCCTTGAAAAATGTACACTAATACCTCAATATTAAACCAGAGTAGGCAACATATTTCAGCTTTGAAACCACTCTGCAATTACACATTAATCCCCTCAGCCCGAACAGCAGGCCTATGAAGAAAGGATTGATCTCCTTTAATGATGCAACCCTGGCACCACGGTTTTATTTTTCACAACCCGGTGCAGTTAAGAACCCCACTGTTATTATGAAAATTTCTTCAGCAAAGGAGCTCCACCGCATTACCAGGGCTCCAATTCATCACGATGCGCCTCGCTCCTGCTCATCAACAAGTTTGAGTGATGAAAAGATCCAATATTATCCTGACAGTACTTCATGCACATTCTCAATCACACATTATTACAGCATCCATATTAATTTTCACTGACACGCGTCCTCGGCCTGTTCAAATTAGGCAAACCAACGAGGGGGAGTTGATGAAATACCAGCATAGCCACAGCTCATTGCATTCCAATTTGCATGCAAATGGTTTATCAGGAAAATTCCATTCCCAGCAACCAGCAAGTGAAAAACAACCGTAATCTACACTTCAGGGCCACCATACAGAGCTTAATGAATCGCAAAGAGAGAAGGAAGTGACAGACCTATGAGAGGATCGATTTCCACTGGCAGCTGGTAAGGCTGGTCTTGAACAGCACCTTGATGAGCTGGAATTCAGGAGAGAAGATTTTAAAACTCTGCCTTTTTAAAACATGTGAAGCCATATACATTTCATAAATCAAAGTTACGTCCACTGGTTTTGTAAGCATAGTAGATTCCCCTGCCGCCGTGGACTTGAAAAGAATAAATAAATAAATAAAAATAATTCCAGGTGCTTTCACTGGCTGCTTATTAAACATTTATTTCAGATTAGTGCTATTCTGAATGTATGCCAGCAGCAGCAGCTCCGGTCCTGAGCCATAAGCTCCAGCAGATGCTTTACTGGCCACCTCTCCTGTCGCAACAAAACAAAATTAAGTGGTAAAGAGCACTGAAAACAAAATGTGACAACCATCTGCTGACTGTAGCAAATACTATTTTCCTCTTTAGTTTTTCAACCACCAAGTGGAGCACAAAGGACGGGGTTTTTTAACAAGAAGTCAGTTCATGATGCAGACAGGCAAATCTCATTGTCAGCCAGTATTCAAGGAGTCATCCATCACTAAAAACCAGTTATTTGCAAGTTTGCATAGAAGTTAATAAATAATTCTGCCAATCTACATTTCATCTAAGCACCTGGCATACTGGTGAAATGTTTACCTCCTGCATTTCCCTTCAGTGTTAAAAAAAATCCCTTCTTTATCCACAGCCTTGTTCAAAACAAACGAGAAAGCAAGCAAACTTCCCCATCACCCCACAAAGAACCCACAAGTTCTTGGAAACAGAAGGAAAGAACAATGGGTAATACTTACACCGTTTCTATCTACTGTCCACGGTTTAATATAAAGTTTAATAGCAATAGGAGGGTTTAGTAAGTAACCAAGAAGTCAAAAGTTCTTCTGCAATGAAACATGAGCAGAGAACAAAATGTGAAAGCCCTGGGTGAAAATGGAGGCACACTGCTGGGGACCAGGGCCATTAGATGTCAGCAAAGCCACCACACTCCCAGACAAAAGCAGGAATGGGATTTTTAATTACACACCAGTGACAAGCAGTCACTTAGCAACGCAACTTTTTTATCATGATGCCTCATTAGGAAAGACAATGCTAAGCCCACAGCAGGAGATAGGGAGCAGGCATGATACCTGCTCTCTAATCCCAGCAGATCCCATTTTGGTAGAAAATTTGAAGTCAGCCACAGTGAAGGCCAGTCTCAGGAGGCCATGCCCAGACACCTTAAGCACAGTGCTCCATTAACAGCCTGCAGAACCATTGAATCGTTTAGGTTGGAAAGACCTTTAAGATCATCAAGTCCAGCTATTAACCTAGGCTAGCTCAATCCACTAAGAAATCAGAGCACCAAGTATCTACAGCCAGGGATGGTGACTCAACCACTAAGCTGGGTAGCCTGTTCTAACACCTAACAATCCTTTAGTCAAAGAAACTTCCCTAATGTCCAAACTAATCCTACACTGGCAGGACCTGAGGCCATCTTCTTAGAGAGGTGAGGTGGGCTTTTGGTTTTGCCTGTTTGGCCTTTGTTTATCTCAAACCGTAGGCTTTCTTGAGCTTTATAAAGACAAGACAAATGGAAAATGACTCAAAAAGAAACAAAAAAGTAACTCAAAGCACAGCTTACTCTTCTCCCTTTCAGGGTTGAAACTAAAGATCAACATCTGAAGACTGAGTTCAACTCAAAAGAGTTGATTACTACATTCAACAACTGTTTGAGTGCTCACTGATCATCAACCAACAGACTTCTGAGGCAATAAAAACAAACTCCAACCTCTTAAAACCCTCTTCTTTTCCCATTACTGATGTATTTCTACAAAGGCTTCTTTTTAAAAGCCTTGAAAAATACACACACCCAATGTTACACATGCAAGGAACGACAGGATACCGCCATTGTCCTTCCAAACAAGTATCAAGAGCCCTGTAAAGATTTCTTACTCAAAAAGTCTCCCTTCCTCGCTGCCTTCCAACCTTTCTTTTTAAGTATTTCCTCAGTGGGAAAGTCTTAAAGTCTTATGAAGAGTGGCTGAGAGAGCTGTAATGAGGGGCCCAGAACTGAACACAGTTCTCAAGATGAGGCCTCACAAGGGCTGAGTCCAAGGGCACAAGAACTTCCCTTCTCCTGCTGGCCATGCTATTCCTGATCCAGGCCAGGATCCTGCTGGCTTTCTTGGCCACCTGGGCACCCTGCTGGCTCAAATGAAGCCGGCTGTCTCCCAGCACCCCAGTCCTGTTCTGCTGGGCAGCTCTCTAGCCAACTAGAAACAGCACAAAAGACTTCAGGCATTCTACATGCTTTATAACTACTGTATGCAGCTCTGGAGTCCTCAGTACAGGAAGGACAGGGACCTGATGGAGCTGGTCCAGAGAAGGCCACAAAAATCATGAGGGGGCTGGAGCCCCTCTGCTACCAAGACAGGCTGAGTGAGCTGGAGCTACCTTGAGAAGGTTCTAGGAGGACCTGGTAGTGACCTTCCTGCCCCTGAAAGAGGTTACAAGAAGGCTGGAGAGGGACTGTTTACGGAGGTCTGGAGTGATGGGATGAGAGGCAATGGTTTCACATTAGAAAAAGGCAGATTGAAATGGAATGTTAGGAAGACAGGGGTTGAACACTGGAACAGGTTGCCCAGGGAGGTAGTTGAGGCCCCATCCCTGTAGATATTTAAGGGGAGGCTGGACAAGGCTCTAGGCAACCTGATCTAGTGGAGGCTGTCCCTGGTCCTTGCTGGGGGCTTTGACTAGATGATCTCTGGAGGTCCCTTCCAGGTGATTCAATGATTCTATGATAAAGGGTTCAGACTTCAGGCTGAAGACCACAAAAAGGTTCAGACTGAAAAACAAACTCAGGAGAGAACAGTGTGAATTTATCACAATCACACAGCAATACACTGGTTTTGTCTTCTTGCACAGTGCCCTTCACACTTCAAATTCACAACAGTTCTGCAGCACATTTTGGGACAGACAAAAGAATTTCTGCTTGATGGCAGTGACTTCTTATGCTACTTACTTCGATTTACTTACCAGGAAGGTTATGCCACTTGTTTACAGCAAACAGCCTATTTGCAGTGACTGTGATCACAGCAGGAGTGGCCAGCCCAGGCTGGGTGTTAGCTGCTACATGAGTGACAGGAGAGTTGGATGGGAACTTTAGAACCATGATAACATCCTGTTGAGCTTGCTCTGTGAACATCAAGGGACTCTGCAGGAGGAGATACTATTGAGTGCACACAACAAGAACCCAAATACATAGGGAAAGAAAACAAGGGGAGGAGAAGACAAGACAAGAGAAGGAAGATTGGATTAAACCAGACGAGATCCAACAGCAGCTGCAGTGAAAAGCAAATGCAGTAAGAGCAGACAGGCTGGGGGAAACAAGCACTTTAGGTAGAAAAACATTACTGAATATGAGTTGTCTTTAGACAGACAGCAGACCAAACTGAAAATTAAACCTATCTCTGCCAAAAGAATTCTCCTTCATATGTGCAGCGATAGCATTTCAGGGACAGCAATGCCAAACTAGGAGGGAACAAAGGAACAAAAGGAACAATCCCTGGTCCCAGAGACTGTCTCAAGTTGTATTAAATTGGCAGGCTGCAATTCCTCACAAGCCAGATGAGAACATGAGAGCACATTAAAACACGTGGATACACACATACACCAGACAGATGCTCTGTATGCATTTCCGTGGGACAAAAACAAGGTTTATGAAGGCAAACTAGGAGACTTCACTACAAACACGTTTCAAAGGACAAACATCACTAATAAAATGATAAATAAATAAGCACACAAGGATGTGATTACAGACACAATCCTGCGTCCTTTCGAGAAAGACTAAAGAGAGGGAATTAATCCAGGCTCACGTTTCCAACAGGTTATTTTAAAGAGATTACTTTTTGACTTTAACAAGTGGGCGAGTTTAATAACTTTTTAACTGAGCTCTCTAACAATATTGCAAACATTGAAACAAAGCACGGAGGAGCTTAGATCTGGGTATCAAACATAAGGAGGACAACTGCATGGGTTTGTGATGATGAGATGTACCTAAAATAAGAGAACTCCATCCCAGTCACCGGTAGCCAAAGTGCTCTAGTATTCATAATTTCCTAATAACTGAATTAGAACACTAATGAAGTGTTCTTGGCTGTTTTCCACCTGCAGTATTTCATTACATATATGTGTATGTAGCATTCATTTAACAGATATTTATACAGAACTAATAAAAAAATTAAATACATTTGCATTTTTATTATCACTCCTTTTAAAAAAGTTATTAAGAGTGCTTAGAAAAACATATTGCTCTATGGATTCCTATTTGCAGACTTTGCATAAAGGTGTAAATAAAAGCAACTAATAAGCTACCCAGACACCCTTCTGAGCAAGTGGCTAAAAGCCAATCAATATTATGAGTTAATCCTCCCTGGATGCTCATTCAATTAAAGGTGTCAGTAATGCCTCATCTGATGTGGCCTCAATTAAATCCAGCTATCTGATGGTGGAAAACACAAGGGGATACAGCAACAGCAGCAGAAGCAGACAAATAGGCAGGCGGCATGTGACTGCTAATTACTACACCCGGGGTATATTACAGCTTGGGCACCTCACACCGTGCGTGGCAGCTCTCTGTTTGGCTGTACTCATGCAGACAAGGCACGTGCTGACTGTATTTCAGCTCCAGGAATATTAGTTTTAAAAGCACTTGTTCTGGTGCTATGATTATGTCATTTATTAACAACCACAAAACTGGGCAGAGCAAGTGCAGAACTAAAAGGGTTTGTGAGGTTTTCCCTGTGTGTGCCTCGGCCCTAACAAATCACAGGAGTTGGAAACAGTTAACATCATAGAATTTAATTCCTTCAGTTTCACACTGTGTCTTTACTAGTCCAGCAGCATGAAAAATACTATGATCAAACCACACGACCTGCCTCCTGGCATCAAGTCTTTTTATTCAACAATGGGTCTGAGAAACACATCAACAGTCAACTTAAGGATCCCCTCTTCCTGAAACCTATCCTTCTAATTTATGACAAGTGCCTAGCGCAGGACACCCTGGCTGACAGACAGAGACACACAGTATGGGTAGCTGTATGAGGGCACTTGGGCTCCCCAACAACCCTCTTAACAGGGTCTTCTGATAAGAGAGAGCCCTGTGGGTCACACAGTGAAGTCGCTGCAGTGCTCTGCACCCACTGGACACTTTGTGGGAGGCCAGCAGATCCCACATTAGCTACAGCAGCTCTGCCCACCCAACATATGGGATCTCAGCACAGGAGCATGCCTACAGCACAGATGTCAGTACAGAATGCACTGGATGCAGAAAGGGGGACGGAGATGGGGGAGAGACAGCTGAGCCAGTCTCATGTACAACACACGACATATTTGAGAAAGGCTGGGAGCTCTGTTCAATAAAATGTTTACATTTCTTAGCCTCCTACATCCCAAGGTTTGCAACCTACTCTGGAAATACTTCAGATTTTTGTGTGCTTGTTTGGTGACCTTTGCACTTTGGACATGTTTTACGTCTAACAACCGTGGTCTGCTCAAGGAGGACACACATCTTACAAAACATCTGAGAAGAACACATCCTTTTTTTGGCAGTGCAAACCGTCTGGCTTAACAAGAAGGGAATGTAACCTCTTGAAAAACGTGTAAATTAACAGACCATTTGCTCCACTTGTCAGAGTATCACTTCATGCACTTATTTCTGGATCCCTGACAACAGACCCGAGGACTGCACACAACGTGATATGGAAAGTAATCAGCAATAAAATAGTAGTTTGCATAGTAAAATTATATTAGACACAAGCAGAGGTAAAAGGAAAAGCATGTTAATGCTCCCTGCCTGGATTTTATCACCCTAGCTTTGCTGCAAAACATATTTAGCCACATTCTTTGCTATGTAAGTTTCAGCTCATGAATTCCTAGTAATCCCGGTTTTAGGGGAAAGCCTGTGCCTGGGGGGAACGACAAGGAAGTTTCACCTCCTAAATCCATGCTTCTTGGGGAATCTGCCAAAGATTAACTACGCTGCCTTCATGACAATGGCTCTCACCTGTCCAGGTATGGCATTAACAAACTCAGCTGATAAAGTGTTCTTGGATTGTACTGGCAGAAAAGGTCTGTCCTGGAAATCACTACAACCCTTCCAGCAATAAATAAAATAACACTGCCTATACTCTCAGTCCTACCAAATCATAACTCATCTGTTGTTTTTAATAGCACAATAGTGAGGTGGCCCAGTCTGTCACTCTAAGATACTAAAGGGCAGATCAGAAAGCACGTACACAGTACTTACCACCTGCATGGCAGAACTTCTCGGAGGATGAGGCTCTATGAGCAGTTGGGAAGGGGTCTGTCCGAAACTTCGTATTTGAGCTTCGACAGCCTGGAAAAGGCAGAGGCAGGTTTGCATGTGAAGAGGTGCTAATTACAGGCAGTAGAGCCCTAACTGTCACCTGAAAATGTCATTCCACACTTCTGGCTTGTTTCATGTTGAAAATCAACGCAGTGTGTTCACCCGGGGGCTAAGTGCTTGGCACTGGGAGTAAGAATGATGTCATCATTTCAGAACTGTGGATGCTATTTCCATGAGAAACTACAAAACTTCATCGTGCTCAATGATACTAACCAGAAACAAGCTATTATAATCAGAACTCCTCTGTATTGGCTCCATTTTTCCTTTCTAACACTGGCTTATCCTGTTTGAATCGTAACTCAGAAACATAAGTTAATCTGTTAAATGTTTATCTAGGTACTAAGAGCCCTCTGCTTTCTGTTTCAGCTCTGCTGCTCACTTGCACAGCAGTACCTACAGTGAAAGCAGCACCCAGCTTTTTTCTTGGCTTCAGTTTTGCTCAAAAAGAGCAAAGAGCTTTAGGATGCACTAAACTACTGGCAGCAAGACTAGCATAAAATGTGGCTGAAGAAGAGAGTGACACTATTATGCAGCAATATTTTACAGAAAGTGTCTCTGTACCTTCAGCATCACACAGAATCACTTTCTTTACAGTGCGTACCTGAAGATACCAACCCACACTTAGTGATGCCTTAAAAACAATTATTCTGAAATCTGTGAACCTACACCTCTTGCCTAGGCTTGTCCAACTCATTTTCCATATTGCCATCTATTAGCCCACTACCTTAAAGATAAAATCAAGCAGCCAAAGGTCAGCGAGTTATTTCTTGCTGTACTACACACAGAACTGGCTAATACTACAGAAGGTCCTCAATCACACACCTTAGTTAACATCTCTTGTCATAGAATCATAGAACAGTTTTGGCTGGAAGAGCCCTTCAAAATCATCCAGTCCAACCTTTTCCTAGCCCTATCAGCACCACTAAACCCTGCCCCCATACCCTTCTCTTGCACTCTTTCAGGGATGGTCACTCAACCCCCCTCTTGCAGGCTGTTTCAGTGCCTGACAACACTTTCAGGAAAGAAATTCTTCCTAACATCCAGTCTGAACCTCCCCCGGTGCAGCTCCAGTCCATCTCCCCCAGTCCTGTCACTGGCCACTAGGGAGAACAGATCCACCCCTGCCTCTCTACACACTCCTTTCAAGTAGCTGTAGAGAGCTGAACCAAATACAATGACCTTGCATTTCCTGTGGGCTAAGGGACTGCTAAAGGCCAATGCTTTTGTTTCTTTGCTGCATGATGAGTTGAGAAGGCAGCACTTCTCAGAAGTGCCCGTGATGTCAGGTACCTATGGTGAGGTAGTAGCAGCAAAAGAAGTTGTGCTTTCAAAAGAAGTGACAACTAGGACCTTCAAAAAAGTATTTTAAATGGGACACTTGAATGCCAAAACACAGAACCACTAGCCACTCTTTAGCTGCTACTACAGCAAGTTCTTCCTCCAGAGCTTCATCCTTTTCCTGGTTCAACATACCTTAAAGTTCCGTAAGCTTCTATTTTCTGTTCCATTTTAGCCACCCATGAAAATCTGTGAGACAATGTAATAACACTCGCACTGCTCTTATTGTTGCAAATGGCTATTTTTAGGTTAGAATACAGACTGCTAGTGGAACACACAATGCTCCCCTGTGACAGAAATAACTAACCCCAAAGCAGAATGTTCCCGAGACCTTACAAGCCTAAACAAATACTCCTCTGATAAGAAGCATGCCATCCAAAATACTCGACCTTATTGCATTTGGCAGAGCTTTTGAGACATCTGAACTCACCAGAACAGGAGCTGCAATTACTCTATGGAGAGATTCTAACGCTTTTGCCCACTCTGGGCAACATCTTAATCTTCAAAGGGCTGGTGAATAAATAAGTTTATCAAAAAGCTGGCTGAGATCTGACATACAAATTCAATGAGTACTTCCTGAGCAACAGCAATATCAGATTCATGAAACAGTAAAGCTCTGTACAACCCTCAGAGTCCCCTTCCCAGCGGTCAGACACACTCTATTAAAATTCACATCTAGGGGCTTGTACCTCCAGATATCAGGGGAATCACAAGGGCACAAGATCTGAAGTCCCTTAAGGCACTGGGCATTAACAAAGCACCAGCACACTGGTCAGCAGCTTTATGCTCTCCATAAAAACCTATTAGTTTAAAAAGAAACTGAAACAAAAACTGCAACAAGAGACTGCAGAGTGAGCAGAATAATTTGCCTAGCAAATGGGAATTCTGGGTTGAACTGGGATAGAACAGCAAGAGCACAGGAGGAACAGAATGTAGATGGTCCTGGATGTCAGTTATTTTGTGCCCGTTAAAATCCTTACAGCAAACCTGTGGTCTATAGGATTTATATCCTCACGTATGTATATCCAATATATCATCCAAAATTAATATTCTTGAATAACAACTCCCAATAATAAGCTTCAGGCTTGTTAATTTACTTGAATCATGACTTCACAAAAAAGGGTGCCCAGGGAAGCGGTGGAATCACCATCTCTGGAACTGTTTAAAAAATTAGTAGCTACAGCACTTGAGGCCATGATCTGGTGGATTGGGAGATGCTGGGATGAAGGCTGGACTCAATAATCCTGGAGGTCCTTTCCAGCCATGATGATTCTGTACAGAAACTTCCATTCCCTAATCGCCCATGCTCAGCTTTAAAAGGGAGTCAACATTTGGTCTCACCCCTAAAATCTGGTATGCCCTTCAATTCCCAATGCTACCTCTACAAACTGTAGTTCTCCTTCATAGAGCCAGTTCTAAGGAAGGGAAAAACAAACACCAGATACCATGAGCTGATGTCAGGTGTTTCAAGTCACCAAATTGATGTAGAACACAATTCAGATAACTGCTTTAATCACTGAAAGATCAGCAGTCAGGATGATGCTATTTTCCACACTAGATTTCAGAGGACCTCACCAGCTTCCAGCAACATAAAAACTGGATGAGATGCAGCGATGATTGCTTACTCACATACACAATGCTCAGCATTATCACGCTCCCAGACCACACAGCAGCAGCAGCTATTTGTCTCGTACCCACCCTTGGTGCTGAAGAGAATCCCCTGGGGGTATTAAAACCAAGTATGAAATATTCCACTCAACTCACAAGCAGATAATCCCTGCCTGCTTTCACACAGCATCGTGTCAAACCTGATGAGACAGTGGACATCTGGGACAAGGGGTTTGCCAAACCCTGACTTAGAGGACCACAAGTACTTCACTTGCAGTTTCTACACCCCTGGTTTTGACCTAGCTTGAGTTTGAGATTTACTGTTCTGATACAAACAAGTCTTTTAGGCTCATGAGGTTCCACCTAGTCTTCCCAAAATTCATGAGAGACTGCATTTCCAGGATTACAACAGCCCCCTCACACAGTCCTTCCCTTTCAGTCAACAGAACTGGGAAGATTTACATTCAGGCTGTGTCCTGCTAGCAGTAACAAGGCTTCATAAAACATGAAAACTACACCGAGCAAATGCACAGACATCGGTCTCTGTGTGTTTTCAGAGTTCTAAAATAATTTGGAAAATGAATCTCAGAATCCTTGAGGCTGAGAAGACCTCTGAGATCATCAAGTCCAGCCTATGACCTAAAACTGTTAAGTAGCAACTCTTGGACAATTATGCCCAAGATATAGTGGCCATACTTCAGCAGAGAAACCTGAAATGACAACTTCCTTTGCCCAGATTGTAGTCAAAGTCAATCCAGATGTCAACTCCATGTTCTGCTAAACTCTCAGTCAGCAGGATCCCCTACAAAACCAAAATGTTGCAGACCTCTGTGATGGTGGAGCCAGAATCAATCCCCATTCTCCCAATTTCCATAACAATAGAAAAAGAAATAGGGGGGGCATTGTAGCCACCAGATGTCACCCAGACTTTTGTTCAACCTGTCAATCAGCTAGGAGCAGGGATCCTGTGTAGCAAATAAAGGACCACTTACCTGAGAATATACAGTACAATGGCCACCAGTCAGAAAGTCACCAATTTACTAACAACTCCTAGCCCAGCTTCCCACTTAATTTGTTTCAATAACTGCCCTAGCAGCATTAGCTGATATTCAGAGCCAGCCAGACTCTCCTGGTGGCAAAGGAAGGGCATGTGTTCCCATTCTGCTGAACCTCTCTGGGGCACACAAAGGTTTACACTCCTGTAGGCAGAAGTATTTGGGAAATCTGCACAACTAGCTTCACGTCTATGAAAGGCTCTACAGAACTGGAGAGGAATAACCTTTGTGTGAAAAGCATCACTAGTTCCACAAACCCTTATCTCTGCAGGCACACTGCACAGCACAAGGTAACCGACAGGATGACTCACTTTTGTATTTCACTGCTTCTCAAATGTCCCAGTAAAACAGCCTCCCTCTTGCTACTCCCCTACAAACTCAAAACTTTGGTGAGGGCAGAACTGTTCCAGATGCTACAACCAGAAGTAATAAAACAAAACAAGGTAACAAGCCCTTTACAATAATCCACACAACATGCAGCTCAAACCACACACTGACATGATAAACGGGATATGTCAGATGTTAATTAGTGAAGGAGAGCCATAAGAAAATCTCACAAGTTAACATTAGGAACAATAACCTCTTCCTAAAAAAGCCTTCTCTATCATCTCCTTTTTTGGGGGACACGAAGGGAGAAAGGCGAATAGGGAAGGAGACTCAAGGAGGAAGAGTGAAAACCTTGGGAACTTGGCTTAGCTGTAATGTAGCTCTTGGCCACTGCTTAGTGCAGATAATTCCAGCCTCTGAATTTACTCCCTAATATGACTGTGAAGGAAGTTAATTCAGCAGCATGCAGAACCCACCGAACACGGCTGTAAATTGTTGGGGAAGGAAGGTGATGGGGAGGTTGAACATATGGACGCAGTTAAGGTAAAAACAGATGTTTGTTACTTTTCTTTGCAGCAACACTCAGAAACTAAGTCAAAATTGCTTTTTTTTTTCATGTTTATGTCTGAAAGAACTATAAAATTAAATATGAGGGTGGGTGGAGGGGGAACTGCAATGAGTGTCACACAGACAGAATGGAATGGTCTCCAGTTTTGAACTCAGATCCCAAAATGAAGGCCCACATAGTTGAAAGGCAAGACATACAGCACTGAGCTCTACTTTTAATGAACATTAGAGTCCCGGAGTCGCTTTCATTATGCCCGCTCAGACACAAAACACCCAACTGTCTGAAGAGTCTAAGAGCACAGCATACCCATGTTGAACATGCCCCATGGTCTGAAGCACAACCAGCTCCGACCTCACCACCAGCCACTGCAAAGAGGCTGTTTTCAGGCAAAGTAATCAGGCACAGAGAGTGGTTGCTGCATCCAGTTGGTGTCCAGTGATCAGTGGTGTCTCCCAGGGTTCAGTATAGGGGACAGTTCTATTCAACATCTTTATTGATGACCCAGATGAGGGGATTGAGTCTGCCCTTAGTAAATTCATGGATGACACCGAGTTGAGGGGGAGTGTTGATCTACTGAAGGGGAGAAAGATGCTGCAGAGAGGTCTGGACAGGCTGGGTCAATGGGCAGAAGCCAACAGGATAAGGATCAAGTAGATGAGGTACAGGGTCTTACATTTTGTCCAAAATAACCCCCAGCAGAGATACAGACTGGGGGATGAGTGGTGGAGAGGGATCTGGCAGAGGGATCTGGGAGGACTGGTTGATAGCTGATGGACCATGAGCTAACAGCACGTTAGCCAATGGCATCCTGGCTTGAATCACAAACCGTGTGGCCAGTAGGATTAGGGATGCAATTCTTCCCCTGTCCTGGGCACTGAGGAGGCATCACCTCAAGTAGTGGGGGCCATTCTGGGCCCCTCATTTCAAGAAAGAGATTGAGGGGCTGGAGCAGGTCCAGAGGAGCAACGAGGCTGGGAAAGGGCCTGGAGGGAAAGGCTGATGAGGAGAGGCTGAGGGAGCTGGGGCTGTTTAGCCTGGAGAAGAGGAGATTCAGGGGGGACCTTCTCTCTCCCTATTACTCCCTGAAGGGAGGTTGTAGTCAGGTGGGGGTCAGGCTCTTCTCCCAGGCAACTAGTGACAGGACAAAAGGGCAGGGCCTAAAGCTGCCAGGAGAAGGTTGGGTCAGATGTTAGGAAGCCCTTTCTCACAGAAAGGGTGATGTGACCCTGTAATGTACAGCCCAGGGCATTGGTGGAGTCCCCATCCCTAGAGGTGTTTAAGGACAGCCTTTAGTGCCCTTAGTGCTCTGGTCTGGCTGCTGTGGTGATGTTAGGTCCTGGGCTGGGCTGGATGAGCTCAGAGGACTTTTCCAGCTTCAATGATTCTGTGAATCTGTGGAAGTATTTCCAGCTGTTTCTCAAATGCATAATGTTTAACTGCCAAAGACGTGAAAGCCCAGGTGGGACAGAACAGTGCAGTGTAAAGGACATTCTTCTGGTGTACATGATCAGGACAGAATACATTTTGGGTTCATCCTCCATCCTTCTTTCCAGTATTTATGTCCAGAATATAACAGCTCTTGCAAAAATAATTACTTTGGCTCTCTGCCGCTTCTACCTCACTTTTCAATATTCAAAAAGGTTTACGCACATGTTCCTTGGTGATTTCTATTGGCCTGAGCAATATGCAATTAGGGTCACTTGCTTTCCCTCTCCTTCCGCCCAGATGTTGCTTTATAGCTCCAGAGAACACAGAATAGTTGACAGGTTTCCCCTCAGACAGCAAAGCTCAATGGCTTGGTGTCCAGCTGACTGGCTCCTTTCCCTAAGGGATGGTGATTAAAATCAAGCTCTGATAACAAGTGATCAGAAAGGCTCTTCTGTCCAGAAAGTCTCTCAACAGCACTGAAGATTCTGAGTTAAATTCCTCCCAGAGCACACAGACACAGATAACACTGTCCAGAGAAGCAGACCAATTCATAATAGATAAAATTGCTGAAAGCAGGTCCAAGATTACAGCAAAGCAGCTCTTTCTCCTACCATCTCCTCTTATTTCATAACAGTCCCTGTTACATCAAGACTGTGAAAAATGGACAAAAAGCCTTTCAGAAGCAGGCGACGTGTGTGTTTGCTGACTGCACACCTGCCCTGGGGACACTGCACTACACTTGACCCAGCGCAAAACACAGTGCTTGAACGGTAGTGTCATAAATTCACACACTCCCATCTGCTGTTTCAAACAAGGGGGAGGGTGGGGAGGAGCAATCTAATGTCCACATGCCAAACCTGAGAAATCTTTTTCTTCTTTCAGTGTTGCAAATCAACTCTTTTCATACTGAACCACTTTGGCTTTCTGTGTTATCACTGCACTGTGCACTGAATGCTCTGGTTTAAAGCAAAGTGCCGACACTAGCTTTGAAATTCAACAAATGGTGAGGAGGGAGGGCAGCCTGGTGAGAAGAAAGGCTAAAGGAAGATACCACAAGATCAAGAGTTACATGCTTTTGTGTAGGTATCACTAAACACGCCTGCAAAGTTTCTGTGAGATACCCTCTGTTAGCCAGGCAGAGTGTGAAGATGCCTGTTGCAGCCCACTCACGTGCTTGTACTTCAGCTCAACACAGATCTGTGAAATACTGACACCGACTGTGGAGGTGGACACTCCCAGAGGACACGAATATGGACTGAAAAAGGCACAGCCCTCGCCTGCTGAGGTGACAAACAAAGCAGGATAATTGCACAAGAAAACAATGTAAAGCTGTACAAATGAAAGGCATCAAATGTAAATGAAGCATGGGGTCAGGGGGTGTCCTTCCTCCCTTCTTTCCTTAGAGCTTCCTTGCAAGAAACACTTGTTTTGTGTAATAATTCTCCTTACTAATTTCAGTTATCTGTTCAAACATACTGCACATGTCTCAGACATTGAATACTGGTTTAATCACTTGCTATTTATTAAATCTAAACTTCCTGGGGGGAAGTTATCCTATTGAGGATAACTGTGGGGATGTCACTCTATTGAGGGTAACTATGGGGGTGCTACCCTATGGAGGCTAGCTATGGTGTCGTTACCCTACTGAGGACTTTTGGTCTGTCAACAATATTTGTGATTCAATATATAAATAATAGCTGCTTCTGCTAGGATCACGGGAAAGGGCAGAAGGAAGCAGAGTGCAGGATACTCTCCACACCTTCAAAAAACAGGAACGCTGACCCAGCTCTTCAACCACATGAAGAACTTTTCCATGAGAATCAAGAAAAATGAAGCTTTTTTGCTAGACAGATCAATAAAATGGCATGGCAGCCATTGCAGTAAAATAGGAAGTAATTACAGTTTGTGAATATATAAATAGATCCCCCTCAGGGCCATGCAAGTTGCTCCAAACTGAATGTATAAATTTCAGGCATATTACGCAGAAGCATAGCATGTCCTGGCTGCAATCTCCAGCTCACACAGCTGCCTGTCTACTGCAGCGTAATCCCAGCTGCCAATCTGAAAGAAACCAGTTAGTCAGAGCAGACACAACCAAGAGAAACAAATGTCACTCAACAATGTTCAGAGGCACTGGGTTCATGGATAATTTCAAACAGTATCTCTGTCTGGAGCACTGATGTGCTCATTCAAAACACCTAAATCTTTGGCTACTGGAAAGAAGCAGATAAAAAAAAGAACTAGAAAAAACCAGGTCTGGTAGGACTTCAAAGAGACTGAGAATATAAAAAGAGAAAAGAGTATAAAAAGGAAGTTGAGATTAATTTAAAGACTCACAAATAAAACTGGACTCAGTACAAGCACAAAATCCTAGGCAGTGGTTTTTTAAAAGGTTAGTTGTAAAAAAGAAAACAGTCTCCATTTTATCTGAGCATCAAAAGCAGAACTACTTCGTGTACTTTCTTCACTATGGCAGCTGAAGATTCAAGAGGGTAACTCATTGCTTTCACCTAAAAACAAGTATCACAGAGAAAGTACTGCAGCGCGTTGCCACGTGCAACCCCATGAAGCCTCACCATTTTTCAACGTTATTCACGCCTCTAAATAGTTAAACATAATTTCTAAAACTACTATTATGCAGTCTACGGGCTACCAAGCTGACTCCCCATTTTCTGATAGATAACTTCTTCCTCTGGAAAAAAGCCATCTCTCCTATTTCTGTTAGCATTCCATTGGACTTCATTTTTAATGCCATTTCTGTTCATTAAAGAAAAAGCTTAACTTACTACATAAATTAGAAAGCTTAATTAAAAGAAATCTTTTCAATCCTAATAAAGTTAAAATAGTGATGTAAAACTCCAACAGTTAGGATCATTAAACTGGTTTGTGAGACAGCCTTACAGATTCTGTAAGAATGGTGAAAAAGAGACAACTAACTCACTGTGCTAAGCAAGTTAAATTGAGAAACACATTTATTCGAACTACATCTAACTTCTGCCTGCCAGACCACACCAGCACGGAAACAGCACTGTCTCAGACTCTTCAACTGCAATGAATGCACTTTGTATTATCATCTCATAAAATATGATGTTGAGCTGAGACCTGATTTTTGGACAGTGCTTGATGAGAAGTAGCTTCAGTGTGACTGCAAGCTTCCTCATTCCAGAAGCAGTTATTGTTCAAATAAAACTAATAACTAATATATTGAGGTTTGGTAGGTAGTAACTAACATACTGCAGCTTGGTAGGAGAGTACATCATCACATTTGCAGACACACTGGGACTGCTAAGGAGCTGGGCAGCCCAGGCTGTGGGGAGCAAAGACTCCAAACAACAACATGTAGTTTCCCAATTACTGTGGAAGTCAATACAGATTCTGTATGGAGCCTGGAAATTATCAAAGTGTGTTGATCACACCAAAAAATCAGTCGTTTCTGTAGCCTGCTCACCTCCACGCTTGATGCAAAGCTAAATGACTCAGTGTATGACAACTGCAGCTATTACGCGTCAGTATAGTAAAATAAGAGAGTTTCAAAATGGAAGCAGTTCCTATTCAAAGAAGTTATGCTTGAAGGATTATGAAGATCACTTTTTGTCATCTCTTGTTTACATTTTGATTACTCTTACTTAATGCTGGTCCACAAGTATGTCAGCTATGTAAGACTGACCAGACAGGCACAAATGAGAATGTAAATTGCCCAGGGGGGTCTCAAGGCCTCTTGGCTATGACAGATCCATAGGACAGGTCGAGAAAGAAGATGTGAAGGAACATTGCACTCAAAACGTCTATCCTTAGTGATTCGACCAGGTAATGAAAACAAGCTAAAATATACTCAGACCTGAAGAACTAGTTGACAAGAGTTACTCCTTCCCAAACACTACTTTGCTCTAAAGCAGTGGTTCGATGTGTATGTTTTCACTCCTTACACATCAGACAGATCAGTCACACTTTAATTAACTCTAAAATGTCACTCTTCTCCCCGCTGGGCAGAGAAGCAGAATCACAGAATCACAGACTGTTAAGGATTAGAAGGGACCTTGAACGACCATCCAGTCCAATCCTGCTGCCAGAGCAGGATCCTCTAGATCCAGTCACACAGGAACACGTCCAGGCAGATTTTAAATGTCTCCAGAGAGACTCCACAACCTCCCTGGGCAGCCTGTTCCATTGCTCTGTCACCCTCACTGTGAAAAAGTTTCTTCTCAAGCACCAGACAGAATCTATTCCATAATGGAAGACAAAAGACAACATAAGGGTAAAAGAATTTTCTGAGTCAAAACCCAGCTGAATATTTTTATGTCAAAAGAAAATATGTAAGTCAGGGGCAGTCATCTCAAAATCTGGGCTGGAATACAATCAAGGAAGTGTCACACTTCCAGACAGAACAGTAACCACAGGCTGACACCCATTTTGCCAGTTTACACCAACATCACAAACAGGTCATAGCGTGAGCAGAGATGTGAGAATCCTAAGCATTAGGATTTTTTTTTTCACAGCAAGAGTAGTCAGGCACTGGGACAGTCTGCCCAGGAGGGGGTTGAGTCACCATCCTTGGAGGTGTGTCAAGGTTGTTTAGATGTGGTGTTGGGGGATCTCCTTTAGGGGTGAACTTGGTAGAGCAGAGTTAATAGTTGGGACTCTATGATCTCAAGGGTCTTTTCCAACCTGAATGACTCTATGATTCTGTGATTCTATGATTTAACAGGTAAATGACATGAACTGGTGGCAGGAATGGAGGCTCCTGTTATTTTAACAGTCCTTTTAGCAGAAGAAAAGATTCATCTGTTTATGGGAGAGTCCCAATTCCCAGACACAGTGATGTCGTGCCGCAGTGGTACCTGCCCAGCAGAGTGTCAGAAGCCCTCATTTTGCTATGCATTGAGGAAAAGATGAAAGCATGGTCTTGTTGGCATTGACAAGTCCCTCTCCTTAGCCATGAAATACCGTTTCCTTTGAATACATTCTTTTAATTCTGGTTCCATATGATGGCATTTTAATACAGAGCTGCAATTAAAGCTAAACCTATTCTTAATATTGACTTGGCTTTTCACACTGCTCCTGAGCTGTACAATGTCAAGTGTTCTAGCTGGGCTATCACTGCTGGCTAGGGATGATGCAAAGGTTGTTTCTTCGGTCCTCTGTATTTGCCTGCACGCATGGATCCCTTACTCACTGAATTCAGCACATCCAAACTTACTGCTCTGTGACAGCATTTTATAATCATTTAATCCTGCTTTGTAAAACCCATTGCAGCCAAAACAAGGGCTGTTGCTCACCCTGCTAAAACCAAATTGATCATTTTCCCAACTATTTAGTAAATGTTAATGGCACTATAAATACAACCTGTGTTTATATATTGGGAAAGATTCACTGTTGTCAGACTTCTCCAGCTGAGGGAGAGCTGAAATATGGAATTAGCTCCCACCATGAACACAGCTAAGAGAGAGGCCAAGAATGCTTTCTCTGGGTAAGATATCAGATCTGCTACTGCTGTCATGAAACTGAGGTCATATAAACTAAACATCCTCGTAGCTTCTTTTGGAAAGCACAGAAGTCTCTCAAACTGTAAATATTTAAAAAGAAAATCAAACTCCTCAGAGATAGGTCTAAGATGCAATAAAACTTACCCAAAGAGATTCATCTTGGGCAACATTTTAAAGTCATTATCCATAAAATAATTTATTCTACAGACCTTAACATTGAAAATAGAAGAATGATTTCCTCTTTTTATGTAATCAGAATTGGCATATTCGCAGAACATACCAAATGCTATGTCCAAGCTGATTCCTCACCGCTTTTGAAACTCTTCTGTTCATATGGAAATATCAACAGTGGAATGAAAGGTGTCAACAGAATGGAGAAAGCTGGGCATCCTCATATTAAACAGACTACAGCAGACGGAAGAAGTATAAAATAACAGAATCAACTCAGGCTCAAAGCAAATCACTTAATGAAAGTCAGGGTGGTATTAATGGGATGGGACTTAGGCTCTTCCTTGAACTGTTATTGCTAACTTTACAATCCTTGTTTTTCCTTAATCACTGCCTACAAAGATTGGATCAGATGATACTTTTAATTATTTGCAGAACACGGTTAGGTGCAGAGGTTTTGATGTTTCTTGGAGTTCAAAGCTTTTTCCAGTAAATCCGTTTAGTATTTTACAAGAAATAGTTTTCCTTCCTGCATTAATTTCATGTCTTTTCTTTACTCTTTTCCAGTGTTCGTGCTAGCTGCACAGGGGTTTCAGCAGAGAAATGGACATTTACTTAGGAACTCTGAGTGCAGCCCCGATTCGTGATCGCTCTTTGTTACACTATGCCAGACACAACAGGAATTTCTATTCTTCTGGCCCATACACTAATGGAACTCCCACAAACCAGTCCACAGTACAACTTATTTTCTATGTAATGTGCTTAACTCCTTAATCAGTTGCTTGTCTGAACAGCCTAGATCTAATTCTACCCTCCCACCCTCCTACCTGTCCTTCCCTCCTTCTACTTACTTCCCCTTTCTCCCTCTCTCCCTCCCTCACTCCTTTCTCCCTCTTTCCTTCTCTGTACCATGTCCTCCCTTTCATCCTCCCTCTCTTTCTGTCTCTTCATCTGTCCCTCCCTCCCTCCCTTTCTTCCTCCTTCCCTCTCTTTCTTCTTCCATTTCTCCCTCCATTCCTCCCTTATTTCCTCTCTTTTTCCCTCTCTCCATTTCTTTATCTTTCTCCATTTCTCCCTCTGTTTCTTTCTCTTCCTCTCTTTCTCCCTCTGTTTCTCTTCCTCCCTCCCTTTCTCCCTTTTTACTCTCTTTCCTTCTCTACTCTGTTACTGTCTATCTTTTTGCATTAAAACAGCAGAATTCATGCTAAGAACATGCTGTGAATTGTCTTCAGAATGGCTGGATGACGTTCATCTACGCTACTGTGACTCCTTGCCTCTTCCATACGAGCAACAAAAAAGCCCTTCAACAGCAGATCCTGTACTCCCGAGTTCCACAGAAGCGGCTTTCACGAACAAGTCAACTGAAGGCAGTCGCGCAGCACACTTCTGCTGGCAAATACTGCATTTTCCACCTGCTGTAATTTGATTTTGGAAGGACTCTGCCTGAGTTGCTGTGGCAACTGGTGGTAAACAACTTGGAACTTGAAGCTCTCACTTAGCTTTAGCCCGGTCAGTCAGCACCTCTACAGACAAGCATTTTTTGAAATGGAAAGACAAAAAAACTAGTATGGAGCTTTCCTGTTTCTTGCTCAGAGTCAGTCTTGTCTGGTCTGTGTTTGGAGAAGGGGCCTATGTCACTGGGGCTGGGTGCAGCAGCCAACTTGCCCTCTGGTTGCAGAGAGGGTTGGAGTTTGGAACTAAAGGGCTCAGCAGAGGGAAGGTTCCGCTTGCAATCCATTGTTAGCTGAAATGGAGAGAGTCCCCCAATCTGTGGTCCCTGGGCAGCAGCACACTGCAATAGAGGACTGACTTGGAAGCACATACAGCAGATGAATGGCTCTTAAAGGAACCACTGGCACTGCGGAACAGAAGCACAAACTGAAAGATACATACTACAGTTCCACAAGGAAAAGAACTCTTTCTTTCTTGAGGAGGGGTGGGAATAGCAGCTCAGTCCAGTTATGTAAGAACACGTGATTAATCTCTGTATGTCCTTGTGTTGGGGTTTATACGTTGTGTGAATTAAATTTGTCTTCCTTTCTTTTCCCCTCAAATCAGGTGAATTTCTGCCTGTGACATCGTAAATGGTTTGGAACCCTCCTTGTTTATTTCAGTTTCAGCTTGTTAGCATATGAACTTGATTAATTAGTTAATCTTGTCTGGGACTTGATCAACAGGATCAACCAATGACAACACCGGAAAGAGTTGTAGTATTTACTGCTGGTCAAGTGGACATCAACCTCCCTCCTCCAGCAAGACACACAGTACAGAGATGAGAGTAAATTGCAATGTCACCAAAATGGCTCATGCAAAAGAGAAGATGAATCATAGAATCTTCATGGCTGGAAAGGATCTCCAGAACTACTGACTCCAACTTTCATCCCAAAATCTCCTAACCACTAGACCATGGCCTCAAGTGTTCTATCTATTTGCTTTTTAAACACCTCCAGGGACAGTGATTCCACCACATCCCTGGGCAGCCTGTTCCAGTGCCCAACCACTCTCTCAGTAAAGAACTTCTAATATCTAGCCTAAACTGCTCTTCACAGAGCCTGTTTTCTAGACCTCTCCCCTGCCTCGCTGCCTTTCTCTGAACCTCTTCAGCTCCTCAATGTCCTTCNTCAAGTGTTCTATCTATTTGCTTTTTAAACACCTCCAGGGACAGTGATTCCACCACATCCCTGGGCAGCCTGTTCCAGTGCCCAACCACTCTCTCAGTAAAGAACTTCTAATAGCTAGCCTAAACTGCTCTTCACAGAGCCTGTTTTCTAGACCTGCCTCGCTGCCTTTCTCTGAACCTCTTCAGCTCCTCAATGTCCTTCTTATACTGTGGTACCCAAAACTGGACCCAGCATTCAAGGTACAGTTACAATAGTCTCTGCAGGAAACAAACAGTGCACAGATAGGCCAAGAGACATACTGGATCTCTTGTTTTGCTTCACCTGGTTGCAGCTCCCTTCCCCCACTGGCTGTGACTCAAACCCTTCTCTCTTGATCTACTCCCCTCCATGCCTGAGAGTTGCATTTGAATTATGCAAGCACTCCCCAGGGTTTATCTGCCAAAAGGTAGCATGTGGTCCATGGTTTGCATTTTAGTTTAAAAGTTTCTATTATAGCAGTCAGACCCTTTCAAAATACTTTACTTCCTTTATTCCCATAGGCAGAAAGAATGGCAGGAAAAATTTGTTCACAGCAGTATGAGAGGATGTAGAAGTTCTACATTTTCAGTTAAAAAAAAAAAAAGAAAGGTGGAATATGGTTTTAATCAAGTTGTTTTCCTTCCTAGATGAGTGCTTCCGTCTTGTAATATATATAACCTGACTGCATATAAAAATAAAGGTGCCAGTTGGAGCCACTTAGGAGACCTAAGGAAATTCTGCATTAACCTGAACTCTTCCACTCTTCAGTTCCTTTCACTACTATTCT
This sequence comes from Upupa epops, assembly GCA_013397515.1. Classification (NCBI taxonomy): domain Eukaryota; kingdom Metazoa; phylum Chordata; class Aves; order Bucerotiformes; family Upupidae; genus Upupa; species Upupa epops. The sequence goes on from VZRI01011327.1 coordinate 35,683, forward strand.
GTGTGTGGCCTTTCCTGATGAGTTAAGTCACCAGTATCCATGCAAGTATCTGTGAAGATACTTCAGAAGCACAAACATCATAGCTTTCTCGTTATCTATGTGGTCCACAGTACAGACCATGGAGAAACTGTCATGGTTTAAGCACATGCTATTATTTCCATATCTTCGTATAATACCTGGAAGCCTCAATAATTTGCCTCTCTCCGAGTACGCAAAAGCTTCTCTTTGCTTTAGTTGGTTTCTTTTAAAGTACTTTCTGCTACAACCATCAGGATTTAAAGACCCAAACCCACCATACCTTAGAGAGAGGACAAAGCCAAAAGCACTCTATAGGAAACCAAGAAATACAGAGTAAAAGTTCTCGTTTAATAGTTGCCGAATAAACAGATAGTAAATTTGAGGTGCTGCGCCTGTTAATTGTCTAGACAAGAAACTCATTTGGCATCTGAGCAGGGATTTGGTAGAGAAAAGAAGTAATATTTTCTGGCAAGCTGACTGGAGGAGAAAAATAAATGCTGATTGAAGCTGCTCAGCGGTACAGAACGTTAGCACAGGTCCTCAGGGAGATAGATTAGCAAGCAGGAGGAAGGTGAGGCTGTCAGAGGTGCATGATGAATTCATTTAGCACATAGATGTAGAATGATTATGCACATAGATATACACACACAGAGAGATTTTTTATTACTTTCATCTCTACTCATAAGCAAAACCAGACAAACTCACTGTTGGTGCTAATAATCATTAAATCTCTGCACTGTCAATATGCTATCAGAGCTGATCTTGTGTGCCATTTCAAATTACACGCTCACATTTCCATAATGCAAAAAATATTCTTTGCAAAATGCATGTAAATAACAAGGGGTATCTAAATAAACAGGATTCTTTTCACTGTTTTACCAACCTGCTTAAAGACACTAAGGAAAAGCATCCCATTGAACCGATTTTCAAGGAACTTGGAATAAAAGAGCCACAAAACTGCTACAAACCCCCATTCATTCTGCTGCCTGCATTCATCAGAGGGTGATTCTGACACCATCAGATAGGATTTTAAGATTTTGCTGCTGCTATGCTACTCCATTCCTATGAACTCAACAACACTGCTTTTCTCCCTCTCCTGTTTTGATCAGCCACTCAGTTAAGGCAGCATAAAGGAACTGAAAATAAGAAACTGTGTAGTGAAGCACAACGAACACATGACAAATTCAAAAGATCTGGAAAAAAATATAATGACTGTATTTCTAGAAGCACAAAGTGAATGCCTATAACAGAAAGATTTGCACCTTCTCCGCTCTTAACCAACTTCTTTTCAGGCTGTGACACAAGGAGAACAGATCACACTTAAGCTGATCATAGAACTGTTCTACAAAAAAAGAAATCTATGTAAAAGTTGTGTGTGGCAGGCTGCTATTTTGATGAGGATTACTTCAACTATTAGATTCAGAAATGATGATTCAGCGCTGGTTCATTTAATATCAAGATGAGCAACAAATTACATGATGTCCAGTGTATTTTCTGCATAGTGCTGTGTCTCAGTGAGCCTGCTGATCTTGTCCGCGTTTCAATAATAGGCACTCTTGCATATACAGGACAGGATAGTATTAATTTGATAGCAAGCCAAATAACAATAACAGAAGCCACATAACCATAGTGCTGGGTGTGAACTAAATCTGCAGGACTGCACTGAAAAAGAAGCGTTAGAACTGTAAAACACTATTGCAAAGTGCAAGGCAAATCAAGGTTGCTCACTGGCATCTGCCACCAAGGTCCAGTATTAGTAAATAAAATACCTGTCCTTGGCAACTGAAGCAGTCTTTGCACATTTGTTTTTATACTGGTATCCAGTCTGTGCTGAAGGCTGCTACACAAAGTTGAAGAACAGTGTGACTGCCTGTTCCCTGAGCTTTGCATGCCATGACAACTGGTTCAGGCAGCTGGTGTCTGACTCTCCTGTAGCCAAACCACAAGAGATCACAAAGATTTGAACATTTACTGGCAGCCTTGAACAACATGGTGTCTTTACACTTCTAGCATCGCAGCAGTTAACAAAGATTTTCCTTTCCTATACCGAAAGCACAAACTTACCTCTCTCAATACAGGATCTGTTATTGCACTTAAATTAACCGCTCCTTCATAAGTCAAATAGTAGAATACGTTCAGTGACCTGACAGCCTCTGGCCCTTGCTGTTTGTAGCCAAAAATCAGATCAATCCACTGGTGAAGCTGGCAGGAAACAAACTCACTTTCTAATGCCTAGGAAAAACCAAAACACAAAATACATCAGCTGTAGTGGGACAGGCAGTCATCGTTTAGTAGTAGGAAAGGCATTTTTTGAATAGCATCCAAAATCATCTTAGCAAGAACAGAATCAACCAAAAAAAGGGTGGGCCACATCACGGGCACCATGGTCTCCCACCTACCAGATAATCTTGCATTTATTTAAGACTGGCAGTAAGAAAGAAAAGCAGTAAGGTGGTGGCAATTATGCCTGTATGGACAGCCGCGTGCAATGGGCATGGTGAGTAACAACAGCACAACCACCTAATTCTGACAGAAAGAGAAGATTGATAGACTTGGGGAAACTGAACTAACTAGGGATGTTAAGGCGCCAATTATTTAACATGCTGGGATGTCAGCTTGCCATTACCTTCATGCACGTCTCATAGTACCTCCTATACAACCCCACACAGAAACAATAATATGACACTTTTCTGGAGACATTATCCAGTTACCACCATCTAATCCCCAAGACAGGACCATCCAAACAATAATGAATCTCTTGATAATGGTATTAGATACAGCACAAATGTATTCAAAGCCAACTCAAAAATCATCGTCAGCTGAAAAGATAATTCATCCTGATTTGCTTTCTCTGCCATACGCAGAAGATTCAGTATATTTCTTATTTGAATAAGCAAACGAAACAACATAACCAAGTCTGATGTTCTCTCCATCTAACAAAAGGAATGGCATTTTCCTCATAAAGGAAATTCCTAATTTTGTGCAGAGGAAGTTAAAGTTAATCTGAAAGCCAAGCAAATCGTTCTGCAATTGTGATGGGTTTGTTTCATTAACCGGTGCCTGAAAACAACAGTTAAATTGACACATAAAACCAGCAATTGTCTTAATTTGTGTGGTGCACTCCACACAAAAGCCCTAAATACGTTCAAATTAGAACAAGCTGCTTGATTGTCACTGCAGTCTCATGTCATATTAATGCATGACAAACATTAAATCATACACTTAAATGGCTATTTATATCATTTAAATGTTTACTGACACACCAGATCATCACTCATTTAAATGTGACTTTCTGACAGCTAATTTCAGTTAATTTTCCTCGATTCACTTAATTAGAACTTTCAATCAAGAAAAGGCCTGTACATATCTCTACAACATATCATTTCTTTTTTTTATTATTATTGTTATTAGGATTCCCAGCTACTGAGTTGCTGAAAGCATTCTTTAAAATTAATTACCACATAGGGTAGTATCTCTCTGAATGATCATATGGAAACCTCACGACACATCTGCTTAGACAGGATTCTTTCTTTCTTACTCGATTGCTTTTTCCTTTTCTAAAATGTAAAAAAAACCAAAACAACCGACCGACCAAACAACCCAATCCAACGTTTGAGACACAGACACACAATTAAAACTATAAAAAACCATGAGCAGGCCAATTAAAAATTAATGATTTCAAAATTGTTTAATAAGATAAAACCAGTCAGGAGTCTCATGAGTGTCCATAACACCACAATGCGCAGCCATAAAATTCTACAGGGCTCAGCAAATGACAATGATAGGAATTAATTTTCTTGCTATCCTGCTGCAAAAAAAAATTAACCCTTAAATATACTTACTGTTATAACTACTCCGTGTCAGAAAACAGCAGCATTTTTTCAATTGTATATATTTAGCATGAGCAGATGTGTTTCATGTTTTCCTTGTATTCAAAAGGTCAATTTGTAACCCTCACAAAGCATTTGGACATGATGATCGTATAATCATAGAATCATAGAATGTTCCAGGCTTGAAGGGACTTCCAGAGGTTAGCTAGTCCAACCTCCTTACACAAGCAGGGACATCTCTACCTAGGTCAGGCTGCTCAGAGCCTCACCAAGTCTGACTTCAAAGGACTCCAGGGATGGGGCCCCCACCTGTCCTCTGGCAGCCCATTCCAGCCATCAACCACCCTCACATTGGACAACTTTTTTCTAATCTGCAGCCTGAGTCCCTCCTTTCCCAGCTGGAACCCAGTGCTCCTTGTCCTATCCGTACAAACCCTTTGGAATAGACCTTCTCCTGTCTTCATGGAGGCCCTCCTCAGGTACTGGTAGGTCAAAAGAAGGTCCCCCTGACACCTTCTCTTCTTCAGGCTGAACAGCTACAGCTCTCGCAGCCTGTTCTCATAGGAGATGCTCCATTCCCCTGATCATTTTGGTGGCCTCCTCTGGATGTGCTTCAACCTGTCTGCACCTGTCTTGTGCTGGGGGGCACCAGAACTGGACATAATGGACCTCCAGATGAGGTCTCAACAGGGCAGAGTTGAATCACCTCTCTTGATCTGCTGGCTATAGTTCTTTTGATGCAGCCCAGGATGTGACTGGCCTTCTGGGCTGTGATTGCACACTGGTGGCTCATTCTCCCCAGATTAACACACATACAAATGTGATTTTTCTTTTAAAAAGCCAAACTAAAACACAGTCACTGACTTCCCATGAAATGGTTGGGAGCTATCCTGAATTTACTTGTTTTTCCAGGTTTAAATGATTTGATACTTGCCCTTTGTACAGATTCAGAAATAGGTCATTTTACTTTATTGTGTTTCTCCTCATGAGAGGAGATTGTGAAATCACAACTGAAAGGGCTAAGAAAAGAATTATTACAGTCATAGAATCATAGAATCCTCATGGCTGGAAAGGACCTCCACGATCATCAAGTCCAACCTTCATCCTAACATTTCCCTAACCCCTAGACCATCTCAAGTGCTCTAGGTAGTCATTTTTTAAACACCTCCAGGAATTGTGACTCCACCACCTCCTCGGGCAGCCTGTTCAAGTGCCCAGCCACTCAGTAAAGAATGTCTCTCTAATATCCTGTCTAAAAGTTCCCTGACCCAGCTTGAGGTCATCAATACCCAAGACCCTGAAGGACAGACCCAGCATAGATCACAAATCCAAAGGCTCAGTGAGCTTCCCTGTTATTTCAGGTCACTGCTAAGCTTCTAATTGGAGAGAAGTGTCTGTGCTGTGACTCAGTTAATGGAGAGGTAAGAGTTAACAGTCTGTAAAAGGATAAAAATAAAGTAGGTTTTCCAGGAAAAACAACACTATGTGTGATGCATGTCACAATCACCCAGGGATATACGATTTAATCATAGATACCCCTTGAAACACCCCAGAAGTGAAAATGTTCCAATTTGCATAACTTCCCAGTTTTTAAAAATGATTTGTTTGGGGGTTTTTGTTTAAAAGAAAGTTACTGTTAGCATTTACCTCTTGCAAAACTAACCCTGGGGTATCAAACACCAAGCATTTCGGATTATTTAAGCATCTAGTACAGCCAGTGCTCATCCTGCATGCACTGATAGGATACTAACATCCTTCCCATGCTGCTCTTAAAGCAAACCAATCCATCGTTAGCGCTCCCACAGTAGACCTAGGACATAATTTACCGTGTGCTCTCAGGAAAATGTGCAAAACAAGAAACCCCTCGAAAACGTGTCCCTCATAAACCAGGAATATTCGATCCTACTGAGTTATTGCAAAATAAATCAGCGGCTAATGTCCAATTGTTAAGAGATCAAACACGGCCATGAAAGGACCATCACAAGAAGCCACGCACCAACTGTCAATGCAGGGTCTCATATTAACTCTGACAAACTGTCTTGGGGCTGATATCTGTTTCTTTAATGAGACCTATTAAGCAGAGACTAAAACACTTGAGATATGCTAAAAAGTACAGTATACAGATGTCAAACGCAAGCACCTATTAGTAACTTCCATTTCTCTATTCCCAGGGTAGAAATGCTTCAGCCATCAACAAACTGACACTTTGATCTTACACTGAAGTTTCAGTTTATTCATCATTATTTTCAAATACACAAGCTGGTATCACCCAATTCATGTGATCAATACTCCTCCTGCATGAACAACTCTGAAAATCCTTATGTTATTGCATCTGTTTTCTGAAAAAATGAGCAGAGAATTAACTGTTAGTGACCAAAGCCTAACGCTGATCCACAGCACTTGGTTAAACGTGGTCGGAATCACAAAACCATAAAACTAGCAGGTTAGGAATTCTTTGTTTCCTTTTTGCAGTACAAGTAATTAACCATTTACTATATTTTCACAAACAATATTATACTCTCGGAGTCCAGATGTGTACCTCTGCGTCTACTGCTGGCTTTTCTTTCTGGTTTCACATGCAGAGCATATGGAATTATGTCTGTTCAAAACAAATACATCCCATGCTTGAGATTGGGATGTTCTAGTGCTGAAATTAGGTGAAAAGATAACTAGGCTTCTTGTCACCAGCACAGATATTTATTCATAATCAAGCTGTTCATTAACAGAGTACTGACTTTCTGTATTCCTGTGCGGATTAAAGCCTTCTCGAAATGCAACTCTTCTCTGAAAAGACAGAAATTTAACCGATAAAAAAGACATTAGACAGTTAGAATGAAAGTAGGAACTTTGATGAGACATGCAAACTGCTTCTCTTACATAAACAGCCATTCCTGTTGGCTCAGGTAAGAAAAGCAAACACCCCAGGAACACACTGTGTATGTCGGCAATGAGAAATCACGTATCTCCAGTATAAATAATTGCCTATTACTTTTAACATGCTAAGAATTTTAATTCCACAGCGAAGCAAGGAATTTCCTGGAAACACTTAAAAATAGTCAAGTTCCTTTGTTTTTTCACATTGCACTTAAAAAATATGGATGGATGAACAGAAAAGCGTGATGCAGGATTTGTCACGTTTTTAGCAGAAACACAATTTCCACGTGAAAAACAGCCTTGTCAGACAGGACAAAGCACTTGCGTGGCTGCAGGAGCAGGTAAATACTTACAACTCTGGCTGGGAAGTATGCGTGTGCATGTACCTTTAAAAACAGCACAACAAAACCCCCCAACCCAAACAACTGCAATGACGTTGGCATGTGCAGACTTTCAGACCCAAGCTGGTAATGCTGCCCTAACAGTGATATATGACCTCTGGAAGTTACAATGAAGAAGGCTGCTTTTTTCAGCCTAATTAGAACTGTTTCAAATTTTCCTGCTAAATACATGACAGAAAGTCCTTTCAACTGTTTTTTCTTATATAATAATTATTATTATTCTAGAGTTTCTTTCTATGTCAACCTTGTTCCGATCAAAATATGTTTTGAATTAAATTATTTTGATTCAATATGCGGATCGCGTTTCACTTCTGAGATTGAAAGTCCAAAAAGGAAAAGTTGAGGCTGTTCAAACAAAGCCAAAGCAGCCACTTTGCAGAAAGCAATTCACATTTACCAAGACTGACAAATTGTTTGTGCGCACCATTAGGTCTAGTTTCTGCAATAGTTGCCAGATTTCCTGTCCTCCTAATAACACGTTAACTCTTGCAGTACCGGCTTTATCTTCTGAGGTTTCTCAGTGACTGCTGGTATTCAAAAGTAAATCACCAAACACACTTTGGCCAGCAGCACTATTTGATCACACGGGTAGACATCTGAGAAGAAATAAAGTATAAACAGCTATTAGGAAGATACTGAACTCAAGCCTGCCCTGGAAATATCAGGAGGAGAGCAGATGTACAAAGGAGAAGACTCCAAGTTCTGCACCAGGTAACACAGATTTTCATGGCGTGAAACAGGCATCAAACCTGCTTATGTGACTGGTGGTTCCTAACTTGCTAAATAACTGTTCCCAGGAAATGCATATCGTTTTATTTACTGTGTTTTACGATTTTATATCTTAAATGCATCAGAAAGTGAGCAATCATTTCTAGCTCACCTTATAAGGACAACCTGATTTTTCCTTGTGTGTGTGTGTCTGTGTGTGTGTTACAGAAGCACATTGCCAGCGGCTTCTGAATTTCCATTATCATCAAAGTTAGCATTTGAGTTTATTTCTTGACTTGGTTAACAATACTGAGATAAAATGCAAAAATAACTACGGAAAACATCATCTGAATAAAGATTTTTAACTCAGATGCTTTACTAAAGACAATTGATCTTACAGAACAAAGGATATCAACAATCGGAGAAGCAGGGCACATACAGGAGATCTCTGTAACATAAAGTTCTCTGCTCCTTCTCTGTGCCTAATGACAAGGTAGTAAGTGAAGAGAAAAGAGAAAATGGATGTAGCAGCGTAAGCTAATGGAAGAGCATTTTGTGACAAGAAATACTCTCATAAGCAACACTTAAACAAAGACAAATATTTTGCAGTCTAATGATTTGAACTACCTGGATGCCTGTAATTATCACCAAAATAAAAGTCAATTTGTAGCATGTTTAGTTAAAAATATCACACATTTCTGCATCTTTTAGTCATGTCTATATTTGGTTTACAACTGCTAGCTTGTAGTTTAAGTGGAGTAGTCAGGCAGCTGTTACGTATTTTATAAAATGAAAGCTACACTGCCTTTTGAAATTTGGTTTTAATCTCCACTGAAATGTCTGTCATTAGGGCCAGGAACAAAAGACTTCAGTGAATATGAAGAGTTGCCTTGGAACATTCTTAGCTACTCTTTCCACAAAGAGCAATGATGACTCTTAAAATACTGTTTCCTAGTATATCCCTGATAATCTGCCAATTTTAGAGCAGTATTTTAAAGCAGAATTGCTACAATTTACTACAAACAGGATAAACAGACCAAATGCTGCCAAGTACAGACATCTACCCTAGGTGCCAAAGTTAAAAAACCCTTTACACAAACTGTTAGAACGTTTGGAGAGCTAGGCTTAAGAACACAAACTTCCAAAGATGATGCAATAGAGGAACTGCAAACAGGTTAAACAAACCCAACACAGGTCCAAGGCAGAGAAGTTACAATTCACCTGCTGAATGAGGGTTGATTTGCACACAAAGCATGTAGCTCCTAGATCCTGCTGCTTGGGTACCAATCCTTAATGAACTATAAGCTGTCATAGTGGCTCAGCTGCCTTGTTTACATATTCTACCAGTCATCACTGTGACAATGCTGACTTCTCCAATGAAAAAACAGTTGGCAAAACATGTCTTGGCCAGCTCCACAAACCAAGAGATGCTTTTCAAAAGCCAGACCAAGAATGGCCCCTTCCCAATTGATTTTTTTTCTCAGTCAGAAGTAGAAAAGACACAGAAAAAGTGGGATAGGGGCAAAAAAAAAGTATCAGGAGGGCTTTATTAAATCCCCCTAACATGATAAATGATACAGAAAAGCAAGAACAAATTGGTTATGGGATCAAACAAATGGCTATCAATACTCTTAACTGGGTAACGTTGTCGTACATGGCCTGTTTGTCCCTTCCCAGAGGCACACAGAAAATCTAACCCAAAGTTAGACCAGGAACATTATTTGCCATGAATATGGATAAAAGCAAGTATTTGCAGCCAGGAGGTGTTGCTGATTTCTCCATCATTTCTACCTCCCCCCACCTCCACTGCAACCCTGCATTTTTTGACCACATTTTAAATTTCTGCTGTGGTTTTCAGAGGACTCTCTCATGCACAAGAGTCAGCGACAACCAAAGGTGAAGACATTGAAGGAAAATCCCTTTTGAAACCCTCACACACAGCACCAAAAGGAGGCAGGAAGCTCCCTCCTCTCTGAAATTCAGCAATTCTTCTCCTAGTCCCTCTAGCACTTGTTTGCATAAAGACTGACAGCCTGGGTCTGGAACCTATTAGCCAGGAAAGCAGAGGCTGTTAACCACAGGGCTGACAGTTGCCTCAGTCAAATTAGTTGTTTTGTGTTAACAAAACCCAAAGCAGCAAAACCCAAAACTCCAACAAACACAGCAGGATTTCACAATGCAGCACTACATACTGGTGAAGCTGACTGAACTGGCTGGGAAGCTGCACAGTTGCATTTGCATCCCATGCTACCAAGCTAATATATCATACAATCATGGAATCATCAGGGTTGGAAGAAGCCTCTAAAATCATCACGTCCAACTGTCAACCCAACCTCGCTCTGCCCACTAAACCAGATTCCTCTTTGAACGATCATGCAGGCATACTGCTCCTAATGCTCAGGCTGAGTTGCATACTTCTAGCCAAGGGACTTCTGCTGTGGCATTGCCTTGAGCCTTGTCAACATCATCACAGTTGCTTCCAAATGTCAAAGACAAACTGAAAGGTCAGAGAGCTCCAAAGCTCCACAGGGCATTTGTCATGGTAAACAGTGATTCAACTTCTAATGTTACAGATGCCTTCTCATTAAGAGAGGGGTGCAAAACATGCTACACAACTGGAATCCATGAAACATTTGCATGTCTTTGAGGTTGAAGAGCTTCTTCACCAAAGCCAAACTCTACTATTCAGGCAAGCATTATGATTAGAGCTCACTTGGGTAGCAGTGGGTTTTTCAGCTTACTTACTCTAAAAGAATATAGACCATAGAATCACAGATTCATGTAGGTTGGAAAAGACTGTTCGGATCATCACGTCCAACCAGCATCATGTAATATATTGTGAAACTTCATCAATGCTGAGATCATGAAGTTTGGAAACTTGAACCAAACTTGCATAACGAAAATGCAAAAAGGGTTCATGTAAACACAGATAAACCTGCGCTTGAAGCTACTTCCACGTTAAGTCTTAGACTGAGTAGTACTACCACCCCATTTAATTCTCAAATTAAAGTGTAAGCCTACACATCCTGCCTGGTTAGTGACAGCAAAACGTAGTTCAATCTGAGAAAGAAGTAGTGATTTTAAAAGCATACTTTTACATCTAAACTACTTGCATATTTCTTCCTTCTGATTTACTCTGGAAGTGTTAAAAAGTCAACTGTTGCTTTATTTTTTGCACTCTGTTTCGACAGCTTGCAGCATTTATAGTGTGCTTTGATGTGTGGGCTGTAGATGCAATTCACAGGGACTGTGATGATCAACAAGTATCAGCATGTAAGAAGAGACAGAAATGGTTGCAAACACATGGTCTCCAAAATCACTGCAAACATCTTAGAAGCACTGTAGAGACTAATCTGTCTTTGAAGACAGTTCTCGGGGAAAAACAATTCTAGAAAAATTTGTTTAGGGTTAGGCAATGGTACAACAAAAGGTCGAGGAATTTAAAATTTAAAACACGGTTTAGATGTGAGTCAGTCAGACAAGTGATTTCAGTCTTGTCATTTTGACTTGGCTGACAACTCACAGAATAGGAAGCATTCAAGAGCTTTTGAAGAACAGAAAACAAGATTTACAAAGGCAATTAGGGTACCAGTCCTGAATAAATCAAACCGATACAAAAATAGGAAACAGTACTAGATCGTCACGTAGCACAGATGTGTACTGCACGCTGGGGCTAGCACACACAGATAAGCCCAGGAATTGCTTCCTCGCAATGATTATGAACAGTGAAGCCCTGATGTTTAATAAAGCCATTCCGAGTGGTTGCTTAGGATGCTCAGGTATGTTTGATGAGGACTCCTTAAAACTGGCATTTAACTGGGATGCCAAAGGAGAATCATTATTTAACTTTAACTGTGACAGACAAATTTGTCAAGGATGTTACCAGCTTCTATATTCAGCATTAAAGAGGAAAAAAAACATTCAGATGTGTGGATACTCTTTGAAATATTACATTTTTGCCCAAACACAGCAGGTTGTCATTTAACACCTTTGTGCTCGCTAAGCAAGCTACCAGGGAGTCTCCAGACTCCAGACAAACTGGGGCTCAGATTGGCTCACTTTCCATCAAATACCCTGGGACAAGATCCTCCACAGTCTCTTAATGCAGGAGAACATTGCCCCAGTCTTGACTGTCGTGTCATGTCCAGTCCCAGCCGGGGATCTCCTGAGCTTGTCTCCTGCTTCTTGGCAGTAGTTTGGCTAGAATTTGCAATGGAATAAGCAGCACTTCGTAGTCAGGTTCCATGCTTAAAGGAAATCAAACTGAAATTGGATTGTATTTGTAAATGACTTCTTGAAAGTAAAATGTGAAATATTTTTTTAAATTCTACTTTCAGCATGCAGTGTGTGTGGAGCTTCAGCTGGTTTTCCTCATTGTGCTTTATCACAATTTACTCTCGATTTTACTCCCTTCTTTCATGGCTTTGTGTTTCCACTATGAGGGCTGCACAGAGAAAGACAGTCAATACACTGAGTAGATTGAGCATGGCTCAGGAAATCAAGGCATAAACACCTCCAAGTGCAACTGGCATCCTGCAGCCAGCCAAGAGCAAACTTTTCATAACCTTTCCATTACCCTGCCATGAACCATGTTAGTAGGAAAGGCACGGGAGAAGAATGCTATTAACATTCAGAAGCAATACACTGGAAAAGTGTACAGTCCATTACTAACTTCGTAATGAATCAAAACGCTTCAGTTCTAAGCTAAGTATGGTGTTAGAAAACCCTAGACCTTTCTCTTGTATCAGTGACATTTTATTTCAGAGAAGATGGCCTAAAGATACCTCAGCATCTAAAAATAAAAATCAGATACACTGAAATAAACTGGCATTTAACTCTCATCTTCTAAAAGAAGCACTTAATTGCGGTTGAGCTCCCAGTTATGCTAGTCACAGGGCAAACAAGCAAGTAACTACGACATTACTTCCTTTTGTGGAAAAAGAAAGGGGGGTAAAAATCCCCGAAAGAAACACATAACACAGTGTTTTAAAGTAGCAATAACTGCATTACAAGGTTTTAATCAAATCACATTCTAATAAAAATAACTAATAAAGCTGAAGGCAATGCTAGTAGATGATGGGTTTTTAATTAAAATCCCATAGCTGTGACATGCAAGGTTTCCCACCCAGTGTCAGACAAGTACAGGGACACTATTGAGTCCTCGCTTAAAAGTCAGGGCTGTTCAGAGCCTGAACACACCGATGCTACCTGTGAACTCTCACCATCGCACCCACAACCCAGGGCAGCTCCCGCAAGCAATTTGGGCACCTCCTGCAAGTACTTTGGGTACCTCCTGGTGCAACCTCCATACCCTTAACTTTCAGTTCCCCTCTCAGCAGAGCACAGCACCCTTTTTAAAAACTTCGGCAAATCCGGGTTTTGGAGTCTACCTTTATTTTGGAGGTGAATTCTATTTTGGAGGTGAATTCTATTTTGGAGGTGAATTCTATTTTGGAGGTGAATTCTATTTTGGAGGTGAATTCTATTTTGGAGGTCTGTGTGATTTCCTCACCATCGCACCCACATGCTGGAGCAGTTTCTGGTCCAACATCACAACATCAGCCTTCGGCTCCCTGCTCGGTAGAGCTCAACACTCTTTTTAAAAGCTTTGGGACAGCCGTGTTTTACCAGTCTACCTTTCCTTTGGATGACACGATGCTGCTTTCAGCTTTGTTTGGTTTTAAAACGCCAAACCGCACAAAACCCTGTCTGTAGTAATCAGGTATTTTTTAAAAAATCATTTAAAATGACTGAAGGATTTAAATGAATGATTTAGAAGGACTGAAATAGGCCTGATCCCGAGGACAGAGCCTCCTGGGGTGTGGAGGGGAGGCCGAGGGAGGCCTGCAGCGGCACGGCGAGGGTTAACGGGCGCGGCGGGAAGGAAAGGGCGGCGAAGGGGGTGGGGGTGCTCGGGCTGGGACCGGGAAGCAGCTCTCGGTCTCTCCAAAGGCTGCGCCGAGCCCCGCTAATGAGCCTCGAGTACCCTGCCGCGGCTTTCAAACGGTGCCACCCCGTGACTGAGCAGCGCAGGCCATGGCGGGGAGGGTGATTAGAATAAATGACGGGGGTAATTAACTCTGATTGGGAAGCACCTGACTGGAAAGAGGAGCTCCGGGCCGTTCCGCCGGGGGTCTCTCGGCAGAAGGCAGCTGCCCCCCACCCCCGTGTCTGGGTGTGCGGAGGGGGCTCCTCCTTTCAGCCTGTGCCGCGCTGGCGCTAATGAAAAGCAGCTTTTCACTGCTTTCCCCCATTCATCCTGAAAGGGCGAGAAGAGAAAAGCTTCAAAGTAGAACTCATTTACTTCATCCAGACCCCGCCTTGGGGAGCCTTAACGCCAGGACAAAATGCTGGTTAAAAAAAGAAGGCTTTCTTCCCCCCCCCCCAACAATTACCCAGGATAAAAGTTTTAAAGACGCCTGAAAATTGTTGGTTTTTTTAAAATGATTTTTAAAAACACAACTGTGAAGAGCTTCATAAGGAAAAGCTGCCTCTACATTTGTATTTGTGGGCACGACTTTGTGCCGCCACGTTTGTCCAGGTGTGGGCCAGGTTCATTTCCCTCTAGTGGTGCCAGTTTCCTTCTTTGCTCTAGGGAAAATATGAAAACATTAATATTTCTATTTCATCTGGAGATAGGATTGGGAATCCACAGCAGCTTGTGCTTTAATTCGCTGCACATCGGCTCTCTCTGCCACCGCTACCCATCGACACTCTCCACCACCACCGCTGCCTCTACCGCTTTACTTCACAGAGCAGAATCACCAAGAGCGTGGGTTTTACTCCCTGCTGGTTTACAAGCAATCAGCAATTCATCGAAGCAGTGCTGTCCTGTACCTGCTGGGTAAATGCTTTACAAAAGTTCCACTAACTGCCCAGTAACAACTACAGTATGGTAGCAAAGCAGTTGGCCCGATGTTTACGCTCAGCCCCTGATTTATTTGACAGCTTTACACCTTGGAGCCATGATATAATTAAATGTTTTGACAGCCAAACAAAAATTGTATGAATTAGAAAGTTGTTAAAGATGTACAGTATCTAAAATTAAAAGGAGGTTTCTGAAATGCTCCTATAAAATAGATTAAATGTATTTCAACTTTTAAAGAGCGAATCTTTCCCCTTTGACTTTCTGCTACTGTATTAAACTAGGAGACGTCTGAAAAATTCCCCATTTAATCGTTGTATGGATGCGGTTCAAGAAGGTTAACAATACAATTCTGTGTTATTTTTAAAAAGCAACCAGATCATGACTTAAACAGAAGTCCTGAAGTATTAGATTTTTTAAAAAGCCAAAATCCTAAGCAGTATTTTAGCTTACTGTTTCACTGGTTATTCTGACTGTTTTAAAATATAAACAGCTGCCGCTGTGGGTTAGGGGACAACCAGGGCACCCTGATGTGCGCCCTGCCCCTCCAAGGGTCTCTAGTTCTAGCCTCAGACAACACTTTGGGACTACACAGCAAGGGACGAGGGCACAAATACAGAAGGAATGCTGAAAACAGGGTTCACAAGAAGCAAAACTAAATGCTGACCATGTCTGTGGTTCACAGGGCGACAAAAGAGTACAGTGAAAATCACGGTTCTGGTTCAAAATGAGACTATTAAACCTCAAAGTTTAAAATGAAAACAAATGTCCATAAGCCATGGGTGCTCGCTCTAAGGTCAGTTCACATCTTCAAAATGCAGCTTCATTATAATTTTTGGTGGTATGTGTATAAATTGTGAACTTATTGCTAGACTTAAAAGCTAATTGTTTAAACAATGTTTAATTATATACCCATTATTTAAACATTAAAGCCTGTAAGCCACGGTGCAAAACCATTTAGAGTCAACTGTGTAATGCAGCTGAAGAGCAGCGCTGTTCCAAAGGAAACTGTAAGCCAGCAAGAGGTAACAATGACCAGTTGTTTATAAAATCCACTGAAATGTTTGGGAACCAGTTCACATTCTCATGCTGTGTTTATGTTTCCATTTATCATCCTTCTCCTCGCGAAGATAGCTCAAAAGGAAGAAAGACGAGAGAACAAAATTTTGTTTAAATTCCACATGCAGACGTCAGGTAATTTAACAAATCCAGACAAAAAAAGGGATGCTTGTGTATGGCTAAAATCATTATTGCATTAAATCATTTTCTCCTCTCTCAACCTCTCTCTCTCTCCCTCTCTCAATCTCTCTCTGTGTGGGACCCATCCTCACAGTGTGGTTTATTTTTATTTTGTATATTCAGCTTTGCCAAGAACTTCTAGCTCACAAGTAACCAGAAATAAAACCCAACTATAAGAGCATACCACGTATAAATGTTACCACTGTCTTGTTAATCAAAGAACAAGCTAGATCTTTGCTTCAGATGCGTGTCTTAACGATCGGTTCCCACCCTCTTCACACTTCTCTTCCATCATAGCGGAACAAAATACACCACCATATATTATGCCCAGAGAAAATAAATTGGCAGTGATGGGACAATTTCAGGACTGGTATAGTGGGCAAATGGAAAACAGTTATTCATCAAGCTGTTCATTAGAGGGATTATACGACTTGGTTGCTTACAACTGTGGTGGACTGTATTTCTGAATAGAAATACACTTTTTTGCCCTACACTCATAAATTCTGAGGCCACATCATTTCCATAACAATGTATGTGATAACTGAATGTGAGGAGATTGCTTCTCCCTGCTCCTTTGTTGAAGAAGATTCAGGAAGTTACTTTTCAGTTTAACCTTTAACCAAGGGTTTGGGTTGCAATTTCACATTCAGCTACATGTCTGCCCTCCGACTACCATGGGTTTGAAATAAATGGTTAAGAAAACAGTGAGAATCGAAGTAGCTGGATCTCCTTGGCATCAACTTTACCTTGGTCTTGTTCTCCCCTTCATTACTGTTACAAGAAATACCTGGTGGCAAATGGCCACACCAGGAATGCTTTTTCCTCTGCAAGCCGATGCGAGCTCTTGTCACACATGGGTTAGATAGGGTGTGCCTGCTTGCTACAGAACGATCAAAAATAAAATTAACTTCTCTAACTGCTCCTGTTGAGTTATTGCTGCATTTAATTCAGGGAGTGGCCTGGAGCACAAAGAGTGCTGCTTGAGTACACCAACTGTAATGCAGAATGTGCCGTGTTTGTATTAATGTAATGCTATCAGCCACTTGTTAATCCCCCAACTCTCCTGATACTTCCCTCCACCCCGAGATAAAAAAAAGGACATTTACTTGAGTAAACATTTTATAATGAAACAAAAACATCACAATAATGGACATTTATGCAGTTACGCCATGCATGTGGGTTTATTTTAATGAGTGTCATAGCGTATGTTCCACTACCTCTCTTAGCATGCGTGCACACTCAAACCTGTTTGGAAACACTGTTCTATACTAACATAAATTTTGCTAGGAAATGTCGTAATTTGCTTCATAAAATAATTCATCATTAAGTTTTTCATTAAAAAAACACCCTTCTCTCATAAGAAGCAACCTTCTGCTATAGCAGACAGGCTCAGCTGACACAGAAATGCACACAGAGTATCTCACTCAGAAACCTTTCAAAGTCAGGGTTTGCTGATTCTCCTAACACACACGATCAGCTGGGAGTAACACACAGCCCACAGTACGAGTGAAGGCTGGATTTGGGTCACTATAAACTTGATTCAGTGTTCTCCTTCGTAAGAAAACTACAAATTGGGCTTGCACATCCCTACATATAATGGACGAAATGCTGCTTAACTGCTTTGGAAGGCATCACCAAGGAAAACTTCCCGTGACTGCATAAATGGTCCTGCTGCTGAGATGACAGTTTGCTAGCTGTATAACTCACTATCATTCACGCTTTAAATTCCTGTAAATTAGTTATGCTAATTTTTCTTGGAATAACCCTCCTCTCTAGTTTCCTCATGCGCAGGCAAACCATAAAGTGATAAGAACCATCCTGCAGGCACGCTGTGACTTAGGAAAAGGTTTGTCTAGTTCTACATTTCATTCGTTCATGACTAACCCGGTCTGGATTCACCATGGGTTTGTAGCAATGTTGTTTTAATCACTAAATATTTTTGTAAAATGTCAAGTTCTAAATGAAAACAAACCTCTCAAATGACCCCACGCCCTCACTCCTAAGGAAATGAACACTGCACATACCAAGCTATTGTAATCTGCGGTGTCAGTGGAAATGGCAGGCGGAGATTCTGCTACCTAAACACTTTCCCCACTTTTATATAATTTCTATAAATCCTGTGTTCACCAATTGAAACAGAAAATATCACGACAAACAGCCACTTTGAAAATTACCAGAATTGATCCTAAAAATCTGGGATTTGTTACTATAACAATTGGAATCACACACACGTGAATTTCATAGCTCTGAAAACACTGCGTGTTTTCAGGTAAACTCATTTTAGCCTGAGAAGATAAGTAGCTTAATGAAATAGGTAGATAAGCTTTTATACACTATGAATAACGCATAGAGTTAAAATCTGTAACTTCAATCCCTCCTTTAAAACATACCCTCATACAATCCCTAGGTAAGTCAGGAACTACTATACCACCACAGACACCACACAAGGCTTCACCTATTCCTATCGCTGTTGCACTGTCAGTACACGGGACTTAAACGAGCCATTTCATTTTAATTTCAGAAAAGGACACCAGACCGTGTTATAAAGATTTAGCATAGCACTGCAGAACATCAGGGGAATGTAGTACGATTTACTAGCCAATCAAAGACATCATTCTGTATGAAAAGCCCTATTGTTGTGAGCTGAAATGAAACTTCTTGTGTGTGACTGTAGGTAATACTACAATTTTTCCAAGCAATTGTTCAACTTCAGATGATAAAAAGATAAAAGTGGAAGTGTAAATGAGGGAAAAATCATGATTACCATCCCGTGATGGTGGTTAAAACTGTATGGTTTCATTTTTGATATAAAGATAGCTGTTTCTGCTCTGAAATGGGAAGTGAAGATGTTGCTAAAATGTTTCCTGGGCATTGGAAATACTAAATGTGTTCCTAAATATTAATACCTAACACTACAAATGTTCCTAAAATAAATGGGTGTGTCTTTTTAAAATTAACTTGTTAAAATTAAAATGAGAAACTTTCAGAACTAGCAGGAACATGAAGCAGCAGTGGGTGTCTAAACCAAGAAGGTGGCATATTCTGTCAGGCATAAATCCTGTCCCATCAGAAACCGTGACCTGTGAGGTGGGGAAGAGAGAAGAAGAGAAAACGGAGACTTCCATTCCTGCAATAAGTTCACGTGAGGAAGCCAGGAGGAGGAAGGAAAGGGGTTACACTGCCAGCCCCTCACAAGTCACAGTTCATTCTTGTTAGTTATGCAAGAGTTAAGAGATGAAAATCATAACCAGAAACTTTGGACTACAAAAATACGATGTCGTTTTTATTTGCCTACAATGATTTTAGGCTGCAGAGTTCGCATTTTCAACCTTTTATCCACAGAATAAGAAAACTGCTTTAGAAACTAATAAAGAGAAAAGCTCAGACTCCTGCAAACTAATAGTTTCAAGAGCAACAGCTGAAGGAAGAACACAAACTACGGCAAAGTTTAAAGTGGGGAAACCTGGTTTTTTGGAGATTAAAAATGGGAAAACCTCAAAGAAAAGGTTCACTGGCAATGACAAGTAAAAAGGAATTGTAGACTAACTTCACTATATAACCTACAGATCTTACTACATAAAACAGTGGGGGGTTCACATTATATTGAGTGAGACGTATGCTAACGAACGTTTTCAAAGGTCTTACAGCTGCTGGCCTACTCAGGGGAAACGCACTGTTTAATACACCTAGTAACAAGCACATCATTAATAAAAATACGAAAAGGAGCAACCACGTTTCCATCAAGCCCGATGGTAATCTTGGCACATAGAGGGGTATGAAATGCAAATATTACCAACAGATAGACTTCAGCCCCGCTTCAACCCTATTTGTTGTAAAGGACTTCCTTAGTTCCATACATAGAGCAAGCCTCTCCTTTCTAAGCACCTAAATCCCAAAGACTTCCCCTTGGAAAATACCTAAGGTTGGGTTTCCACAACATAAAACTGTACCAACTGTACAAAAGAACTCCCCATACCTCCAACTGGGTACAGCTAAATGTAAGGAGAAGAATTGCTGTAAGAAGCTACAGTAGAATGTACTTAAGTAACTATTATAGAAGTAAAAACAAAAATTAAGAAACAAACAAAAAACCCCACGACAGTGGGAGATTCAAATGCTGCTACAAATCCAGCTGTAAAACTCCTTGGAATGATTCCTAGGTTTAAAATTAGTGTGCCAGGTTCAGCTTAAGCAGGAACCATGAGGGCTTAAAATCCTGAATTCTGTTTTATCCCGCTACTCACCGAGTAACCATTTACTGCCTCCAGGCAAGTGCTTTAAAGATGAACTTCCATAATGGAATAGAAGTTGTGTTAAGAAAAATCTCCAGTTCTAGTTTGAACTGGAAATGATTATACGCAGTAACACTCTAGATGTTGGAACACATACTGAGTACAAGATAGCACTGTAGATCTCCCAACTCATGCACAGCAGGAGGAGGTGTTTTAAAAGGTGCACAGAGAGTGTATATATGGCTGTTTCTTTAATATTTAAAGTCCTTGATTGTAACAAATAATTTCGGTGCCTGGATTATATACAGATAGCCATTATTTTGACTTATAAAAAAGAACGTCAATTAAATTCAACCGCAGCAATTACTTGCGAGTGTGAGTCCTGGAGTGAGCAAAACACACTGAGGTATTGTAGAGCTTACAGTGTGATACAGCTTTCACCTTCCTACCTAGCTACATAAACTGAAAATGAGCGGCATTTTTAATTAACCTAAAAGAGTAGAGCCAGAGATGGTAACATCACAGACTTGTAAAACACATGATGTTTGGAAGGTTTTGGTAGGAAAAACTTCACTGTGGAAAAAATCTTTGCATGTTCATTCAAACAGTGAGCGGCACTCAGCTTTCTCTCTCTGTAGACTCACAACTCACACATATCACTTCAAACCCAAGCCCAGATTTTGAAGAGGACCTGCATATTTCTAAGACTGCTAGGAAGCTACTG
Organism: Upupa epops; assembly: GCA_013397515.1. NCBI lineage: Eukaryota > Metazoa > Chordata > Aves > Bucerotiformes > Upupidae > Upupa > Upupa epops. The sequence continues at coordinate 56,574 of VZRI01011327.1, forward strand.
TTCCTATGGATGGCAAATAGGAACCAGGTAACCGAACATAAATGAGAAGGTTTTTTGTTCATTTTCTTTCCCTCTGGAATCTTTGTGATTATGAACAAGGGGGGGTACGAAGCAGAAACTCTGCTATCTGTTCCTACATTGCTTGGTGAAATGTGGCATCTGTCAGATGCGTCATATAAAACATGTTAGAAACACAGCACTACCAGTTTTTGCACAAATATTTAAAGCAGTTAAATATAAAGTTTATGTCCAAATAAAGTCTGCTAATATCCTGCGAGCAGCAGGGCAGCTGCATTAGCTCATGTAACGTTTCACACGTGGAAAGCAAGAAGCAAGATTACCTCAGTGATGGTAACACTCATAAACTACCCAGTACACAGTAAACATGTCCACCAGGCAAATTAAAATATCCCTGCACTACGCAGCAGCTGAAGCTATCCAGAACCTGTTTATAATCCAACAGAAACAGAAATTTGTCTTCAGTTCTAGAAATGGGGGGGGGAAGGGGGGCGTGTTGGTGTGGAAATCAAAGTCTTAAGTAAAATAAACTGCACTGCAAGAGTCGTTTGCCCCAAGACTTCCTGCTTCCCACAAAAGACATGCACCCATTCCAGAGATCAGAGGTCACAGCTTTACAATAGAATACTTTGTAAATAGGTTCCAAATAATTGACTACAACTGTGAACCAAGGACTCCTTTAGAGCTTGCTAGGGAAAAAAATATGGCTGGTTTAAGTCAGTCCAGTATACAAACTGAAACCTGTGTTATAAAACGGCATCTGCTTCCAAACCTCCAGATCACCACCTGCATACCAGTTGCATTTGGTCATTCCACAGCCATCTACATAATTAAATGCCTTGGAGTAAATTACATGCCACTGCTGTTTTGATTATCCTCCACAATGTCTGGAGGGGCACTAAAAACGGCCATACCTGCCACTGCGAGACAGGGTGCTCTACACTTTCCCGGGATCTGGACATCATTCCTGAAGCACTAGCAAGCACTGTCTCTAACAGCACTGACACGAGAGCTGTAAACACTTGCCTGCAAGTCAATGTATTTCTTGTACTGTAGTAATCACACTGAGTTTACTTTTCACTCAGCTGTCCAGTGGCTCAGTGCCTGGGATAGGGACTGCCTGACCAGGGGGATGGTACTGTGCTCTCTGCTATCCTCATGGCTTGTGAGGTCCAGGTTTACATGCCCCAAACAAACTGGCATTTAGCCTGTGCCAAGAAGCACTGCTAGCACATCATGTATGTAAGTGTGACACCTGAACTTAGGGATGTACTTACTTATCCTGCATATCCAGCTACTCTTCTGCTTTGTTTCTTCTTCAACCTCAACACTTGCTGAAAGAGGGACGCTCTTACACGTCCGTGTAACGACTGCATTCCTTTCCAATTTGGTAAACTAATTTTTATTCAGTAACGCAACAGCCCTCACTTCTGGGCTGAAACAACACAGAAAAGGTCTGGAAAGCAAATGTGCACAACACACACCTTACCATTTCTTACGGCTATTTTTGCAGACCACAGGACTCAGTCACAGTTTACTATCAACACTAATTTTCAACCAGCCAAAGCAACTACATCATACAGGCCCACAGTCAGCATCAACAAGTACAGTCTTTAGGATTGTGATGGTTATTAAAAGGTCCCACAGCTCATTACATGTCCAAACCCCCACACAAGCTTTAATGGCATAAGGCTGTGAAAACAAACTATTCCCTGAAAGTTATGTTTCCTAGGGCTTACCCGACACGCAATCTGTCCGGTCACAGCAAAGCTCCAGTGCCCTCCCCTTCAGGGCATAACATGCAGAGGTTTGGGGGAATTGTTAATACATTTGCTAGCTCACTGGGATAAAAGGCAGGAAATAATTCCATGATATTTACTTATCTCTGTTGTTAACCTTCGTTACCTCTATTAGACTAGCAATTACACCGCTACAAAACCATAATTGCTAGTCACAGCAAAAAGACAGTCCATCACAAGAGTGAATTGATGCTCGTTTAAACAGTGACACATGAACGATTAATTACGGCCACCTCCTTAAATCAGTGGTTCTCAACCTGTGCTTTGCAGATGCTTTTGGTCCATGGACTACTTCTGAGAGACGAGAGGATAATTAAGGAAAGTCTTGGTTTACTCTCAGGAGGTTTGAGTATGCTTGACTCCTGCATGTGTAACCTTCAACGGAACATTTTATGGGATCTCAGGAAAAAAATGCTGGAAGGTCACCATCACTGATCTTTTCTCGCACAGCCAAAACAGACCTTGGAAATGTCACAGTATTTTTGACCTCCTAACTGCTGTAGATGAAGAGTTTTTTCAACACAACTGAAGGTCTGTAATAATCAGTGATCGCAGGGTAATGGGATTTCTGGTGGCACATTCACCTTTGTTTGTAGAAGGGGCCGGGCAGCTTCATTCTCTTTTTTTTCTAGTTCCTCTATTCTGGCAGTAAGTGTGGCTGTTCTGTGAAACCTACGCAATACAGCTATGCAGTACAGTACACTGGATCCCAGAAAACACCTGACAGTCAAAGTCTCCAAGTGCCCCCTTTAGCCCTGTTGCACATTACTTATTTGGAGTGAGAAATTCCAGTTGTTTCTTGGAAAAAATCAAAATCTGTTGTGTAGTCTCCTGCAAAACAACCATCTGCTCTCATCTGAAAGGGATGACTGGTGTCTCTTTAAATTCCTGAGAACACATAACCATCAAATCAAACCAACTGCACATCCTCCTGCTCTGGCAGGGGGGATTTGACTTAGATGATTGTTTGAGGTCCCTTCTAACCCATAACAGTCTGTGATTCGGTGTGATACTCTTCATGAAGAAACATTTATCTACTGAGCCATAGTTACATGTTTTCCTGTATGTCTAACCCAGTAAGAGGTTAAGAATATTGAGTACTTGGTTTTAGTTTAAGAGCAAGACACAGAAATGTCCTATCTAAGAAAACATGACTTCAAAATACTCCGAAATATTGTTGGCAATGCCCGTTGCCAGCTCACTGGCCTTCCGCGCAATCTTCCCTTTCCCTGTCATTTCAGGGACTGCCAAATACTACTAATTCTGAACCCAGATAAACAAAATGGTACCTCTACATCAAGAAACAATCAATGATTTTGAAAATCCAGAATCCATTTCTTTGTGTCTGGAAAGATCTATACCAGTGTTTCACATATCGAGACCCCCATAAAACAACAACAAAGCGTTTCAGCTCTCCTTTTCCACAAAAAAAGAGCCGCTATGTAATTTTTCTAGTCATTTAAACAAGAAAAAAACTTGTGTTCAACTCAACTTTTTCCAGAAAGCTGGATTTGATCCCTGCTAAAGAGCTTGCATGTAATGCTGAGTTAATTCCATTAACCTTTTCCTAAGTACTCAGTTGTCAGTCTTTAATGCTGACGATAGAGCTAGGAAAAGGTTGGACTTGATAATCTTGAAGGTCTCCTCCAGCTGAAACTGTTCTAGGATTCTATACTTTGAGGAGCATCTAATTTAGTATAAAGCATTATCAACCTGTGATTGGCTATACAATACTCATGTATTTTCACCATGTTTCATGGTCAAGATGCAATTTCTTGTGGTTTCAGCTGCAAGACTGACTTAACTGCTTGGTGCCCTGTCTGGCCACTGGTTTGTGATACTCTTTGTTGATCTGAATGACAAAGCAAATGAAAACCGACCCAAATCAAAACCAACTGTTTGCCTTTTATTTGCAGAATTTGCAGAATGCTTAATCCTCTAAGAAATGTCACCTCCAAACAACTTCAAAATAGACACTGCTATGAAGGGTGGGTGATGGATGGGTGATCATCTTTAGCCTCCTCCGCATGTATAGAACAGAAATAATACCATCTCCTCACCACATAAATGTCATGTAAAGGTAAATGTATTCATGTCTGTGGATGACTCAGATACCACAGTGTGAGAAGGCCATGAATGATGCTGTTTTCAGAACAGGGTTTTAACAGCGCACAATAAATAGGGTCCAAATGTATAGAAATGAAACAGCAAGGGGAGAAAAAGCCCCACTGAGTAACTTAGTACTTGAGCCCAGTTCATCCTGTAGACGTAATGTAGCCAGCAGGAAAATAAGTGCATGTGATCATTTCCTTAGGGAATACATGTTAAGCCACACACTAAGGGAAAGGTACAGTTTCATTTTCAGTTTTCAGGGTCCTGGAAGTCCATGAACTTACTCCACAGACCCTACATATCTCCGTGCAATCTGCAACTGACTTCTAAACTCATTACAAAGCACAAAGCAGTAGGTGGTGCAGAATCATAGTTCTGAAAAAGCTCACAGCCAAAATACACTTTGTTTGTGCTTTTCCATCGCTGCTTTGGGGAAAGGCCCTTCAGCCACGCAAGCAAACAACTGACTGATGTGAACTCAGACACATAATGACTGTGAGGTCAGCACATGACCGCTGAGCATTCATGACCCCAAATTAAGAGGTATTAGCCTCTATCTACTAATCCTTGGGTCAGAAATGTACAGCCTGCTCCAAGAACATGAAAAATTCCTGACATTTGCTTACACCCCACTGCATGAAAGATAGAAGGCTAATATGCACATAGGGATCAGATAACGACAGGAGCAGCTCTCAAACATCTTACTGAAAATACCATGTCTTCCAGTCACCTTTTCACCAAGTCCACTATAACTTTGCATTCAAGTTTTCTAGAAATACTACCATCTTCTCAGAAGAAGAATTCTGATTTCACAGATCCTAACATTTCAAATCCAAAATCAAATTTTAGGGGCCAATGAAAAATGAAGTAGTACATTACAGTAGTGAAAGACTTCAGAAGGTATCACTGGGATAATTACACCCCATGGGATCCACAAATTAAGCTGTACAGTTTGGCAAGGTGGCCTTAGCTGTTAAAACTATGTGAGATGATGTGTTTATCACTTTTAGTGTTCCTACCATGCAGAACATGTGAGAGGCTGCAGCAGTCATTCTCTTTAGGAAGATTCCACAAAGGCTTTGACAGAGAATAAAATCTCAGATTTGATGCCATCATAACATGGTTCACGCCCAAAATTTCTTTACTAAAATTAATAGCAGCACTTACATTTCTTGAACTTAGTTACCAGAATTGCTCATTTTTCAGAAGAGGATACTTCTGGGATGAGTTTTTTGTGGAGAGCAAAGCAGTCGTGTTAATATTTTAGGTGACAGCAGATTTCACTACCCACTTTGTAGGTCCTATATGAACCTAAGGTTTCAGGAAGGTATCGAATACAGTGCATTTTTGGTTCCTGAATTAGAATCTCCATGCAATCACTAGAGACTTTAAAGCTGTTTTCATTTATCGATCCTTTCCATTTATCGATCCTTTCCTAACTGACCCCCAGCAAATCTAACTTCTGGAAACTATTTTAGGTGGGTTCTTTCCTTCCTGACTTTCACTTTCATAGTAAACCTCATGATTAAAGGAACAGGGAAATGGGGTCATCTTTCGGTCAAAATATGTGACAAAGAATCATAGAATCATCATGGCTGGAAAGGACCTCCAGGAACCTTCATCAAGACCTTCATGCCTGCATCTCCATAACCACTGGACCATAGCTTCAAGTGCTTTATCTACTCACTTTTTAAATATCTCCAGGGATGGTGATTCAATCCCCTCTATGGGCAGCCTGTTCCAGTGCCCAACCACACTCTCAGTAAAGAACTTCTTCCTAAGATCCAATCTAAACCTCCCCTGATGCAACTTGAGGTCATTTCCTCTCATCTTATCATTAGTCATTTGGGAGAAGAGACCAGCACCAGCCTCCCTACAATCTCCTTTTAGGTAGTTGTAGAGAGAAATAAGGTCTCCTCTCAGCCTCCTCTTCTCTAGAGTAAATAACCCCAGGTCCCTCAGCTGCTCCTCATAGGACCTGTTTTCCAGATATAGAATCACTATGGCTAGAAAGGACCTAAGGAGGAAACTCTGTGTCTCACTTCAAGGAATACCGATAGAATACAACCCTTCCCTTTCTCCTACTTGGGACTTAATCTTGTTAGGAAAGAGACAGAACTGACACAGAACAGAGATGGCCATCTGGCAAACCATGGTGACAGCCAGCTTGCCAGGCAGTTTTTTCTGATGCACTAGCATGGCTGCCCATCAGCAGCCCAAACAGCAGAAAGGTGTATAAATCAAACGAAAACCAGCAGGATTTATATCAGCAGATATAAAGCTGAGCTAACAGGACTGTGTTGGTCTAGCCAGAAATAAAACTGATCCCTGAGACAACAGACTCTCCTCATATATAGCCCACAGGGCAGCTTACGGTCTTCCACACAATGCTAGTATCAAAGTGGTAGCTAAAACCAGCCATCCCACTACCTGATGTGTGACCCTGCCAGAATCAGCTAAGATGACTCGTCCCTCAGGAGGAACCTCCACAGAAGGAAATCTTTCCATGAAATGGTCACTTATATTTACAACAAAAAAAAAATAGGAAATTCTTGCTATGCTGGGCCAAACCAGGAAGAATCCTTCTGAATATTGCTTTCTACTAAACTCATTCCAACCCCCCAATGCACATGGGACAAGCTGCAACTGGGACAGCATTCAGTAACCACATATAAAGCCAAAGAGGAACACAGTGTGCCCAGGATCTGAGAAAAACTCTGTTCTGGTCCTACTGGCAGGAAAACTGCACTTAGAAAAGTAGGGGAGTATTTCTAAAGGAGGATGAAACATAGTCTGTGAGAAAAGATTTGGAAAAGCTAGGAAGAAACAAAAGCAGACTGATTTTTCTATATGAACAGTTGACTCTGTGTGTATCAGAGTGACTTCTTATTATTGAAGTGAGAACTAAGAAAAATGGCCAGAAATTCAAATCTATTTCAACTCAGATCTGTCAGAAGGTTGCTTTTACTAATTTTTCAGGTCAGAATTAGTCATTGGGTTAATTTGTAAAGGAGACTAGCATGCAAAGAAAGTCAAGTCTCTGCAAGAATATGAGGGAGGTAATGACAAGTGAACTGAAGCTGTGCTTTGGAACAGAACTTGTTTTAAGAATGCTGGGAGTATTGAGTCTTGGGGTTCATGACGCATCAAAAGATCCCAATATTGGTGGGGTTTGGATAACATGTATGATGGGATACACTGCAGAGGTGTATCTGTAAGACAGAGGTAATACAGAGTTAAAAGCTCTGGCTGGGAGCTGTCTGTATGCAGCTTTGGAATGGATGTTCATCACAGTTCCATTCAGGGCCTGACACAGCCCAGGGGTGCGTCTGCATCAGTCTGAAGGAAGGAGACATCCAAGCCCATTGCATTATGACTAGTTCATGTGCTCTTGCAATCTTAAGGAAAGGTTTAGTATGTTAACTGACTATAAATAGAACAGCCCTATCAGAATGCACAGCAAAGTGAAACTGTTTAGGCACATCACACATCTAGTAACATTTATCACATAGCATTCAAATACACAAAGCTCTGTTATTAAAAAAGTGATTCTGTGATTTATTATGAAACTAGAGAACACTGCAGTGACTCCTGGAGCATGCCCTCACCATCTTCCCTTCCTAATCCTCATTACAAAGTTCTTATTCTGCCTCACAAAGCAGATGACAAGAGATAACGTCAGGAACGATTAGGAAGCTTCACTGCCCTAAAGGGCTCTTCTGCTATTCCCTTGCGATGCATTTTTTTCAGGGATCTTTTGCACTGCTCTATTCTAGGGATGCTCTTGAAAACATCCACAAAACAATTCTGCAGGGTTTGTTTTGGTTTGGGGGGCTTTTCCTATAAAGGATGGAGAATGTTGTCTTTTATTAATGAAAAATAAAGACATTATAAATGAAACACCCAACTTTACTTTTGTTCTACGCACTGAAAAACTCAAATCACTTTAGTTTCCTAATATTTTCAATCCACTTCCTCTAAACTACCGACATGCTGCTGAGCCTTTGATGTTTTTATGAGCCCAGGCCAACTCTCACTAACAACTAACTTGGATCAGATCCAAAATTTCTTCTTAAAACCGGGGCTTAGAGAAATCCTACTCAGTTAGACAGGGAGAAACACAAAGAACCTCAAAGCACAGATACGTTATGTCACTTTGTGCAGAACCTGGTCTTCTTACGAGACCTGAATGTCGATTATTTATATTTTTTTACTAATATTATGAATTTTGCTTTGCAAGCTGTTGCTTTCTATGAACAACACTGGTCTGCTAAATAAAACCCACAGAAGAAAGCTTCGGAATGAAAGGGAAAAAGGTGCAGAGGGATGGAGAGAGTTCAAATGCAAAGACTCCCCAACTTATCTCAATCCAACTGAAACACATTAGCCAGTGAAGACATTTTCAAACTAGTTAATCTAACCTGGAAAGGATTAGGTGAGCACAAGCATGAAAAATTCTAGCTCTGATGTTTTTACTAATGGTCCTCTAGTCCAGAGGGAACATTAATGCTTTAAAAGTAGAAGTCTATTGGTTTAAATGGCAGGGTTTGGGGTATTTGTATCCATGAGAGAATGAAATAAGGAAATTAAAACTGATCTTCCACTGGATTTGGTTTTATAGTTGACTGTACACCTTACAAATGTTGCTAACACAGCTCAGAAGATCAGCAAGTCAGTACTTACAGAGGTACCTCACAGCTAGCACGCACACCCTTTTAACTGACGAAGATTGAGAGGAAAAATAACAATCCAAGGTATTTGGGATTGCTTGAATTGCTTGGAAAAGAGAAGCTGAAAAAGGAACTCACAGATTATTTCAGGGTGGTTCAACCATCTGACCAAAGGAACCCACTGCCTGGTACAGGTACTAGTCTGGTGAGCATAAGCTTGCTTGTCAAAAGCCCACCTTTGTTTTGCCAAATGCGTCCTCCTACTTGACTGATGGGCTACAGTTTGGACCTTCCTCAAACCAAACGGGCTACACCTGAACTTCCAATTCTAGGGTAACAACTGGCAGATGTGGGAGAACAGCTAGCAGGAGGCTGATGTTGACCAGATGGGCTAGGGTGTAGCAACCTTTTCTATTTCTTTCCACCCACTGCTTTTGCAAAAGCACTTAATCGTCACACAGCTGACACTACACTCCTCCAGCCACAGCAGGATACTCCCTGCAGAGCCCTGTGCTGCTCCAGTTAAACATCACAAACAAGCTGGAGCTTATTTGGCTCTGCAAGTCCATGCTGCACTGCAAATGAGATAGATACCAAGTTCAAGGAGCAGCTGTGCTTGCCCTGTGTTGCAGCTGACTGCCATTATTGTACCAATACCACACTGCAGCAGTACAGTAAATCGGGTCACTGAAATAACCTGTTAGAAACAAGGCTTTGCCATGTAATTGCAGTGGTGCAGTTTAAACTACAACCTCAGTACAAAGATCAGTACAAAGACACTGAGTATCAATTGTAGTGAGGGACAGGAAGAAGAGATGGGGAACTTCAGCTATAACCCTGCAAGTCCCCTACATTTTAGAACTGTGTCTTCAGATTTCATTTCTATAAAGCTAGTAGCTCTGTTGTACTAAAGCATCATTAGTTTGAGATGGTCCAGAAGAGGACTTTTATCAGTTAGAGCAGTAAGTGGTGGGACAGAAAACTCTCGTCTGTTCCTCTAGAGCTTGTCTCAATCACAGAATGTAAGATCTTGTTGTTCATGTTACATGTTTTGGAGAGATCTGCCTAGTCATATGAGGGTCCAAAGTCCCTTTCTGGTTCCTGCTGTCACTCCTAACATTCCCAAGTCTACTTACAGGCTCTTTGAAAAATATGAGCTTGTAGTAAATTTGTATCGTGTAACCAACCTCTACACCTTTATGTTATGAAACAGAGACTGCTATTTCTTGATGCATCTTCTCAGTACTAGTCATTAGATGTATGGTTTTATGATATTTTATTCTCCTCTCTTCTTCTGTGAGAAAGGAAGAAACTCTTTTTTTATATGAGAGTTTCTTCTACCTCCTTTTTTCTCCTACCTCACTGTCACCAGCTTTCTCTGTACCCCAGATGGTTTCAGCAACATTGCTGTTCCTCATCAGAGGCTTTCAAAAAGTGGAATCATGCCAGGGGAAGCACTGAAAGCAAAGCCTCCGCTGACTTTTTTTGTGTCTGTAGGGCACAGATGGCCATATTTTCCCAACCCCTCCCCTACTTCAGCTGAAGACCACAAATTCTCCATTTATTTCTGCACAGCTCCACGTATGCAAATGTTATCAATATCTCTGTCTTTTCCAACACTTAGGATGGAAAGCTCTCTACACTCTGACTGTATAACAAACAGTTATACAGGTGGGTATTTAGAACAAACTACCCACCACCTCACAGTGTAGCAGCACATTTTCACATACTATCTGTAAACAAACTGCAGACAACACAAAACCACCTCCTACCATGTCTCTCATTCTGTTTTAAGTCCTGAGCATCACTAGTTCACCTTACAGGAGGAACAAGTTGCAGCATTTCTTTGCAGAACAAATTCCAACGACAGGCTGTACCGTTAGCAGAGTAGAGTACCGTTGTTGCTCTTAGCAAACTAAGTAAGAAACTGCCATGTCTTTCAAACTATTTTTTAATCCCTTAGCAAACTGAGCTTCTGATGTCATTTTTCCACGTTAATCTAACTTCCTAATGTATATTCAGCAGTACCCCTCAGCACAGCATTTCGCAGGAGTGGCTAGGCACAGAGTCGGCAGAACAGACAGGCAGAAGACAGATTTAGTGAACAGTTCCTCAATGGGGCAATGGCTCCAGCACAATCCTTTCCCACTTCATTTCACACAGTAATAACTTTAACGTCCTCCACTGACTCGCTTTCAAACACCAGTTCTACAACAGCAAATAACAACAGAATTGTTGTCAAACAACAAATTTAATTTTCTAATTTCAATTTTAATTCTCTTTTAATCAACTTTGTTGGATCAAAGTGAATTTTCCTTCCTACCTTAGTTTTTCTTTAATGTATTCAGTCTTTTATAATATTTTCAATATGCACATCCTTCTCCTTCATGTTTTAATACTTCTTTATCTTGACTAGGATAAATTATCTTACCCTGTTAGAAAGCCAGCATCTCTCACCTTCCCTTGAATGTCTGTAGTTTTAGTTTAGGCTTTACCTCCTTTTGAGTCCATCCTGGCTTTGTTGTGCTACTTAACCTCTCTTTTGTTTCCTTTTGCGTTCATTTCAAGTATTTGTACATTTTTGGGTTTCGCCTGCGCCCCTTGTTTGGTCTCAGACTTCACTAGGACAGATGCACTGCAGGTAACTCTGCAGCATCATGATGATCAGCAAGGAATGGTCACAATATTTAGAATGGGATAGGCTGGTTGGTTGGGTCTTTTAAATCTGAGAGAATTACACTGGAATCATTTAGCAACTTGAATTGTTGGAATTATGAAGGGACCTCAAAGATCATGCAGTTCCAACCCCCTTCCACGGGCAGCGACACCTCTCACCAGACCAGGTTGCCCAGAGCTCCATCCAACCTGGCCTTAGACACTTCCACGGATGGAGCAGCCACAACCTCCCTGGGCAAACTGTTCCAGGGCCTCAGCACCCTCACAGGGACAAATTTCTCCCTAAGATCTCATCTAAATTTTAGTTTGAAGCCATTCAAGGACAGAAACAGCAGCTCAATATATTACATATATATATATAGAGAGAGAGAGAGAGATGCATGGATGCATAGAGAGATGCATAGATGTGCAAGTACCCTAACCTTCCTTGACACATTCCAATCAGAATTTTAAAAGACTGAGCACTGCAGCACTGTGGACAAAAGTCTCCTTGGCTGAGAACTGTCTTGGCAATGTTTAAAAGAGGACTTACGAATAATAATCAATGTATTACTAGTACTCTGCACTTGCAAGATTTCACAGAGTTCATACCCACATGATTTTCTACAGCACTTGCTGTATTAGTGTGTTTCTAAACACACAGAAAAAATACTAGGGAGATGTTTTTTCCAAGGTAATACAAGAAATCCAAGTTACAGGCACTTCCTTAACTGCTGCTTCAATATCCTTATTTGACTAATAGCAACAGTTTTCATAGACTGGAAGGAACCTAATGTTCTTGAAACCACATTTTGCATATAGTACCTTTATGTATTTAGTCCCTTTATGCCTTGAGGATTTAATTTGTTTCAGCAAGAATCCCAGCTCCCAATTGCTACATGTTCAATTATTTGGAAATTGGATTTCAAACCTTTCGATTCAGCACAGTAATCTCATCACTGTCCTAATTTGTCTTGCATTTTTCCCCAGCATTGAATCAGATGGATTCATCACTAATCGTGAAAGGACTAGCTCTGGAGTAAAGCACTCTGATACTCAGATTGAGATATATTGTGCAAAGCTGTCTTGACAGCCCTCCACAACTTTATTATCATCGTAGCAATCTAATTCTCAAAAAGCCGAGGCTCATCAATGCTGTGTGAGATTTACTTCTCATCCATTGATTAATAGTTTTAAATTAATTCCCACCTAGTCAGATATCCAACCAACGACAGGAACAAATGGACCACATTTTAGAACACAAAACAGACCACTATTCAGATCAACCAGAAGTGCCTTATTGGGATTGTTAGCTCTTCCTAACTATCAGTGAGAAGTACAGGGCTTTTCCTTGGGTTGTGTCTGGTGTTAATGGAATGATTTTCACTAACTCGGTGAAATAAAATTGCTAAAACAGTAAACTATTCTATAGACAGCTAGATAACATAGCTAAAGCTCTGAAACCAAAACCCACCCAGAAAATTCTAAGTGTGAAAGGATATATATAGTAGTCTGACAACTACTGCTACAGCTTCGGTTACGATTACTGTATCCAACATCAGAACATTTTTGTCTTCATATTCTTCCCGGATTAGTTTGCCTTTCTTTTTCCTATAGGTCTCTCAGAAGTGTGGGAGAACCCAAAACTTTTGAACTATTTTCTTCTTTATTAGACATCAGATCAAGTTCACTCTCTACAGCCACCTGAAGGGAGGTTGTAGTCAGGTGGGAGTCAGGCTCTTCTTCCAGGCAAATAGTGCCAGGACAAGAGGGCAGGGCCTGAAGCTGCACCAGGAGAGGGTTTGTTTGGATGTTTGGAAGTCCTTCCTCATGGAAAGGGTCATCAGAGCCTGGATTGGACTGCCCAGGGCAGTGGTGGAGTCCACATCCCTGGAAGTTTGTAATAAAAGATTGGCTGTGGCCTTTAGTGCCCTGGTCTGGCCACTGTGGTGATGTCAGGTCATTCCGAGATTCTCCTCTGTTCACATACTAAAGATATCCAACTCTGAAGTAATAAAGTAAGGATCCAATAACACTGCCTTGGGGAGTTTTCTGGTTTGCTTGTTTGGGAAATAGGATTTTCTCTCATTTTAGAGTTGGTGAGGTTTTTTTTACTTTTATTAAGCAAATACTATAATTACTACCCCCTCACGTGTGTATATAAAAGGATGGAATCACGCAATAACAAGTCAACTGCATTTGTGTCAACAGGAAAATATTTTCAGAGACCTTAGCAGTTACCATATCCCATTAAATACAATGATTTAGAGACACAGAGAATAAGGTTTGAGGTTGGTAAACACCCAGCACACTGTGGAGTGTCTTGGAGGAAAATATCCTCCCCTGATTTGTGTTCTATACAACTAGTACAAGGTACCAACTCTATGCAGAGGTGATACCAGCATTTCACACCTCTATGTATTGCTTAGAATGACATCCCCACGTTAAGAGTTTAGCTCCTCGTGGCATTCCATCAATCAAACCCCAGTTTTAATTACACACAGTTCTGCTTTTCCTCACAGAGGCCACGCAATCTATTTCAATTAAAATATATACTTTATGGAATCCAAAATGGTTGAGAATCACTTTTAAATGGCTACCAGCCTGTCAGTTCACGTTCTGAGCCCCTGCTATTGACCCAGTACTGTACAAGCTGTTATCATACGCTGTCCTACATATCATCTGTTCCCTGTGCTGCTCTGTTCCAGAAAGACAGCTGCACTGATACATCCCCGTTCAACCTGAGGACCATCTGACTCTAATTGCAGCACACAGCTTGAAGTGGGTCTGGTTATGAGAAGCCAAAGTATCACACTGTAATAATCTGGAAAAGTAGAAAGCTGCCAACACGAGGCTGCAAGCAGGGGCCAGGGCTGTCTGGCTGGCTGATGGGCTGCAGGAAATATGATTAATGAGCAAAGGTATAATGATATCAGGAACCCGATTAGCACCACAAAAAGGTCACAGATCAAAGTCGTATGCATTTCATGAGCTCAAATTGTGGTGGAAGATTGGAGGGCTTAAATAGGCAAACTGAAATGCAAAGGAGAAAAACAAGTATGTGTCACGGTGCCCAAAATGAGCACTTAAAACACTATAACCACCACTATTCCTGAGCCAGGAAGCAGTAAGGAAATACTAACCACACGAACCAGCCCACACCACGCTGCAGCAAACTTCTATAGTAGGAAATAGGCTTTATGCATTCTTCCTGAATAGCATCTTTCTATTTGCAAACAATGCCGATGGCATCCAATCCACTGAGCAGGGACAAGAAAAGCCATTGCATACTTGCATGCTAGTTTCTCAGTTTATATCCCATGGATTGCAGAGGGCATCATCCATACTAGCATCACTATTATGACAATCATAGAATCACAGAATGAACAGGGTTGGAAAGGAACTTCCAAGGGCCATCTAGTCCAACCCCCCTGCAGCAAGCAGGGACATCTCTAACTAGATCAGATTGCCCAGAGTCCCATCCAGCCTGACCTTGGATGGCTCCAGGGATGGGGCCTCTACTACCTCTCCAGGCAACTTAGATCCCATGTTTGCAGACAGGTTCAATGCAGAGGGGAAGGGTTTGGCCACTGAATCTCAAGGTTAGCTGCATCACACCACAGCAGTTAGCAGAATTCATCAGCACACAGGGTTCTATTCAGTGGTACCATACTGACCAAAACTCGACTCTTGAATTACAGCTACAGCAGCAGGGACATACAGTGTCTCCAAATAATAGCTGACACCTTCCATATAACATCACTGTATGTTCCCGTGCAACTTGATCTAGGTGATCCTCTTCTAGCAGGACTGGACTGGATGATCTTTCTGGGTCCCTTCCAATCCCTAACATTCCGTGATTCTGTGATTCCCACTTTTGTAACTAACTTAATGCTAAAAAAAGGTTCCTGTTCTGCCCATCTACGCAGTATCTGAAAAATAAAAAAGCTTCTGTGTGTTCCTTCTGCATGCTCCTGCATGAGGGGTGCTGCAAGGTCTGTGTTCACAGCAGAAGCTATGAAGTCAGGCAGATACTAGCCAAGAGTTAGTAATTCAAGTCATAATCAGCAGTGAATGATTACTTAGGGAAAAAGGTGCGTGAGAAGGAAATGCTAATTACAGCTAAATATCAGAAGGAACTCCTTCACAAGGAGAGTACTGGAGCACTGGAACAGGCTGCCCAGGGGAGTTATGGAGTCTCCTTCTCTAGAGACATTCCAGACCCACCTGGCTGTGTTCCCGTGTGACTTGGTCTGGGTGATCCTGCTGTGGCAGAGGGATTGGACTGGATGATCTTTTGAGGTCCCTTCTGATCCCTGATGATTCTAAGATTCTCTAACAAATACTATTGGATGTTTTTTTCAGGATTTAACAGAATGGAGATGTGCTTGTTGGAATTGCACATAGAAAGAAAGACATCCAGGTGTTATGCTAGATTTTAGGAATGGACTGCCCAGGGCACTGGTGGAGTCCCCATCCCTGGAGGTGTTTAAGGACAGCCTGGCTGTGGCCCTTAGTGCTCTGGTCTGGCTGCTGTGGTGATGTCAGGTCCTGGGCTGGGCTGGATGAGCTCAGAGGGCTTTTCCAGCCTCAAGAATTC
>VZRI01011327.1:85125-102924 GCA_013397515.1 Upupa epops
GTCTGGCTGCTGTGGTGATGTCAGGACATGGGCTGGGCTGGATGAGCTGAGAGGGCTTTTCCAGCCTCTGTGATTCTGGGATTCTGTGATAGATCTGAAGGGTAAATTTAGTTGGATGTTAGGAAGAAGTTCATTAGCAGGAGGGGGGGTTGAACACTGGAAGAGATTACCAAGGGAGGCAGTTGATGCCCTATCTCTGGAGATATTCAAGGGGAGTATGTCCCTGCTCACTGCAGGAGGGTTGGACTAGATGACCTTTGGAGGTCCCTTCCAACCCAATCCATTCTATGATTCTACGATCGCAATCATCATCTCTCACTTTTCCATGTCCACACGATGATAGCTGCAGTAAAAGCAGATGCAGTATGAAACAGCTTGGCACCCAGTAGAGGAGTTTTACCTTGATATCCGAAGTGTCGCGCTGGCTGTTGCGCCATGCTCTAAAAACAGATGAGAATGTTCTATCTGCGTGGTCAAACTTCCCACCTTGTAGATTCAGGAAAAGCGTCGTAAATGGTTCCTAAAAGTATAAAGATACAACAAGATTAATTAAAGACAACATTTAAAGACAAAATTGCTTTAGGAGGGGAAGAAGAGATGCATTACTCTTTTAGGATATAGATATTAACGATGCTGTACTTGTGGCAGACGTGATTAATTGGAAAGGGTTAATTCTATTATCCAATAATGAGGAATTATAGAATCATTAGGGATGGGAAGGGACCTTGAAGATCATCCAGTCCAATCCCCCTGCCACAGCAGGATCACCCAGACCAAGTGGCACAGAAACACAGCCAGGTGGATCTTGGATGTCTCCAGAGAAGGAGACTCCCCAACCCCCTGGGCAGTCTGTTCCAGTGCTCCATTAGAGAAACTGATTTATTATACAAATGCTTTGAGTCCACGCATACACATCCAGATAAAAGAAAACCAAATAAAACCAAAAGATGGTATGTACAGGTTGGAGGCAGAGCTACAGTCAGTAGTGACACACAAATTACTCTTGAAAACACAACTACGCTCAATATGTTGAACTGAGACAAATTTTTTACATTAGCAGGTAACAAAAATAAGAGCTGCACTTTATTTTGTTCAAAATAATTTACTAACGTGCAGGGTAGCTTTCAATGCCAAGAGCTTCATGATCATTACTGTTTAATCTGCAATTTATGATTTAGAAAAGAAAAACATGCAAAGGATTTAAAAGCCTCCTCTTAGTTAAAGGACGCTTAAGCACATATTAGTGGGCAATTGCTTGACATTAGCTAAGTGCTGGAAATGACTCTAAGGATTTATGGATGCTTGTACATTCTAATAAGCTTTAATTAACGACATGCTGCTAATGCTTTCCCAATAAGTGACTTTCTAGGAGATAAATTGTGTTTTCATGTCATCGAAGAGTACATTGTAAAGCCAATAAAGTATCAATACGTGGCGTCTCAAAAAGTTCCTTCCACAAATTGCACGAGATCTTGTATTTCCAGGGCAGAATTTCATCTCCCGCAGAAACCAGCTCATTTACACTACTAGGAGGTGAAAATGAAATACAGCGAGAACCACAAGCACTCAGTCCAGTCAGCAATTACATGAGGAAGCAAAGTTAACTACTTCTGTGAAAGGAGTCTACTAATGTTGACCAAAAAGCAAATGTTAAGGAGAAAAGCTGTACTTGATGGAAAGGTCTGCACCAAAACCTGAAACCCTCTGTTCAGTTGCACACAACCGATTGTCACCACGAGAAAACTGCAGGGCTCTCCCACGCCACTGAATTTTCCTTTCCTCCTTTCCAGCTCTTTGTTCCTGTCATTGCCATTTTGCAAAGAAATGCATCTTGCAGGGATGTACTTACGATCCGTAACAACCACGTGAGGGTAAAGCTTGCAGTGGAATAGTGCGTGCCGTAGTGAAATTTGGGAACCTGCTCATCTTCCCAGGACTCGTATCTCTCCGCAAAGAATGCCGCTCTCTTTGGATTCAAAGCTCCGACGGGCTAAAAGGTTTTATAGAAAGAAAGAAGCTCAGTAAATAAACACCACCTGTCCTGTTAGCACATCACACTCCCCCTGCTCGTTTTGGTCGCCGGAATTCTTGGCGCACACGGAGAAGACTGCAGTTGGTGTTTTGCACTGATTTCATGGAACCAATGCATGTATGGCTAAAGATCAGTGCTTTTCTGTAGGAACCCAAATATTTCATCGGTCCTTTTCAAAGTTTCGAGTGTTATCCATTAAGTAAAATGCATCCTGAGATCCATCCATCACACTTTCACAAACATCGCTATTCTTTGTTGAGCACTTAGCTAGGACATAAACGCCAGCAATTCACTTAAATGTAAGAAAGATCATACTGTGTTATCTACAGCTGCTTCTCTGGCAGACTTTTACATAAAGGACTTGGAAAAACGAGTATATAACACATCAATCACTGCAAAAGCCAAAAGTGACTTCAGCTATTTCACATCTTGTAAGAAGTCTGAAATATCTCTGTATATACGTGCACAGCACGCGTGCAGTACGACGCTGGCTATGTATTGCACACAGCCTGTGTGTTAGCAATGTAAATGATGTCCGTGATGCAGACAGTGGAGTCACTCAGGTATCAGTGAAGACTACACAAGCAAAACTGTTTTCTTCTTTCTGTTCCACAAGAATAAGCAAACTCGAGAATGCATCACAGAAGGAAAGGCTTTAATGGAAAAGTCTTGGATTAAAGTTTCAGTAAGCTCCTCATTAATTTAAGAAGAGTTCAAGTGAAAAAAAGAAGTCTGCTATTAAGAGTGTTATTATTATTACTATCATTATTAATATTCAATTATCTGCTTCTGTGCAGCTCACATCAAACTTGGCACATGAGCTTCAAAGGATTTACCTTCCAGGATACATCAGGTCTGGCAATGACCTGAGATCTGATCTTAACGTTGCTTTATTTAGCAAGGCCTTCACCTTGCTACTGCGAGGCAATAAAGAAACACTCCGCCTTCATCTCTAGTTCTGCAGCTCATGAAATACAACCTCCTAAAACAAGTGATTCCTGCATAAAAGGATTTTTATCTGGTTTTGCAAATTTATTCCAGGGAAGAAAGCAACTGACTCTTTGGTGCGAGAACCATTTGGAAATCTCCATGCACAGCAATTTTTCCCTCAAAGCTGAGCTTTGCTCAGGGGGGAAAGAGAAGAAAGGCCACTGGTAGACAAATTACAGAAATTAGAACTAGAAACAGCACTGAGCTCCACGCTGCTGTCACATTTTCTATATTCCCTTTATCTGCCCGTGTTTTTATTACTCTCCAAATGAATACAGCCCAGATCAATAGTTATAGAATTACATTCCTTGAATATAAACTCAATTAGAATCGATTTCATTCTCTGTAGAAAAAAAACCCACCCTACAAAAACTGTCTCACACAGGGCTCCACACAGCCAGACCCCACAGTATTGATTTTGGCTGTTATTGTTACAGTTGGTTTCTGAAGCCTGCAACAGGACAACTATCAAGACGTGTCACATTTATTTGCAAGCAAATAAAAAAAGTCCCCAAATGAAAGAAGGCTTAAGGGAACAGAAAAAAAGAGCGGCGGAGCTGTGCACTGACAATGATACACTATCAGCTTACTCAGAGAAGTTACGGTGGGAATACACACATTGAATTATACATTACATGAATGCACTGATTTATTGTGGTAATAACATCCACCTCATTAAAAGATTCTGCTTTGCTGCAGTTGGAGAGCTACATATTGTTTACTGCTATAAATTAATGGCAGTGCACAGAAGACTGTAGAGCCCTTCCAACAATAGATCTGTAATGACAGTGCTGTATATCACAGCTTCCCCAGCAGCTTCATAATAAAATGGAGACAATGTATTGGGCTAATACATCCTACCAGGCAGGACCATATTTTTCTGACAACTGCTTCTGAGGATGAGGTGTCTTTCACCGCGCCGTGAACACTAAACTTGAGCTACAGAATCAAGCACATACCAGGAATACTCAGACATGCCCTGACTCCTGATGTAGAAAACCAATTAATGGAAATTTTGTACTAATTTTGTTTTTCAAAATGAACAGAGAATCATTATTATCTACCAGACAGCCTCCACGGTGTGTGGGTAAACGCCGAGGGAAGACGAGTCCCTCCAAACTAAGCTCTGCTGGATGTAGCTGTGAGACCACACATTTATGCTGTTAACACGGTTTCCCTTTGGCCTCAGAGCACTTGTGAAGCACAAGCTATAAAGCTTTCCTATCCAGAAATTCCCAAATACATTTCCTTTAGAGCAGCATTTTGCAAGGAGAAAAATGATCTATTAGTTCAATTAAAAATGCCTGCTTAGATTGAGAGGGGGGAAAGAAAAGTAGAGATTGAAAACCACCACCAAGCAAACCTCGATGGATGGAATTACAGGAGCTGAGATGAAACCAGAAGTATCTTATGGCTCCTGTCAAACTGTTGAAAAAAAGAGTAATACCTGTGGTTTTAAAGTCAGAGCTCACTCACTGAATGGTCCAAAGTGGAGGCAGAGGTGGGACAGAGACGGTTTTGTTTTCTCTTTTTCAATGACATGATCACCTAGGGTTGGACCCAAAGTGTTTTAGAGCAATAAATGGGAGAGTTACAAGCTAGTACTACAAAACATTCGATATTAATTTTTGAGCACTCTCAAAACTGGGAATCCCTCAAAATAAATCACCTTCACATTTTGACCACGAACTGAATGCAGTAAATCTGCAGCCTTTGGGCCAGTCTTGTTTGCTTCATTGAGACACAACAAAGAAATATGGCTTGATGAAAAGTAACTGAGAAAACACACTGACTCTTACGATTTGCTGTGCTAAATGTGTCCAGACACCACCGTGGACAGGTGTCTCTTGGTTCTTAATCTTACTCTGTGCCAGACAGCATTCCTGTCCCCACAGAAGGAGGCAGAATGCTCCCAACTCCTCTACCTGGGATGGACTTTCTCCTGGAGTCTGTGCATCATGCTCAAGGGTGCACACGCTTGGGAAAACCACTCATGATGGAATCCTTCTGAAGAAAGAATGATGCTGTTTATTTATTGTGACACATTTAGGACGAGAAGGAGACGCTTTTAATTCCTATCTAATGTGTTTTCATTTTGTAAATAGTGTTACTCCAAGCTCTGTTTACAGAGCACTTACAGGCATTCAGAGTACTCTGTGCCTTCAAAAAAGCTACCAGTTGCAGGAACAAAGTCCACACTGGCCAGCACAAACACAAAGGTTTGAAAAGGAATGCAAATATCCTTCGACATTTGCACTTGACAACCTTTTCACAATGAAAGAATCAAAACCAAAAATAAAACAACACACAAAAAAAAAGAAAGAAGAAAATTCTTTAAGAAACAGAAAAAAATGAGGGATAAAAATTCCTTTCCTTGTGATTTCTTCTACTGTTTTCTTCTGCACAACCATTCAGGTGTGTGGATTCCTCCCAGTACAGCTGTCTGTGTTACTGAATGATGTTTCCATGGAATCATAGAACAGTTTTGGCTGGAAGAGACCTCCAAGGTCATCAAGTCCAACGTCTTCCTGGCTCTATCAGCATCACCCTGTCCTCCAACGCAACACCTCCCCTTCTCTTAAACACCTCCTGGCCAAGTATGACATTTATTTTCCCTGTATTTTCTCTTCAAGATGCCTACCTGGTTTTCATTCCTGATATTTTTAATATATTCATTGGGCTTAAAGGACCGGGGGGACCATTAGGTCATCTCACCTGGCTTTTTGTTTGCATGTGAAACCTTAAATAATTACCTTTCCACTAGCGATTTTGAACCCAACACTTTATGCTTGATTACACATCAGATGTACTGGGACAACCAGCTTTCCAGAGAGGCATCTGACTTCTGAGTACATGGACAAGCTGCTCTTTTTCTTGGAGGCATTTTCCTCCTGATAATCGTGATTCTTGTGCTAAAAAACAGGTACTTAGGTTCATGTAGGAATTTACTGGTGTGTTACCAAAGAAATCTTACTCTACTGCTCTCTGCCAGATCAGAGAGTCATACCTCACCCGGTATTTTCTGTATATTAAGATACTTGAAGAATGTGACCAGAGTTTTTAATAAACCAAAGAATTTGAGCTTTTCAGGTCTTCCAGTTTGAGGCATTTCTTCCAGCCTGAAGATTTCTCAGCAGCCTGCCCTGTTATCAGTTTATTCTGACATAGAGATGCCTGAAATGTGTGCAGTGTTCCAGTGTCAGTCTCCTCACTGCAATAAATATGCCGAGAGCTGCAAAGTCTGCTGCAATCTAACCATCACTGCGCTGCTGAAGGATTGCTGGGTTACTTACTTCATGTTTCACACACGTAACAAAACTCCCAGAACCACACAATACTCGTGGGACTTCCTCATTATCTGAGTAAAACAAAGATATAAAGACAAGATGCCAGGGTTCCATTATAGCTAAACTTTATTCACTTAGGAAGTACCTGGCAATGAGCTCACACAATGGACCACGACTCTTTCATCTGGTGCTTCTGTGTTTGAGAATATCCAACCCTAACTAACCATTCTGAACCTAGTCCCACTGCCAGAAGGCATCCTTCTTCCCTTCATAGGACTTTGTTCAAAGCAAAATCATGCAGCTCCCCCACCTTCTAGCCCCTATCTAACTCCAGCTCATTACAGACACACAACACAAAGAGCAAACACAATTATCTTTGCTCAGGGAAAGCTCAAAAAACCTGGAACAATCTGCCAAGGGGAAAAATAATTTCCCAAAAGCATTGATTTTGCAGCTGATGCCCCATCCTACAGCAAAGACTAGATTAGGGGGTGTGGAATCTTTGATGACTGTGGGTGTTAAAGTTTGTCCCCACTGCCCCTTGTCCTGTCATTGGACATCACTGAGCAGAGCCTGGCTCCTTCCTCCTGACACCTGCCCTTTCAATATTCTGCTATGTAGGAAGAATCTGCCCCGGGACCGATCAGCCTTAGCCAGCCAGTGACATCTTTTTATGCTGAACTTCATCTAAGTAATTTTCAAGCAATTTTCAATTAACGTCCAAGGACTTTCCAGCAGCTGCAAGCAAACAAGATTCAAACAGTTCACAGAGAGCACGTTGAAAAGAGAGAAGTCATCACTGCCCCAGTTAAAAAGCACTCATATGGTGAAGTTGCTAGGTTCACTGCTTCAGGGAGCAATGCAGTTCAAATATAAAGGAATTTTAATTTTAAAAAACAAAACCCCCCAGCTCACCGGTGCCTACTAAACACAGCAGGCTCAATTATTTCTCCAGGTCAGAGTTCTGGGAGGTTATCTGAAGAGAAGGATGGTGCCTCACACGCTCTTGTTCTTTTCTTTATCCACTAGGATTCTACTCCTGGCTGTTCACAGAAGGAAGACAGGGAGCTGGATGATGCTCTGGACTGCCCTCTCTCTTACAGCTTTGTATGAAATGATTCAGCACCTTCCCACATACTCAAGCTACTGCACATGATACCACAAAAGACAGTCAGGAGCAGTCCAATATAGAATCATAGACTCCTAGAATGATTATGGCTGGAAAGGACCTCCAGGATCAAGTCCAGCCCTCATCCCAATATCTCCCTGATCACTAGAGCATGGCCTCAAGTGCTCTAGCTACTCANTAAGTGACAAGTATCACCAGCTGGCTGGGATCAGCATCGTTATCAGCTGTAGGATCCCTGGGCATTTCCCAATGCACTGCAGATGGGACGAAATTCCCTAATCCCCTTATCTCAAGGCTTTCTAGAATAAATTTAATACAACCCATGGGTACTAAATACACTGATCTGTTTATGGAAACATGCTTTTCTAAACAGATGTCAGTCCTTAGGAGACTTCTATGCAAAGATACCATTCACTACAATGACATCAGGAAATGCACAAGATCACACTGCATTGCAAAAAAACCATTTAAATCTTAATTTTATCTGCTAGGGAAATGAAGAATTCAATAAAAGGATGGACTGCCAGCAGACAATAGCTGTGTGAATGGGAATTAAATTAAAGGATGTATAGATATGGTTCACAGAATCACAGACTGTTAGGGATTGGAAGGGATCTTGAAAGATCATCCAGTCCAATCCCCCTGCCAGAGCAAGATCCCCTAGATCCAGTCACACAGGAACAGTCCAGGTGGGTTTTAAACCTCTCCAAAGAAGGAGATTCCACAAACCCTCTGGGCAGCCTGTTCCAGTGCTCTGTCACCTTCACTATGAAGACATTTCTTCTCATAGTTGTGTGGAACCTCCTCTGTTCCAGCTGACAGCCACTGCCTCTTGTCCTATCATTGGATGACACTGAGCAGGGCCTGGCTCCTTCCTCCTGACACCCGCACTTTCCATATTGATCAACATTCATGGGGTCACTCCTCAGTCTCCTTTTTTCCAAGCTAAAGAGACCCAGCTTCCTCAGCCTTTCCTCATCAGAGAGATGCTCCACTCCATCATATCTGTGGCTCTTGCGCTGGACTCTCTCAAGCAGTTCTGGCCAGAACTGGATCCACTATTCCAGATTATTATTAAGAGTTTTCAAAAGCTCACACATTCCCATGAGACAAAAAGAACAGACAGGAAAAAGGTGTTCTAATAACTAAAGGGCTCAAGTTGTTCTAATAACTACAATGTCTGAACACGTCAATCTAATCAATATCTTACGGTGCAAAACATGGAAGATTCCCAACCTTCAGCATTCAAAAATAGATCATAAACTAATGTTAAGCATGAAAAAATGAAGAAAAATCTAATTACCAATGTTTTATCAATATATTAGAGTGATGATATGCCACAGGCCACCTAAAATCTTGGAAGCACTCTATTACAACCCTTTGTAGCAGATTCCAAATGAAGGCACTACTGAACTGCAAACCTGAATCACAGAATCATAGAATCATTAGGGATGGGAAGGGACCTAGATGGGACATTAGATGATTGGAAGATCATCCAGTCCAATTCCTCTGCCACAGCAGGATCACCCAGACCAAGTTGCACAAGAACAGATCCAGGCAGGACTTGAATGTCTCCAAAGTAGGGGACTCCACAACCCACCCTGGGCAGCTTGTTCCAATGCTCCATCACCCACTGTGAGGAAGTTCCTTCTGATGTTTATGTGGATCCTCCTCTGTTACAGCTGGCACCCATTGCCCCTTGTCCTGTCACTAGATGACCTTGAGCAGAGACTGGCTCCATCCTCCTGACACCCACCCCTCACATATTTATAGACATGAATGAGGTCACCCTTCGGCCTCCTCTTCTCCAAGCTAAAAAGACTGAAAACTAATTAAGCTCACACACAACATTTTACATCAGGCTTAATCAGTTGTTCAGTACAACAGAATATGTTACAGAATCCCAGAATGATTGAGGCTGGAAAAGCCCTCTGAGATCATCCAGCACCTAATATCACAGTAAACTAGACCAGGGCACTCAGGGCCACAGCCAGGCTGTCCTTCAACACCTCCAGACACAGGGGCTCCNAAGGGCCACAGCCAGGCTGTCCTTAAACACCTCCAGGGATGGGGACTCCACCACTGCCCTGGGCAGACCATTCTAAGGCCTGATCACCCTTTCTTTGAGGAAGGGCTTCCTAACATCCAACCTAACACTCCCCTGGCACATCTTCCAGCCCTGCCCTCTCATCCTGATGTTAGTTGCTTGGGAAAGAGCCTGACCCCCACTTGAATACAGTCTCCCTTCAGGGATTGTAGGGAGGTAGGAAGTCCCCCCTCAGACTCCTCTTCTCCAGGCTAAACACCCCCATTTCCATCAGCCTCTCCTTATCAGACTTTCCCTCCAGTCTCTTCCCCAGCCCTACTGTTCCTCTGGACCTGCTCCAGCCCCTCAATCTCTTTTTTCAAGTAAGTGGGACACTGCACCTGAGGTATGACTACACCTTGGCACCACCTGGGATGGCAAATTGGAGAGAGCTCTTGTGTGTTGAATATTTCCAAAAGGTTAGGGGAAAGGAAGTTGCATGTCCCTGGGAATCATGAGGAGATATCAAGCTGCTTGCAAACAGAGAGGAGGGAAGAGCACTATAGTTTTCTATCTTAGGAAGTAATCCTGCCAGCCTGACGTCACCATTTGCATGTACAATCCAGTACATAATCTGAGTGAAAATATCCCTGCATCATAATTCACTTTTTAAAAATAAAATAAACCAATTATGGATGTCAAGAAACAGGATTTAGTTAGAAGCCATCCATGTGCACTGGAATCACAGCAGGAAATGAACCTCTTCCCTTTCTGCCTTCCCTTGGCCGTGATAGAGTCCCCATCCCTGGGGGGTATTCAAACTATGTGTGGACCTGGCGCTTAGGAGAGGGTTTAGCAGTGACCTGGCACTGCTGGGTTGAAGGCTGCATTTGATGACCTTAAAGGCTTCTTACAACCAAAGAGATTCTGTGATTCACAGACCATGCTCCTCTGCCAACACATAATACGAGCTGCTGCCACAGAAAACAGCAGCAATTATACCTGACACCAGATCAGAACTAAAACATCATCCTTTTGGCTTTTACTAACAGCACAGGAGCTCATGCACAGATGCATTCTACACAGATGATGCACAGATGCATTTTGCACAGATTGAAGACTGTCAGGGCACACAAAACATCTACTATTGTGCATCACATGTAACCCCGATGCAGTACAACCAGCAGCAAGCTTTCAGCAGCAAGCTAAAAGGTGCACTTGGGAAAGGTTAAAAAGTTTCTTACTGTAATCTGCATTGTTTCACAGAACTGTTCTAATAAGATGACATCAATCCAGGTTCCAGCCAGCTAAGTGACCATCCATGGACATATTTTTTCACACATGCATTGCTTCTCTCCTACCTAAAGTGAATTCATCCATCATTTTATTACTTGTTTCATAAGGTCCCTGCATCAGTCAGCCATCATCTTCAATACCATTAAAGCACTAGCATACTCAGGAAGTTTTGCCCACTCCATTTTCTTCCTCTTTCAGATTGCCATACGTGTTGAACAGTAAAAAGTACAGAGCAGACCTCGAGTGACAGTGAGCCCACTACTTTAGAAATCCACCTTGTGTTTCTGGTGTGAGACAGTTCAAGTGATTCTCTAGATATGGAAATGACTTCTTCTTAATCTTATTAGACTATTCAACTCAAGGTTTTAAGATCATACCATCTCCTAGTGATGAAGTATCATCTGCTGATACTTCAGTTTGAGACAAATGAGCTGATACGTCCATCAAAGGAAATCCTTAGCCTGAAAACCACCCTAAAAACCAACCTAAGACATGCTTGTAAAATGACTTTATTTGGATTGCCAGTACTTTTTGTGACAAGACCTGTCATTTCTTGTGATTATTTAAAAGGCCATGAACCTCCCTCAGTTCATTTCCAATTAGAAGAGGACACAGGTTCAGGACACCTAAAATTTAAATAAGAGCAGGGTGGGCAATAACATCAGATACCCAGAAGAACATTTTGAATATTCATTATTCATCCTGTGTTATTGCTTCTCTTGTCATTGATTATTTCTACATTACAAGCAATACACCTCTCCTTGAGACAGAGTACGATTATTAGGATCAACCTCAAAACGACTCTTTATTGCTCCAGAGGTGAATATTAGGATGAGGGGAAATGGCCTCATCCCCTGGGCAGGGGAAGTTCAGTTGGATGTCAGGAGGAATTTCTTTCCTGAAAGGGTTGTCAGGCACTGGAACAGCTGCCCAGGGAAAGGTTGAGTCACCATCCATGGAAGTGCTTAAGAGAAGGGTAGATGTTGTGTTGGGGGACAGGGTTTAGTGGTGCTGCTAGGGCTAGGAAAAGGTTGGACTCGTTGACACTGAAGGTCTCTCTCACCCAAAACTGTTCTATGATTCCATAAACATGGTTTTGACCCTAATATCTAAATAATTAATTTTTTCAAGAAAATTGCTTGAGAATAAGTGATGTGGTGTTGGGGGATATGGTTTAGGGGTGAACTTAGAGTAGGGTTGATGGCTGAACTCTATGATCCTAAGGGTCTTCTCCAACCTGAGTGATTCTATTAAAATCACGAAGTCTTCTCGGGGCAGTGCTGCTGCTCTTCCCCAGCCCTGCTGGAACTAGGCTGGGGCGGGCCCTGTCCATGGTCCTGATCCCCAGCCCTCCCGGCACTGGGCGGGCTAACATGACGGTTTGTTCTGTGTGGGTACCTGTCCATGGTGCTGCAATACTCAGCTTAGAACCCTGTAGCAGATCAGCTCCACTCCCGGAAGTCCCTGAAAGAATCTGTCTCTAAGAGTTACTGGCATTTGAGGGTCTCACTAAGCCACTGTCTCACTTAGAAATGGAAAAAACCTCATGTTAAACCAACACTTTTCATGGAAATATAACAGCCTACTCAGTGTTTTACTTGGTAAGGTTTAGAATTCCATTATCTGGTCAAAACAAAGCAAACCCATGATTCTTTTAAAATTATACCCTGTCCTGGGATGTGAAAAAGAAAGCATCATACAGCTGTCTTCAAGACTGACACACTTCAGTTCTAGTGTGTCAATCAAGAACTGTTCTCTCCCTCACTCCCCCACTTTCTTTTTAGCTTTCTCTCCATACTCCAAGAGGAGAGACTGGCAAGAAAAAGACTGTGTTCTATCAGCTAGATTTTGCTTTCTCATGGTTGCTGAACAAAAAATCATAGAATCATAGAATGTATTGGGCTGGAAAGGTCACGTAGCACAACCTCTCTGCAGTGAGAAGGGACATCAACTAGATTAGCCTCCTGCTACATAACGTCTTCGTAACACACAATTTGAACCTGCCCTTCTCTAATGTGAAACCATTGTCCCTCATCCTATCACTACAGACCTTTGTAAACAGTCCCTCTCCAGCCTTCTTGTAGCCCTTTTCATGGACTGGAAGGTTGCTATGAGGTTCCCCCACAGCCTTCTCTTCTCCAGACTGAACAACCCCAGCTCCCTCAGCTTGTCCTTGTAGAAGAGGTGCTTCAGCCCCCTGATGATTTTCATGGCCTTATCTGGACCTGCTCCATCAGGTCCATGTCTTTCCTGTATTGAGGGCTCCAGAGTGGCAATGGTGAACTCTTACCAGGGCAGAGCAGAGGGGCAGAATCCCCATTTTGATCTGCTGGGTCGATTTTAATTGAATGTTAGGAAGAAGTTCTTTAGCATGATGGGGGTTGAACACTGGAACAGGTTGCCCAGGGAGGTAACTGAGGCCCCTTGAATATCTAGAGATATTCAAGGCTGGATAAGGCTCTGGGCAACCTGATCTAGTTGAGGATGATCCTTTCACTGCTGGGAGGTTGGACTAGCTGACCTTTGGAGGTCCCTTCCAACCTGGCCATTCTATGATTCTATGATTTCAGTGGCTACATTTCAGATGTAACTGCCTATCGAAATAACCACATACCCACTGCTTCTGGTTCGCACATTGTTCCTCACCTTCTTTTAGTGACCCATTTCAGAACATGCTTCATGCTTAGGACACCAAGTCCTTCTGGTGAATTTATCATTTGGCAGTAACTGCTATTGATTTTCTGCTGGAAAAAGTTGCTGAGCAAAACATCATCTTCATTCTCTACATTAAAAGCAGTGTTTTACAGGAAGCCTGGACAAGTTTGAATGTCTCTCTATTCAAAAAGATTTCTTTTAGAAGTTTGTTGAAGTAAAACAGCATACATTTTTGACTTTCTGTATTGTCGCCAAGGGGTAACAAGTAGTGTAGTCTGATTTGTAACAGTAAAAACCTCTATTGCTTCTCTTCTGTCAACATTTATTTGATATCAGTGGCTCCCACATACCAATTAAACACCTCACTTCACTGAAAAGGACAGCTATTTGTTGCTTTTATATACTTGACTGGAAAAGAAGTCATTACATACATAACAGCCACCATAAAATTATAATGATTTAGCAAATATTGCAGGAAAATGATAAAAATGATAATAAAAATGTTATTATGTACACATGTAGCTGTGGTGAAGACAAAAGAAGACCTAAGAGTGACATCATTTTCTTCTTCTAATACTGTCAGCTCATAACCTTACAGAACCGTTCTGTCTAGAGAGAAAAACTATCAACATCTACTTGCACAGAACAAGACCTTGTAACAAACTTATTTGATGCTTTGACATCTTAGTATTTTCCACATAGTTTTACTTTTATTGTTTTCCTTATCCAAGTCCAGGAACACAACACAATTTATTGCTTCCACTGAATAAAGGAAAAAATAAAAGCGCTTTTGAACAACATAAGTAAGGCAGAAAACAGGAGACATTCTGATGGGAAATGGTTTCTGTTGTATAAATAAAATATATGCAGCTATAAATATCATGTGTAATACTCCTTCCAAACCACAGTCACCTCTTAAGATATAAGCACACGAGTCAAAGCTGGGTAACAGACTGGCAGTGCACTCCTGGCATTTGTCAGCAGCATTTGTCAGGCTGACAGTAATATTAACCACAATCCATTTCAGATGCTTTGGTTTATCATGGTGTGACTGATGCTGAAAACAACACCCCAAGAAGCTGCTTAAATGAAGTGTTGACTTAACCTATACACTGCAGTTCTTTAGATCTGTATTAACTGTGTGGACTTCCAGTCAGTTTATTAACGAAACTTTCT
Organism: Upupa epops; assembly: GCA_013397515.1. Classification (NCBI taxonomy): domain Eukaryota; kingdom Metazoa; phylum Chordata; class Aves; order Bucerotiformes; family Upupidae; genus Upupa; species Upupa epops. Next base: position 99,717 of record VZRI01011327.1, read on the forward strand.
TCATAGTTGACAGTTTGGGTTTGCAATTTCTAAAAAAAAATAGTCCTAACTTTCTTATGTACTAACAGAAGTAAACACCTTGCCCTGACATCCTTTCAGCTGTACTGTCATCAAAGTGTTCCTTCTCAGTGCTCTAGAGGAGCACTATATTGTAATACTTTTCTGAACATGGATAAGGAAAAGAAATAAAGTAAAACCACATCAGAAGTTAAATGAAATAGCTTTACTGTTTAAAACCTTTCGCAGCACAAACACACAGACACCCTACAACACACACCCAGCATTTGCTTTGAGGCATTACTATAGTGAAAATATCACCCTTCAAACACATCCGGAGTTGAATATTAGGATTTTCAGGTATTTGCCTTTAATTTATCATCTGACACAACGCTTAACAGATTGAGAGGGGATGCAGTCACCACTCCTGAAGGTGTTTAAAAATGGCTGGATGTGGCGCTGAAGGAGATCGTTTAAATGGTTATGGTGGTGTACAGCTGAAGGTTGGACTTGACAATCTTAAGGTCCTTTCCAACCTTGATGATACTATGGCTCTATGATATAAATTACACTGAGCTGAAATTGCTAACTATGCCTAAACCACAACTAGAAGCTGAACTGGCTCTAAGACTGTTGGCATAAAGACCCCTGTTGAGTGTTCAAGAAGGCACCCATCCAGAACAGCAGCTACACTTTCAGAGATCAAAACACATAGTCATCCACATGGAACAGAACCTATGGGAAAATGTGTGTTAAATATATATCTATGTATAAATACTCACTGTTCCCTAACAATTCTCAGTTGATCATCTGCTGAAGATTAAACACTCCCAAGAATATCCTGTAACAGACTCCAGTAATATTCATGGAACTCCTTGTACTCATCATACAGGGTGACATCTGAATACTGCAATACTTATTTCATGTATTAAGGTTGTAGTTTTTCAAACATGTGATTGAGAAGTATTTTTAGTTGGAAATGACCTTCAGACTTCTTTGGGGGGGTTATGATGAAATTTATTAAATTACACAAGAAATTATTTTAAAATATGTTTTACTTTCAGAAGATTCATTAAATCAACCTAGTTTTGTCCCTGAATATGGATTTGTGTTGGTCTTGGAAAGTAAGGAGTTAATGACTTGCTCCAATTAAATCACAGAAGTAGGAAATACATGTGTATATATATTTGATAACTACACAGTACCTTTTTAATGCTAATGTGTAGTAAAAGATATTCCGGACATTTTCACAGAATTATTGAGCCTGGAAAAGATCTCTGAGCTCATCCATTCCAGTCCAGGACCTAACATCATCACAGTGGCCAGACCAGGGTGCTAAGGGCCACAGCCAAGCTGTGAACACCCATTCCATGAGGAAGGGCTTCCTAACATCCAACCTAACCCTGCCCTGGAAGCTTCAGGCCCTGCCCTCTCATCCTGGTGCTGGTTGCCTGGGGGAAGAGCCTGACCCCACATACTGCCCCACACAGAGCACCTCCAATTAACAACTAAACTGATACAATCTGATCCCCATTACCAATTTACATCTAAACGGAACACCGCAGCTTTAGCACTAACATATCCAACACAGCAGCAAACATTCAGAAGACTGAAAGATACTTTGATAAATGCTGACGAGAAAAAAGGGTGTATCTGATGAGAAATACCTTTGACAAATCCCTGAAGTTGCTAGGAAGTGTAAGGTCCAGCTCCTCAGATTCATAGTTGGTGATAACCCAAGGGAAGACAGGGTATTGGTTCAAATCATTGTACGTTCGACCTGGCAAAAACCAACAAAAGAATGGCACTGTGAGTTAGAGTTAACTAAGAGAGCAACATCTTAAAATATACCAACAGAACGTTATGAGCTGTTTAAAGGGCCTATTCCTTATATCTGCATTATTATTTCAGGGAAATCTTTGAGCATTTCAGTATTTTACTTTGCATTATGGAAAAGAATATTGAAACAGTTCACAGATGCTAAGGATTTCTTTTAAAATACAGCAGCCCATATCAGCAGAATTGAATGCACACTCCTCTGCATCCAGTGACAGCTAAACCTATTAATGCCCTCTTGAGAACTGAGGTTGACCCACAGATGATTCTTTTTTTTCTGATGGAAGACTACAGATGACCAGGTTCTCCTGGGAGATGTGGATAGAAACATTCCCCTTGGCTTTCCGCCCAGGGCTCTGGGTTGGATGGCAGCAGGTATCTGCTTGGGAGGGGGGATGTTGTTGATGCAGTGGAACAGTATATAAGCAGTCCACTTGGAACGTTGAGGAGAGAGTCTGCATCACCTCTCTATGAGACTCTCTCTCCTCTATCTGTGGGCAGGCCACTGCAGATAGAATGGGATGGTCAGTCTCTTTGATATCATTTATGATAAATCTGGATGGATTTTGCTGTTGCTATGGTCATTCTCCCTGCCTCTAGCTTTTCTGTTGGGATGCTTCTGATCAGAGGTGTTTTCCTCTGTCTTTATGGTAGCCGGCTATGCTATGTTGTCCTTGCATGATATAAAGATGGACAATAATTGTCAAAACACCTCTGTACTCCTCCTTTCCTGGTTTATATCATCTTATGTTTCACCAAGGCAAGAGACAATGAATTTGTTAGCACTAAAAACGAAAGCACTGTTTTTACAGACAGTAGTAAATTAACTATGTGAAAGCAGAATGAAGCCACTCAGGATTTTAGATGGATAAATTACACAAGAAATAATCATCTCATCTAGAGAATTCACTTTGAGGATCTTGACCACTGACCAACTACAGATCTGCTAACATTTACCCAACAGAAAATCTGCTGTGGTGTCAGGTTCACATGGGCACGTTCATCATCTTTGTCCACCACAACCAAAATATTCAATTAGAAGAATAATTTCCCATAGAGACATCTCCTCACCTGGATTACAATTCTTCAATGCATCTTTCTACATGGATCCTGTCTCTTTTTAGGATTCTGTTGCCAAAGCTCATCCCATCACACTGATTCCAACCAGTAATGGTGACCAGCAGCCTGGTCTTAAAAGTTTCAAAGCACAATTTTTTATTTCTTCTGTATTACTGATTTATTTTGGTTATTACAAGGGTCAGTGTGGAGTCTTGCACCTGGGCAAGAATAACCCCAGGTACCAGTGTAGGCTGGGGACTGACCTGCTGGAAAGCAGTGTAGGAGAAAGGGACCTGGGGGTCCTAGCAGCCAGCAG
>VZRI01011327.1:103068-136788 GCA_013397515.1 Upupa epops
TCTGGACCCCTCAGTTCCAGAAGGACACAGAGCTGCTGGAGGGTGTCCAGCGTAGAGCAATGAAGATGATGAAGGAAGAAGAGCAGCTCCCTTATGAGGAAAGGCTGAGGGAGCTGGAGCTCTTGAGCTTGGAGAAGAGGAGGCTGAGGGGGGACCTCATTCATGTCTATAAATATGTGAGGGGTGGGTGTCAGGAGGATGGAGCCAGGCTCTTCTCAAGGTCATCTAGTGATAAGACGGGTCAATGGGTGCAAACTGGAACAGAGCAGGTCTCATATAAATATCAGAAGAATCTTCTTCCCAGTGAGGGTGACAGAGCATTGGAACAGGCTGTCCAGGGGGGTTGTGGAGTCTCCTCTGGAGACATTCCAGACCCGCCTGGCTGTGCTCCTGTGCAACTTGGTCTAGGTGATCCTGCTGTGGCAGAGGGATTGGACTGGATGATCTTTCGAGGTCCCTTCTGATCCCTAAGGATTCTATGATTATTGATGTATTTTGGTTATTACTTCTTCTATATTACTGATTTATTCCTCCTATATTCATTTCCAGCCCAAGCTATCACACTGTCAGAAATTTTCTGAGCGTCCACCTAAGTTTTTCCTTTTTTCTCACCCAATTCACTGATTTTTCTATCCTGCTTTGTAGGATTTTCAAATGGGGTAGCCAGATCCTTTCTTTCCCTAACTAATTGTTCATGTTGCACAGTTCTTTATTCAGGATTAAGAACACTTACCTGACACTGTGATATATGCCTTTATTTGAAACTGATAGCCATCATGACAACCTTTTAACTCCCAATCATAGGCAACTAAGCTTTCCCTTTTTCCATAATTCCATCTTGTCCCTTTTAACCTCAAATACCAAGCAGGTAGGACTCCACTCTATTACCTCAATAATATGCTAAAACAGGAAGAAATCATTCACCAGAGCCACAGAGATTAGTGCTATCACCTTGCTTCATTCCACTCCAGTAGAAAGGAGGGAAGGAGAGCTATCCCTACCTTTATAACATCTGCCAGCATCCTGGCACCTCTGATTCGCTGACTGATCACAGAATCCAGCAAAACTGACCATTTGTATAAAATGCAATTAGTGTGAGCGCAGGGATCTGTGGAATCAGTCGTGTTAGCCTGACAGGGAACTAACAGACCTTTCCACACTGTCAATACCAAGGACAAGAGCTGAAACCTGAGAAAATGTGTAAATTGCTCTGAGAACGAAGGATGTTGGGAAGTAAAAGAACAGTCATGAGACCAAATAATCAGCCTCCAGTCACGGACCAAGTGAAGCTGGTTAGAAGTTTATGGGGTAAATGGGCTAAACAAAATACAGGTCAGCATTTCCAGAGTGAAAGGTGAGGATAACCATTCAGCTGTATGAACTGGGATTTGGGAATGGATGGCTGGTGTCCTGGCACAGCAGCACTGGAGAACCTAGCACTACACTATTTTCTGAGACCAAACATACATCTTGTGCCAGCAGCATTTATTTGCTTCAGGAACATCCTGCTCCTCAGCTGAGACTTCACAGAGGGTTCCAGCCCTCCAGAGAACTTGTTGCTTTGGCAATAATGAAAATAGGATAGTACGTATGAATATTAAAACTTGGAATGCTAAGGGATAGAAAAGTTACTGGTTTTGAGACTCTCATCAACAGCAGACAGGTCTTGTCCTCCCAGAATAACCAAGTTCTTCTGACTTTGGAGATGTATTTTAAGTGCAGTTGTGCACAGCATCGTGCATTGTATGTCTTTTTCTTCTTACATAAACGTAACAATAATTATGAATAAAGTACATGTAGGAAGATTTTGTGTTGCTGTTGCTCAGAAGGAAATTATCCATAGAAAAAGCTAATAAAGGTGAACAACCCCGTAGTGCTCTATGTGTCTGTGGAGACTGTGCCACAATTCAATCCTTTGTTGAGTCATTATAGTAACCTGTTACCTGCTATAGTGTTCAGAAACATAAGGTATTCAAAGTTGGAGATTTCTCGATGTTGCCATCGCTGAGTCATATTGGAAGCTTTGAAAATCTGTCGAGGACTAGCCAGAGAAATGCGTCTGTAAAAGAACAACCAACCAACCAAACCATCAGAACAAACTGTGACAAAACCCACTGGATCTTCCTTTGTACCTGATTGAGTTTTACTGGCAGATGTCCATATTGGTTTTGATAGCTCTGGGAGAGATTTCTCTGCAGATCACAGTTTGGATACCTGAGTTCACTTTGCAGGTTCTATAATCCGCTAAGAGCAAAAGACTGAAAACGTCTAACAGCAGGGTATGTCAGCATTTGAAAGCTTTTAAATCCCTCGGGAGCAAAGGAAAAGAATGGCAGACCTTCACTGCGCAGTCCATCCTCCTGAGATTTAAATTCTGGGCAGTGCTGGGGAGTTTGTCATAAATAACTCCAACAGACTTTTAGGATATGATCACAGATTTCCTAATCTTTCTGAAAGAAGACCATCGAGCCATTCCTTGGCATGATAAATCAAGCTGAGTTGAGCTCATCAGAAAACTCCCCAAACTGTTCTGTTCGTAATAAAACCAGCTGTAAATACCGGAATCACTTCATTTAGGGGAAAAAATATCTAGCTACAGGTTTAATTAACAAATCATTACAGGTATTGGTAAACAATAAACCCCAGCTACTCTAACTGAATATCTTTTAATAAACTGTTATATTGTAAACAAATTCATCAGTGCAAGTAGATGGGAAATTCTGAATAAAAGTATCTGTCTTTTCATGTATATTTCAGATTTTTCCTAAGTCATTTGCTACTCCAAATATAGTCCTTTAAGTTCCCACAAGGTGGCTACAACTGGAATTCAAGAGGTACTCTTTTATGGACTTGATAAAGAACAATCTTTAGTGTCATTTCCATATACATATATCTTTAAAAATTCAAAGAAACAACTGTTAGAGTACTCCTGAAGGTTGTGTTTTCTTCTAAAAATGTAGAAATTAATCTAAATATAAGCAAAATTTAATATTAACATTAATCTAAATAGAAATATAAACTTGATATTAATATTAATGTAAATATAATTCATTAAAATACAAGAGGTAACCACTCCAGCTAGAGATGGAGTGTACCTCAAAAACATCTATGTTCCACCAGCCCCAGTGAACATTAAACAGGGCTGCTGTCTTCCATCTAGGGCACCTCTGGTAATGAAGCCCTAATCTTCTTCTAAAAAAGATGCAGCAAAGTGCATCATATTCTTCAGTTTTCAGCTGTAAGCACACAGCCTGACACAGCAACACTGATGTCTCACTACGTACAATTTGAGCCATTCCTCCAGATTTCAAAGACAAGCAAACTGTACCAGCCTTTCATACGCTGCTCAGCTTATATCGTCCTACAGATCCCTGCAATATCCTTCTGATGAGGAGCCATCATTTTCATCTAAGTTTGAATACTAGAGAGGATTCAAGGGTGTTACAGTCAGGCTAATAAAATCGAACACTGCAATAAAAGCTAATCAGTCCCACAATGTGCCTTAGGTCACTCTTACATCACAGTGAGTTGGCAAGCATCAAGAAACCTATTTTCCTATAAGCAGGATAAGAAACTGTCTTCCCTAAGCCAGAAATCACAAAGACAGTTCAAACGCAAAAGCTTTTCGCATACAAACCTACTGTGAATAGCACGAAGTGATAAGCTGATGGTGTGAGAGAAAATGGATTCCAGTCATAAAATACCTGGTCTGGGGTAGTCCAAAGATAGTGCCGATACCGACTCGAGGGAGGCAATTCACCACTTTCTTTACAGTTGCTTGGTCAGGAAAGTTGAACATGACACCCACTGTGAATGAGAGTTCAACACTGCATCATTTTACACCTTTTACTTGAGGCCTTCTGGCCTAATAAAACTTAACCCAAAGATGAGGTGATGAACAGGTAAAAGGTTAGGCATGTACCTTCAGGTTACTGTAGACTCATTTATCATTTCAGAATTTCACTTCCACAAACGATACAACTTTTACATTTGCTTTACTTCCTGACTAGACGTTAAACCTATTCGCACAGACTATCTAGAACTGAGTTTAAAAAGGGTTTATGCATTAATCAGATCATGTATTTACTAGTTTACTTTCAAGATGCTTTCAAGAAATATTCTTCAAAAAATTATCTCTGTATTTTGCTTGAAATATCCAGTTACAACTTCATGTAGTACAGCCACAAGCTCCAAACTAGAGAGGTGTTTCTGCTCATGAATTATTTTCTTGGCTAATAGGAACTTCAGGGATGCAGAACAATGCGCTGTGAGCTATGTGCCTAGACAGTCATCAGCTGTGATCAAGATCAGAGACTGTTTTTAATTCAGATCAACCCTTTGTGACTAGCAAGCTGACTGCATAAAACATTGGATCCTATGAATCATTCACTGATTTCAGGACAAAACTGTTTCAGGGTTTCTTTACCAAAACACTGTCAGTTCAAGTCCTCCTGTCTTTGTATAGAGTCTTCAAAATTTGGTTCTCAGGATTTCAGCATCAGCACAATAGCACTAAAAGTACCTAGAATCTTGGTTTGAACTGCAGAGGCATCATATAACCTGGTTTACAATAAAATTCAGGGGTAGAAGATACCATGAGGAAGTTCTCATAGCACTATATTCTGAGTGACTTGTGGCAGTGCCTATGTGTGCCATAGAATAATGAAATGACCGGGGTTGGAAGGAACCTCCAAAGGTCATTTAGTCCAAACCTCTTGCAGTGAGCAGGGACAGCCTCAACTAGGTTGCCCAGAGCCTTGTCCAGCTTTTAACATCTCCCGGGATGGGGCCTCAACTATCTCCCTGGGCAACCTGCTCCAGTGTTCAACCTCCCTCCTGCTAAAGAACTTCTTCCTAATATCCAATTTAAATCAACACTTCTTTAATTTGAAACTAATTAGAATCTAATTTGAAGATGAAACTGAAGGCAAGGCTGAAAAAAAGGTCCATAAATCAGCTCAATCCAAGTTTATTTCTTAGAGATGAACTGGAGTCTAACTAGAAATAAACCATGAAGATATACCAGTCACTGATCTAATCTGGTAATGAAGTTCTTTATGTTGTTCTTTTTGTGGTTCACGGTCTAAAGGGAACATAAAAAGTCCTTCATGTGTAACAGATCAGAGGCAGCTATGCCTGAAGCACAGGTTTCCAGAGAATGCCAAGTAAACACGTGGATATAAACTGCCAACTCCCAGTTATCAGATTGTATTGTAACTCCTCATTGAGAATAAAATATATTCTACCTGAATTAAAACTACTCTAACTAAAATCAATTATATTCTAACTGAAATAAAATACATTCTAACTAAAATAAAACATATTCTAATTATGGGTGCAAACTGGAACAGAGGAGGTTCCATATCAATATCAGAAGGAATTTCTGCCCAGGGAGGGTAATGGAGCACTGGAACAGGCTGCCCAGGGGGGTTGTGGAGTCTCCTTGTCCGGAGATGTTCCAGACCCACCTGGATGTGTTCCTGTGGGACTTGGTCTGGGTGATCCTGCTGTGGCAGAGGGATTGGACTGGATGATCTTTCGAGGTCCCTTCTGATCCCTAATGATTCTATGATTCTACGACATTCAATCCAAGCCCTTCTTCTAACTCTCTACCCAAACCTATACCAAACAGAATGCGACTAAACAGACAAAGAGAACGCATCTGTCCCCAGATCAACACTTGCTGTTCCCTCTAAACTCCCAGTACCTCTGTTGGCCATGAATATCTCCAGTGCTGTGTTTTGCAAGAGGTAACGTCGAGAAAATATAGCCCGGATCTCCGTGAAGAGCCATTTTCCATGCAGTCCTTCTGTGTAGGCAAGAATCTACAGAGAGAAAACATTTTCAGTATTGCAAAAGATAAACTGTCTGACCCACAGAAATGTATTCAGAATCACAGAATCAAAGAACCCCAGAATTATTAAGGCTGGAAAAGCACTCTGAGTTCATCTAGCCCAGCCCAAGACCTGACATCATCACAGTGGTCAAACCAGGGCGCTAGGGGCCACAGCCAGGCTTCAACACCTCCAGGGATGGGGACTCCATCACTGCCCTGGGCAATCCATTCCAGGGTCTGATCACCGTTTCCATGAGGAAGGGCTTCCTAACATCCACCCTAACCCTCCCCTGGCAGCTTCAGGCCCTGCCCTCCCGTTCTGTCACTGGTTGCCTGGGAGAAGAGCCCGAACCCCACCTGACTACAACTTCCACTGCAAAACGTGCAGCAAGACTAAAATATGTTCTAACTTCAAATCTCGTTGTGGACCTAGAATGGAAGCCCTGAATTCAACTCCTCATGTCAGGGATTTGTTTGTATTTTTCCCTTTGAAGCCAACTGCCTGTTTTCCATAACCAGGGGAGTTTCAGAGAATTGTATAAAACTTCACAAAAACATAAAAACACACTGCTGGTGCCATGGGGTACGTCTGCACCCAGAGGCCTGGAACAAATAAGCAAGAACAAAACCCTTCAGAGAAAAAAAGTGCTCCTTAGGCTTCTGGTTAAAGCAACATTCATTAATTCTGGAACTATAGAGGCCGGCTCTCTGAAGAGGTTAAGTATCATTTTGTCAGCTAAGGTTAAACTCAAACCTGCAAATGAACTCGGCGTAATCTCTCTATGGAGTAAGCGGTTGTCAAAGTAACTTGTTACAATCCCTGTCATCCCGTCTGACAGACACAGATGCTTAGTCTGCCTTCACGAGTCCAGCTAATCCTATTTCCAGTCCTCGGCCACTTTGTTTCTTTGTTGCATCACTTTTTCCTTTTCATTTCAAATCTTAATTATGGAAGTGTTCCACGACGGCAAGGCTGGGCATTTCTCTGCCTCAGATTAATGAACTCAAAGTGAAGGAAAACTGGAGAGTTCTCAGTTTTAGCCAACACAAGAGAAATCCATCAGAGAAATCCATCACAGGAAAGGGAGTCCAGATGGAATCCTGGGCTAACGTTATCCATCACAGAAAAGGGGGTTCAGATGGAATCCTGGGCTAACGTTATCCATCACAGAAAAGGGGGTTCAGAGAGAATCCTGGGCTAACGTTATCCATCATAGAAAAAGGGGTTCAGCTAGAATCCTGGGCTAATGTTATCCATCACATAAAAGGGGGTTCAGATGGAATCTTGGGCTAACATTGTCCATCACATAAAAGGGGGTTCAGAGAAAATCCTGGACTAATGTTAACTCTTACTACAATTCCACTTGCACAGTGTACTGTGTGTATAAAAGGAAAAGTGAAGTTCAGTCCTCTGACATAAGAATGACTGTTAAAGAACCCAATTATTTGTGTACAGATGTTTAACAGAGGGAGAATTTCTCTCTCATGTATAACATACAGTCACAAACAAGCTGACTTTCCATAGCAGGGAGAGCAGAAGCACCACTGTAAAAGCACGGCACAGCACAGTATAAAATATCGCACCAGTAAATGAGATTTTCCAGTAAACAAGACTGGAAAATCAAAAGCAGACAGCACAAAAGATCATTATGTGCAAAGCAAACCATTTCCCACATCTTCTTTTTACTTAATCCCTCATCTTCCTCTCATCTGCCACAGACAACTCTCCAACAGCCCCACACACTCACAGAAAGAGAAGGAAAAAAAACCCAGTAATTATTATGATACCAAACTGGAGAAATTTTAGAATGGACCAGAGATGATCAGGAGTTGCTAATAATTTCTGGAATTGGGGAATCCATTAACTTGGGCCATGCTGACACCTTCCACACCACATTCAGAACCCATCCACACCAGCTGGCAGATCTCTATCATTCTGTGATGCTATTAAGAACTATAGCATCAGATATAGTTCTGCCTTTGCCACATCTCCATAAAGCTCCTTCAGAAAGCACAGCAGCAAAAGGGGTCACCAAAGAGAGGAAGGCGTAGTGCCTGTGCTCCAAAATCCTTTCATACTCACACTGGTACTCATCCAGCCTAGGAACTTTATGCTGGAGCTGATCATTTCAATTAGTATTTCTTGAAACAGGCAGGAATGTGCCGACTTACCCTGCCCTGTAATAGCAGTTAAAACAATTAATGGTAAGTCTCTGCATTGCAAATTCAACAATTTCTTGAGCAGACACTGCGAGGGAAATCAGCAAGTGAAATTATTACTACTTGGACTCCATGAAATGAGCAGGTTTTTGCAATAGAGACACTGCCTGTGGGCCAAATCTTACTGCACGTGGCTTCTTCAGGACTGGGAGGAAAACACCAGCTTGAGAATAGCAGAGGTGGCTTACACTGGGCACCTTGCACAGCTGTAATAAAGTTACTGGATTCAGTATAACAGGATTTACAGTGAAATGGGAGCTGCACTGCAGAACCACTACCAGTCACCAGTACAACAGTCCTGCCAGCCACTCATTAACAGGAGTTATCAGGAGTGAGCAGCAGCTGAGGTCTAGCCGAGCATGGCCTTCACTGTGAGTTGGAATAGCGTCTGCCTGCTCTGCAGCTTCACTTCAAAGTCTCTGGAGTTCAATTAAAACTGGATTAGGTGGAAGAGCAGATCTGCTTCTTTGGGACAGTGTTTCTCTGAAACTCCAGGCACACTGACAGCACCCTAGACAGAGGTCTAGGCAGCCGATGAACCAGTTGCTATGGAAACTGCATCATTATCACTGCTCCTCGCTCATCTCACAACCTAGAGTACATGAAAGGTCCAGAAGACAAACACATTTCTTTCATGTGTTACGACTAAGTATTCCTCGTGGAAATGCAATTCAACCTTTTATTCATTGTCAGCTAACTGCTTCTATGAATGGAAATGCCTAACTGCAGAAGCTGACTCACACTTCAAGCTAAATTCAGCATTTTTATTGAGGAGATGGTAATTTTTGTGTTCTTCTTTTCAATCAGCATTACCCTTTCTGATAGTACAAGAATTATAACTTAAAAAACCTGTTCTTACCTTTGCTTGTTCCCACTCATCAGCCACACAACACCAAATTGTCCTTAAGAACAACTGACTTCTTCATCCTAGCGTTTAGTTTAAAAGGGGCTTGTTTGGGTTTGTGTTTTGTCACCAACAGGTTTGGAACAACTCATGGAGCAAATGACTGTGCAGGACATAATTAAACCTGCACAAAAAAACACCAGCTGGAAATGATAGGACATGAAAAAGTATTTCTAGAATTTCACTTGAGTTGACACATCAAACCGATGTTCAATCTACTGCACATTTCATCTGCTTCACAAGATAAATGTGCCTGGCACGGGGAAAGACTATACGGCTGATGATTTCACTTAAAAATACTTGAATAAATGAATCAGTTGTGAAGTTCATAGAGTCATAAAATCCTAGAATCCTTAGGGATCAGAAGGGACCTTGAAAGATCATCTAGTTCAATCCCCCTAGGAAAGGCTGAGGGAGCTGAGTCTCTTGAGGTTGAAGATGAGGCTGAGGGGTGACCTCATGGATGTGTGTAAATATGTGAGGGGTGGGTGTCAGGAGGATGGAGCCAGGCTCTTCTCAAGGTCATTTGGTGACAGGACAAGGGGCAATGGGTGCCAGCTGGAACAGAGGAGGTTCCCTTTCAGTATCAGAAGGAACTTCTTCACAGTGAGGGATGATGGAGCATTGGAACAGGCTGCTCGGGGCAGGGGAGGTTATGGAGTCTCCTCCCCTGGAGTTGTTCCAGTCCCACCTGGATATGTTCCTGTTCGACTTGGTCTGGGTGATTTCTATAGAGAAATCCTGTCCTCACTGCTCATATCTGTCTGGCAGCTGATGTCCCAACTCTAAAACACTCACTTGGAATCTGTTCTGTCATTCTACAGGTTTGAAAGTGAATTCCCCACCCTATCAGAACACACTCCCTGAACGTTGATCACAGTGTCTCTGGTGAAAGACTACAGCTGCCATCACTACAGCTGCCTCCTGAATAGGAAAACTAGTATTTTACTGAAGACTAAATGAGCATTTTGCTTAACCTCTCAGGCAACCCAGTCGGCTATCATGTGTTTTCTTTTGTTTTATTTTATTTTATAGAAAAGTACTATTGATCTTGAAAATGTGACCAGGCTCAAAGTAATTAAGTCTGCAAATGGGTTATAGAACTGCAATAGTAATTGAATAATTCTATTACTTTAATGTGCTGGACAATTTAACCTCCAGGAGTAAAATAAAAACTCACTACATTATTTAAAAAGCTGATGCACATTCATTTTTTTCTCAAAAAATTATGATGTCTCAGGAAAAAAAAACTAGCCCAAACTCCACTAAAACAAGCCTCCAAATTAAAGAAAAAATTAAAGCATTTCATTTGCATTTAAATTTCAGTAAAGCTGAGAGATAAAAATCTATAAATATATTCTCCCAGCAGCATTCTCTGTAATTTGGGGTCATTTCTGTTCAGGAAGGCAAAATTACAGGACTCAGCAGTTCCAAAACCTGACTCTCAGTTCACGAGGAACCTGCATCTCCACCACAATCCGAGCCCTGTACCAGAAGTTCCTCAGATCACATCCTGCTGTCCAGGGCCTGTACGGGTCTTACTCTGCTCTTTATCTAAGTACATCCAAGAACAATCAGACAAATAGGCAATTAGAGCAGACTATTAATCGTTTTACATATCACAACGCTCTTACATAGATCACAGTGCTTACTAGTTTCTTTTAGATTTCCCAAAAGAAGAAGAATAAGCTGTTAATTTTAAAAATCAAGTATTTCTACATGAAATAGGTGACTGCTGTAGCAGTGGGGTTGGACTAGGCAATCGTTGCTTCCAACCCCGACTGTTCTGTGCTTGTGAAACGAAATCCAGAGGCAAACAGCAGCGGTCTCCCACCTAGTCCCTCCCGTGAGCTCACACAGTCTGCTACACAATCCTGCTCAGCGTTTTCATGGGTGACAAACTCAATTAAACACGTTCATTACTGTAATGTTCCAGCAGACAAGTTCTGCCTGGCGACAAATAAATAAATAAATAAATGGCCACACACCAGATAGATAGATAAATAAATAAAGAAATCCTTGGTGACCTCTGTATCGATCAGAGCAAAATGGCTTATGGCTGGGTGTGGGTGGTGAAGGGACTGGGGAGGGGGGTGGTAAAGGACTCTTATGTTTTCTCTTCCAATTACTGGAGGAGATGATAAAACCACAGCAAATGATGTATCAGCTCATTTTATCTTATCGCTTTGGGGCTAGGTGACAATGAAGTTCATATTTCACTGGTTCCCATTGAAGACTGTGAAAATTACTTGCCCTTTATGACCTGAAATTTCACTGGAAGACAGAAATTTCTCTTCTGCAAAGTAATGCAATTTTTCAGATGTCAACCTTTAGCCCAGCTTTAAAAATTAATTTCATTTATATTAACCAATGATATTGATATTTTCACAGAATGCTCTTTGATACATGAACCACTGCCTAGCAAATTGATGTGCTCTAGAAAGATAAAATTATTTCATTTGAAGCTGCTGGGGACAGACAGATTTACCACAAACTGAAATTCCTACTGTTTATAAAGCCTCCTGTACCTTGAGGTATCTACACCGGTTAGGATTTAGTTTTGTTTCTATTTTAAAATTATTTCTATTACATGATACACAAATGAAAACACCATTTGTTTGGGAATTAATAAGGGCTAACTGTCACAGAGCACGGATCAGCACCCACACACAGCCATGAAAAACACTGCCCAGGTGATTAGAACAGAAGAATGTGCAACTGTACCTTCTCTCTTTATCCTGACATTACAGCTGTATGTCAAAGTGAAAAAAGCACGCGATGGAGAAACTGGTCCTCTGCTGACTACAGATGGCCTCCTCCCGGGTTATCAACATCTGACTCGGAAAAAACCCTTCTCAGAACCTGTATGCAGAGCTGTTCCGATTTGTCTGTGAGGTTCTGAACACCTCATGCAGACCAACCGACACTGGCAAAGGCATTACCAAGCTCCTTGCTATTTTCTAGTAGTGCTTACAGAACTTTTTACTCCCCTTTTGATTAACACTGCAGACTCTTAGAGAGCAGCAGTTCATTACCAGTGGCAATGTTGAATCAACCCAAAGAAGAAGACTGTCTGATGGCTGAGCACAGATAAGTGAGCTGAATTACAAAGTCTGGGAAGCAGAATTCCAGAAGGTATGTTTGGGTAGCCTGTACGGTTAAGGATGTAAAGTTATAAAACAGTGGGTTTATTTATGTTATAAAGCAGTGGGTTTATTTATAATATAAAATGAAAAAGATTGCAAGAATTCACAGGTTCTTCTAGGAGTTGACAGATGTCTTCATTTAGTGAGGGTCTGATTTAAGAGTTGGGATCTACTCATTGAGAGGTGGATACAAAAACCTCATCCAGCTGTTGCATCACCTGAGATGATTGTCATCAGGAATTAACTGGAACAATTGACTAATTATTTACTCATACATTGTGAAACAGTAGTTATTTCAGCTTCTGTGTTCATCCTTAGGTTCTGTCACTGCCTCAAGAACAGGACAGGGACCAGTGATCAATGAGCTGGTAGCCGATACATGTGAAACAAATGGATAGTGTTTCCCAAAGACATGCATGCAATCTATAATTATCAACTCTGATAAGCAATAGTTTACTACTGAACCTGGTATGGCCAGCCATTCTAAACCAATCTCCAAAAGGTATCGCAGGCAACCAACCCAGCCTGTACACCGTGCACTCTGCAGATGGCAACACAATACCTGCAAACAACAGAAAGGTATAAAAGAAGACAGAAACTCAGGATGTGGGGGGTTTTATGTGGTATTTCAGAAAGGCAGCTCTCTAGCTCATCACACTCTTTTAATTTGTCTCAGTATTTGGGGGGTTATTAATTCTTACTCTGTTGGGGTTATCTGTTTATGCTATTTACTGTCACATTGACGTTAATACCTACACAAACTTCATATAGCTACTAAGGGAAGAGATATAAAAAATTAAGATAGCTCTTAATCATAGGGCAATAACAGATTATTCCTAAGTACCAATCGTATAAAGGAACCTCTGTGATGAACATCAGGCTGTCCCCACTGTGGTGATGATAGGGCTGGGAAAAGGTTGGGCTCTAGGATCTAATAGCTGAAAGTGTTCTATGATTCTATGAAGTGTAAACAACTCTGTTTATGCTTCATGTAAGTGAGGGTGTATGGGTATAGATTTGCTTAGAACCTCTGCTTAGATTATCTTCTAAGATTGAAGATAACGCTCATAAAAGCACTCTGGTACACACACACGTACATTCACGTATTAAAATACGAGTGACTATGTAAAAGCTAAACACACAGTTATGTGCAATAGATAAATAAGAGTATTTTCTCTTTTGTTGCCTTCACTAGATCGTAGGTTTTAAAATTTGGTGAGTGCTTTTAATCCATTTTAATTAATGAGTACAGTACAGTCTGGTCTTGATGTCCATGTAATCGACAGATTCCATAACCCCTTTGTGAACTGCATTAAATTATTCAACTTCATGGTTTCATGTGTCAATTAATTCCATCAACTGAACACACAGAGTGTGGGTTCTAAAACAACTGGGTTTCTTGATTTCCTTTTGCATGCATCAGAAGGATGACATCACCTGCAAAAGCTCAAGAAGAGGGCTGAAATATCACTGAACAAAATTCAGTGTTTCAACACTGACTGTTTCAGCAGTTCCTCCCTGTGAAAGCAGCTGATCACATGAAGTTGTGGAATTTGAATCAAAAATGCTGATAAAAAGGATTCATGCTCAGCCCCTACAGTGGTGAATGGCACAGTGCTGCATGTCATGCAGGCTACCCTGCCAGAACTTTGGAAAACTAGGTGGGACCACTCCACCTGCTACTGCTTTACCTATGCAAGAGAGGAGCAGGTTCTCCTAACTTACTCACATCTCTTGTTTTGGTGCTGACTACCTAACTTTGCACCAGCACAGACATTACTTCCTCATTACTCAGCTCACTTTCAAGTTTATTAACTAACAGACAAAGAATGGGATTTTGGTAAAACGCATCATTTCATTTGTCTTCTGTGAGTTAACAAAAACTTCATTACAAATCCAGACTGACAATGATTATGAAAACGTTTTGTTATTGCAAGTGACGCTGTAAAACAAAACCCTTAACCTCTAAGTTTTGATGAAACTCCCTCACACTAGGTTACACCATTCAATGCGGGTTTTGAGGTGATAAACACGACTGTGATGCAAAAGTTGCCACTGCGATGACAACATAACCATAGGGAAAGCTTCCTAACAGAAAAAGTGAGTTAAATACTTCTGAACAATCCATACAAGGACTGTTTCGAACTTCTGAGCCTGAACTCCCCAGAACAGGATACTCATGAAGGCCCTCAAGATCAGGTTTCTGCAATGAATGATAGCAATTATTCTTGTTCCTCATACAAGACAACTGAAGCAAAACTAGAGAAAACAAGTGGTAGGGATTCAGCCCCATCATCTAAGATTAATCCCACATGATGACATCAGTTGAAGTCATTCTGAATTCCAAGCAATCACAACTGATTTGTGGAAATTATTGTAATCTTATTCCCTTCTATGCCAACAGGCCTGAGGCTCTTTGGATGACTCCCTCTTCTTATAATTGTGAGGAAAAAATGGTTTTGCTTGAATATCAGACCTGCCTGGATGTGTTCCTGTGCGACTTGGTCTGTGTGATCCTGCTGTGGCAGGGGGATTGGACTGGGTGATCTTTTCAGGTCCCTTCTGATCCTTAATGATTCTATGATTCTATTTGACAAAACCTCTATGAAATTGCAGAGGACTTTGTCCCTATCCCATTCTGAATGGGTTCTACTGTTGTGCTTTGCACATCTGAGTTCTACTAGGGGTTGAAATCTGTACCATGATGTTTGAACACTCCTGCAATAAAAAAACCTCTCTGAACTATTGAAGGGATTTCAAAACAAGCCCTAAAAGCTTTATTTGTTTGAAAGACACAAATACCTGTGAAAGTCAGAAAAGAGATCAAGGAGAGATCCTTTTGTCATGATGAGAAGGCATTACCATATTGTAGGTTGCTGGTGTTGGTTGGTCCCTCTCCTTTTACAAACTTCCTACTGCAAAGAAGCCTTGTAGATAATCTTCACCAGCTGTACTGGCTGATCTCTAAGAATTACAGAGCCTGAAAGCTAGGGCAGTCGCCAGACTAATGACCCACAGCAGTACACTGCGTATAGCGGAAGATAATCTACAGGAGCATGTTCCTCAAAGGCTGCATTACTCACCTACCTTAGAAACCCACGGTCATCATTTGTATATCTGCACGTTCTCCTAAGAGCCTGAACATGTCATACAATCATAGACTGCACTGGGTGGGAAGGGACCTGCAAAGATCATCTAGTCTAACCCCCATGCAACTAGCAGTCAAGCCTAAGGTGAGAGCATTTACAAAGCACCCAGTTCAGAAAGCCATACAATGGCTGAGGTTGGAAGGGACCTCGGAGATCATCTGAGCTCCACAATCATGTCTCTGCCATGGGCAGGGGGCCTAACCTCAGCGCAACATCCATCCTGACCAAAGTGCACCAAGAACTAGCAGCTCCTTGAGAAACCAACAGTTCCTCCTGGTTGTGCATATTCCATTTAGTTCTATTTTAAGATATTTTAATTATATTTTGCTTAATTTTCAGTACTAACTTACACCTCCACAGGCAGGTATCTTACAGAGTGTCTTCATTGAGCAGATCAGCCACATTTGAGGGAATTATGGGGAAGCCCTTGTTAAATCTTTTAAGTAGGAAAGCACCTGAAAGGCACAGCAGCCCCCTTCCCAGATAGCTCAACATTTGGAAAAAACAGTGTGTTTTTCAGAAGAGTAGGAAACTGAAGGCACAGAAAACCTGATTTTGCAGAGGTATTTTCAGTTCTGAAGTGATTTGATCTCTAATGCAATGTTCTTCAGTTAAAAAAACCAAAGATGTAGCTTAATACCTACCTCTAGATTAGAGAGGGTTTTCTCTATGAGTAACTGCACCCGGAGTACCTGCAAGTCATTTTAACTATTCCAGGCTAAATTGGTGAAAATCAAAAAGCCTGTAATTAATTTTTCCCATAACACACTGGCAATCCTAGAATCAGAATCATTCAGTTTGGAAGAGACTCTTGGGATCACCAAGTCGAACCACTAACCCTGCCCTACTAAGGTCACCACTAAACCAGAAACCACAACACCACATCTAAACAATCCTTAAACACTTCCAGGGATGGTGACTCAACCCCCTCCCTGGGCAGCCTGTTCCAATGTCTGACTACTCTTGCTGTGAAGAAATTTTCTTAATGTGCAGCCTAATCCTCCCCAGGTGCAGCTTGAGGCTCTTCCCTGTTCTCTATCACCAAGAACCTGTGAGAAGAGACCAGCACCCACCTGTCTACAATGTCCCTTCAGGTAGTTGTAAAGAGAGATGAGGTCTCCCCTCAGCCTCCTCTTCTACAACCTAAGCAGCTCCAGCTTCTTCAATCACTCTTCATAAGGTTTCTTCTCCAGGCCCTTGACTAGTTTCATTGTTTTCCTCTGCATCTGCACCAGCACCAAAACATCCTTGTATTGAGGTGCCCAAAACTGAACCCAGCACTCAAGGTGTGGCCTCATCAGCGGCCAGTACAGGGTGACAATCACCTTCCTGCTCCTGCTGGTCACACTATTTCTAAAACAATATAGATACTCGAGCAGGTTAATAACTTTAAGATGTGTCAGAAGGAAGAAGCAAGGCATTGGAAAGCTGAAACACAAACATACTACCTTACACGAGAAGGGACCTGGTAACCTGCAGGATTAGCTCTACAAAATAATCAGTTCTCTACTCAAGGAGCTGAAAGCTGAAACCTTGAGGAATTTAATGGCTGAGCAGTTACTACAGGGGAAGTAAAGTGTTCCTTACTTGTCCCTAAGTACTTGAAAGCTAGCTACACCAACCATTAGGATGCAGTAGCACATAGTAGTACTAAGAGTACCTGATCCAGACACACCTAAGAGTGTTCCAGCAGAGAAGAACTGATACACTGATCAATAAGGCATCACTCCTGCTTGACAAAAGCTGCTCTTGCTTGTCCTCATTAAAAAATTATACAGCTAGCTTATTTTAACTGTGTATTTTCAACAAAAACCAGACTCATCAAATTCATTTCTCATACAAATGACTGAAGCTTCGTCTATACGGCGGCACAAAGAAACTACCAGAAAAATGACGACAACTGCCAAGTATCTGCTTCTCAGCCTTCTGCCCCTACAAAACACGGGTTTGATAAAACCCGCTTTTAAAAACACGTATCCTTGCAAATCTTCAGCACTATCCTCTCATCTCCCTGTTGGAGTTTGATTGATTACACCTTTTCCTTATGTTCATTAATCTCATCACCTTATCTTTTACACCACTTCATTTTAGCAGAAAGGCAATAATAAAACCCTCATCCATTATCCTTTTACGCATCTACTCAAGCGGAAATGGTTAATAACATGCTACAAATTGAACTTCAATCACCTCATTTTCTCCTTTGTCGAAGGAACATTAAAGTATATTCCAAAAGTGCAATTTGTTTTACAGGGGAATTTGTGTTATATTGCTACAGACAACTAAAATTAAGTGTTGCTCAGTTTGGTTATTAAATATATCCAACTGTCCTTTTATCTCTCATACTAAAACATTAACTCATTTTATTAGGGTGTAATAATACAAGAGCCTTATCTCCCGGAACACAGGGCCATCTCGTCTGCCCAATATTAAGTATTCTACAATAGGTCAGTTATCTGGGTGGGTTTTTCATACGCCTCTGATAGTTTATGAATTGGTACATTATTGCAGGTGAAATGGCTCCCCATTTCAGAACAGTTAATTTGTTTACATGCAGGCTTATCTTCAAACGCAAGCCCCATTAGAGGAGCGGACTCTAACTGTCAGAGCAAGTCAAGAGGGAGAATAGGTGGATGTAGAAAAATTTAGAAGCTAGTAATTTATTTCTGATCCTAATTTCCAATTTGAATAGTAACTGCATCCCACGTGCACTCCGCAAATATTCACCCATCCTACCTTGAGTCTACAGAAATGAGTCCCAGACCCCTGTTTTAATGGCCCCCCTCCTAGTTCTTGGGAAATTAAAATAAATCACATTTCTCAGAAATAAATCAACCCAACCCATCTAGTAAATAAATGTTCCCAAATAAGACAGGTTTGCAGTTGTTTCTCCCCAAAAATAAAAGAGTGGATGAAATTCTAGCTCTGTTTAATTCATCAAGAGTAATTCCTTTTACAGAGGGGAACCAAGGTTTTCTCTGCTGCTTTCGAATCCCCTTGGAAAAATTTTCCCTTGCACTTTGGTCAGTGAAACATGACTGCTTTGACTAGCTTCTCAATAAAAGGTAAAGAAATACAATCGCAAATCGTGGGCTATTATTATGGTGAAAAGGTACTTCTCCACGCTTTGTCTCTTCTCAACTCTATGGGAACTTGGTGTTAACCTTTTAAGAGATCTGGCAGTATCAAAGTTTCTGCCTTTATCCACAAAAGATTGGCTTTACTACTACAAAACCATGCGATAGTTAGCATTACACTATGTGTAAATATATGTATGATCAAAAAAATCAGCAGTGACAGCCTGTTACATCAAAGCAAAGCAAAGCACAAAGTTATAACAAGATGCACCCTCACTTTTATACTTACCACAATGGCTTACCTTGCTCCCACCTTTCTTGTCTATTAAAAGTTTGTCTTAGTTCCCCAACAACTCTACTCCCTCTCTCCTGCTCTGTCATCTTCCGTTACATCTGCAGCTGAATTAGCATTGTTGCAGTTGGCTGCCCAGCTGACATTGCATCCATCCATCCCCAGTCCTGTTCTACTGCTGTTCCAAGCCCTCTGCCCTAGCAGTAGCATGTTTGAGGTTATGGGGTAAGCTGGAGTCGGAGAAGTGTTTCAGACAGAAAGTAGCACAGGATGTGGAAAAGTTAAAGAATTAATAGATGAAGGAGATGGTAAGAATGGGTTTGCTGTGACTCATTTACCCGCTCAACCACTCAGGAACACAGGTACAGAGAGGGGAATGAGGTTATATGCTGGTACTCGTGGACTGCTAAACCCAGTACTATGAGCAGAAGGAATGCTTCTAAAACTTTGGTTTAGTGAAATCTGGTCTCCAGTCCAACTAGCTTCTGTGCATGGTTAGTGTGGCTCTCAGTCAACGTTCTGCTTCAAAGCTGAGTACAATCTGTCAGTTTGCGCATTTTTTTCAGAAAAGTTTAAAGTTTGGGTTTAAAAAGTTGAAAAATGTCTGCCCCCCCACACTCTTTCATCATCTCTCTCCCTCCAGGTGACTTCCACCTTGTTCTTCACTTCTCTCAATCTTGTTGGGAGCTGCATTGCTGCTGCTGAGAAGGTTGTTGCTCCTCAAGTTAAAGAAAACTTATGGCAAGTAGGAAGATTCACCTGGACCTGGAGAGACTGAGAGAATTCTGAACCTTGAAGATTTATGAGGATTGAGACTGAAGTCAGAAAACCTCTGTGATCTGAGAGAGAAGCAGGACCTGTCTACAGTGGATGCTGTGCACCTTTTTATCTCAGTTCAGTGTAGGAGCAGTGTGACACAACTCCGTGTNCTGTGTTGGGATCTAGATAGGCACACACACAACACTACATGCTACTATGACATGTCAGACACTTCTCGAGTCTTCCTCATTTCTCCTAAGTGCTCAAAAGCCACTCAAAATGCTCTGGTGTGCATCTTCTCTGGAAGCTGTCCTAAAAGCTCTCCTCTGATACCATCCCTCTGAAAGCTTCAGAAATTTGCTGATGTTGCTGCTAGAAATGTTCATGTTGAGTTTTCATGTTTCAATTTTCACATTCAGCTCTGGAATAAGCAGATTCACTTCTTACTCAGGTAAATCACTTGACTACTCAAAAATCCAAACCTCTTTCTCTTCATAAGGTTTGAAGCACTCAACTACCTTTTGAGCTATCCCAAGTTACATTTAATCTTGACTCAAAAGCACATCAGTGAGTCAGTGGTTGCCATCCCTTCATTGCAAGGTCACTGAATTTGACCAAAAATAGCCATTACTTCCTAAAAAACTCCATGCTGGAATTTTCTTTTCTGGTTTCACATCTGAGACCAAAATGACTTGCACACGCTCAGCACTTCAAGCAGCGTCTTCAAATACTAGAAGCATGAGAAATGTCGAGAAGACAGAGTTCTAGACTATACACACACACAGAATTGGATCTAAATCGTCAACTGATGGAGTTTTTTTTCACTTTAATCATTTTTCTGAAAGATAGTTAAGTATCATCTCTTAATAGCATCTCTCTCTTGAGAATATATAGCCCAAGAGATTTTCAACTTGTTTTCCTCTCCTTATTTAATTTACATTTAAACAGACGTTCAAGAGAGCCTTTTAGGTCCTTTATGAGAAAGTCTAGTACCCAAGTGAAATAAATAGGAAATCAGAGGAAGCTATAAACCTAAGAAGCTTCTAAATTGCTGTCTGTAGTTTAACAACAGAGGGGTGTGTTTACACAATCCAAGTTCAGCCCTTCAGCTGATGCCACACTTCTGCACAATGGAAATCACTTCTGCTCTAATACTTGAACGAGGCAATTTATTGCAGAAATAAATGAACAACTGAATACTAAGCAAGTCAACGTGAGTCGCGGTTCTAGTCTCTAACAACCATTCCTGTACCACATAACATGTCATCATCCATAAGTAAATGAGTTAATCAATTTAATGAGGATTCAGACAAATCGGCTGCCTAATGAGCACTCAAACTGATGTGGCAAGGGTTATGCTCCAGTGCTGACAAAATCAGTTTGATGAAACTGTGACAAAAGCAGCAAAGCACTAGTCCTTTAGCACATTTTTCTGCATCTTATTAACATCAAATTATAACCACTATTTGCAAACTGTATAGGGAAACCATTTATTGTGCAAATCATGTAAACACACACTTTATCTGCTCTTCTTTCCAGTGTATATTGTTGGAATTCAGTTTAGTAATTAATCAATTCTTCTCAAAAACAGCAATAGGAGAGTGGTTTTTAAAGGAACCAACTAGTGAGGATGCCAAGTGAATTTCCAGAGTCATTACGCTGCATGATTTTGCATTTAGGAAGATAAATAAATATCAAATAAACCATCCCAAATAAATCAAAGTATTCTGCAGCTTTGCAAATAGTTCAGGAAATTTATACTGGAATCTCTTTAAAAGCAACTAGAAAAGATCCCACTATGGTGTTCAGATGAATGGGAATGCTCTTACACTGATCTCCCAACCCCATACAGCTACGATGCAGAAACCACAGCCCAATGAAAGAAACTAACCCAACTGGTATCTCAATTATTTTATCAAAATCCTTTAATCAGAGATCCTGTAAGATTCCAGCAATACTAAGCCATCATGTCTAGGCTGACAATGCAAGGACTGTTCAGCAGATTTGAACGTAAGACATAAAAGCTATCAAACATGCTGATCTCTCATCTAAAAGAAAAAAGCCAGAATTCTAAAAAAAATCAAATCTCTCTCTTACGTTCCGTGTATTATCTGTCTAGAAAACATTCTCCAGGGAAGGAAAACCACCTCTGCACAGAGTTGTGTGAAAGCAAGAAGTACAAAGGTATGTCAGGAAAGCTTTTACATCCTATAGCCATAATCAACAGCCACTTCTAAAGAGCACTGGTGCACGCACCTGCAGCAACGTGGATGACAACACCGTGCACCAGGGTTACAAGAAGACATTCCTGGATGCTTTCATAGAGCCATAAGTGATTTAATATTGCTATACGAATGACTTTCCTTTCTCCAGGCAAAATGTCATACCTGTAATGTCTGGTTACTGCCCTACGAGCCCTGTGAGGAAAGGGACAAGGAATGGTAGAGGTCACCATTTTTGCCCAGGACCATGGGAGGGAGCAGTTCTAACATTTCTGCGCAAAGTTAGAAGAAACAAATGACTTTAACATCATTCATTGTGTTCTCTGGAGCAGGAATCATGGGCTTTGGGAACAGTGTTTGAAAAGCAACCCAGAGACAGTGTCAATGATTAGAGGATCCTATAATTATTGAGGCTGGAAAAGCCCTCTGAGCTCAGTCAGCCCAGCCCAGGACCTGACATCACCACAGCAGCCAGACCAGGGCACTAAGGGCCACAGCCAGGCTGTCCTTAAACACCTACAGGGATGGGTAGTGTTAGTCCATGCCAGGGTCTGACTAACCTTTCCGTGAGGAGGAGCTTCCTGACATCCAGCCCAACCCTCCCCTGGCAGCTTCAGGCCTTTCCCTCTCATCCTTTTGCTATTTGCCTGGGAGAAGAGCCCAACCCTCACCTGAGTACAACCTCCCTTCAGAGAGTTGTGGAGAGGGAGATGGTGCCCCCTGAGCGTCCTCTTCTCCAGCTGCATGCAGCATACATAGAAGGGTGCCAGAGTGTCAAAACAAGAAATACATGTGTGTATGTCTCCAAAAAGCTACAAAAATGCAAAAGAAAAACAAAAGAAAACAGAACCCAGTAGAAACCAGTGGCGGTTGACAAGACTAACTGGTCTATCCTCCCCTTAGTTTCACAGCAGACACTTTCTCCCCAGAGGACTGCATTTTTGATAACACAGTGATTTGAGCCTGAAAGGGTTGAACTTGAAGGGTTCCAATTAAAATCATCATTCATCTGTCACCATTTGATGAAGGTCCCAGTTTGTGGTTGTGGCTCCATGTCAGCTGGCTGTCAGTAGATGGTCTGGCCTGCTCTAAACTGCCTTTTTTTGCCTGCCACTGATTTTCCCAGGCCCCAGAGTCTCTTAAATCCCTTTTGGCAAAGCCCAAGGATAGGGAAAGGAAAGCAGCTTCCTGTTGGGAACTCAACCCATCATGTAGGTACCTGCTACTGCAGACACAGTGGAGAGGAAGGATAAAGCAGCACAAACTGAGTCCAGTGATTCTTTCTGTGCCAGATCCCATTTATGTGGCAGAGGTGGTGGAACACTCCCCTCAGTTTCAAAGCCCATTACATACTTCTGTGCCTCTGAAAATGTCTTGCCATTGCAATAGTACCGGTGTTCTCCAGCATGGCTCCTGTCTGGGAGCTGTCTGAATCCCCCACGGAAGGCAGCAGCATCACTGTCCCTAGTTTAGCTCAAAGAGAATTTCATAGTAATTTCCCAGAAACATCCAACTTAAAGGATTATTACATGTCTTTGAGATACAAAAATACTCCAAATCGGATGGATTCAAATGTGGTAACATTCATACCCCAGCAAAGCTGTGTTCTTTAGCACCAACTACAAAACTAGTGACAAATCCCAGAATGAACCTAATTTTTTTGCAAAACATTTAAATCTACCAACTTCCACAATGCTACAAGCAGTGAGCATCCATGATTTCATAGTACGGACACCTTAATTAAATGAATTCCAAGACTGTAGCTAACAATAAGGGCAATAAAATTTCCTATAAACCATATAAAAATAATTCTATTTGTAGAACTGGGAAATTAACATTGAATAGAGTAGCAAGCATTTATTTTTTACCAGAATCTGGAGGGAAAGACAATAGAACCATTAGCCTTGCTTTCATACTACAACAAAAAAGACAGAAAAAATGTTTCCCTGAATCTACTAGAACTTGCAAACCTGTCACATTAGTAATTTCTAATGTAGAGACCACCATCCCATGCAGTTACTAATACAATGAACAGCCTGGAAACAAACAAACCGACCAACCCCAAGCTGTACTCTTGAATCACTGGGCTCATACTTCACCCTGTAGCACTTAAAATGTGCAACTTCACTGTACTGTATGTACTGTACTTCATTATTTTTGCCTTAAATACTCTCTGTCACATCTAGGTAAAAATTACAGCTTGTGCTGACACAGTGTCCCCTACTTGGACTTAGTGAATTTATCAAAATCTATCGAATCGATCGATTTCACGCAGGTTTCTGTCCGCAGCGAAGAGGTGTCACTGCAGTTTGCTGAAAAGTCCTGAGTATTTCCAAAATGTTACTCAGATATTTCAGATGGACTCCCAGGAGACAGATGTTGTGATGTTAGTTAATTTTAATTGCACTGCTTCATACTTAACTCCAGGAGGAAAAGCACAATGTAGATCATTTTACAGGTGATCTTGGGGGGCTGGAGGAACCCTCTTGTTTTATTATTCCACAACCCTAAAAGGAAGGATTCAAAACCAAAAGCCCCCTGCCTAATTCAAACCAAGTTACCTTCTTTCTCCATGAAGGATATACTCTTTAACGCCACTGATTTACTCCTCCCAATTAAAGGCTCTCGGTGAAGGATCTATAAAGGCTGCTGCGTTATATACAATTAACAGTCAACCTGTAACACAAATTACATGTCACCCTTATCAGAGTTTACACATGGAACTCCTGTATCTGTCGCCAGCAGGCAGCCCTCTCTATCTAGGGAATATCACCATGAATTTGTGCAATGTCTCAGCACAACATCTCACACCAAGCCGCTAACAGAGCTCCATCGCATCATGTATCCTGGACAGTAACTAAGCAGGTTTGTGGTCACTGCACCACTAGCCAGTCTGCCATTTCTAGGGGCTTCTCTTGGATCAAAGTTCCAAGGCAGGTACACACTGCACTATTCCCACAAAGACCTGAGCTGAGACACCTGTTTTTTTCCAACAAGGCTATTCCTAGCAAAATACTCACTTGCAGACCTGCTTTAGGGAGCTGAGATGCATTTATCATGCTTTTTAATTGCATCTTCAAAAACTGCTCTTGGCCAAACTAGAGCACAAACCTCCACCCTTCCTGTGACTGCAGCCAAATGAAAAGAAACATGATTAAGGATGGTGCTAAAGTAACACAGTGAGGCTCAGAAGAGACAGATCCTACAACAGAAGACCATTTATTGATGGGGAGGGATGTCTGATGTGGAAAAGATTTATTCATGTTGTTAGGAAAAGACGTGGGTACAACTGAAACTAGGTATTTGTATCAAAGTAATGGGAGAACACTTCCAAATTGCCCTATGTACTCCTCAGAACTTTGTGGATTTATTTTTGCAGCTGATGACCCTGCATATAAAGCAGCATCAGGAATGCAGCACTCCTTCCACTATTCTTTGCATGTGTGGAATGCTATTTATTTTCTCTTCTTCTTTCCAAATTCACGTGTTTTTTTTTTATTTTACATAGGACCATGTGATAATCCCCTTCCCAAAACAGTTACAGTGACCAAATCACAGTTAGTATAAGCTCTAAAAAGTAATCACTTGTCTCAGACACTGATTTTTAAGTAAAAGCACAAGCAGCCTTTTCAATATTAAGAACTTGAATTCGATAACTGTGCTCTGAAAATCTCCCTTTACTTTCAATAGGTTTTAAGATAAGTGACTGTCCTTGGGTTTTGTTTGCCTTCTAAGAGGATAAGAGCCCTTAGCATTTTCTACACATTTTATAAACAGCCTTGAATACATTCACATAAAACATACCTGTCTGTTTCTCTCCGCAGAAGCACGCGCGCTAATGAACACACAAGTTATATATTATCTTATGATATCCTAAATCACAAACATTTCAAATTTAAATTGAGGTATTCATCTGACCCATTTTCATGAATATTCAATCCATTGAAGCCTCTCTGTTGCTTTTAGCTTCTTTATGTACAACAAACAGTATTCAAGTGGCGAACAATTGCCATGTTTAGTATCATATTTAAAACCACCATTCAACCCTTTTCTTAATGCTATTACCAGTTTTTCTTTCGCAACAATTTTGTGTATAAAAAAAAATAAAAGCACTGGATTTTTATTGGCGCTGCCCTCTTTGTTTTGTTCCACTCTGCAAAGCCCTTTTGGGACACTAAGCCAGCATTTACCATAATACGGATTAAACTCTCTTTGTCCTATTGCACAGTGTTTGTTAGCAGGTTAGTCTTTTTACATTCTTCACAGCCTGCCTGCAGCTTACCCTTTAGGCCTCACAAAATACTTCTGTGGATTTACAAAAATGCCAGAGTGGTCTCGGGGTTAATTGGAAGAAAAGTGAAGCCTTTAACGCATTGACTCATTAAACATTTAGCCCACTACAATCCACTATGGTAGGCAAAGAAAAAGGCTCTGTAGAGACCTTGGCAATAATAAGGTAGCAAAGTAGCTGAAAATAATGACTACTCGTTGTACAAAATGGAGAAGGCTTAATTTATCTGCCCTCCCTCCACCAAAAAAGAGGGGGGATGAAGGAGAAAGGTTTGATGGCACCAAGTGGCATTCCTTGTTCAACTGCCTAACCGACTATTCTGAAAAAAGAGCGCGGTCTTAACGGTTTGCTAACCGCTGGCACTGACTGATGTGGTTAGAAGATCCTTCTAAAGACAGTTCAAAGTGTAATTGTGAGGGATTTGTACTGCAGCCAAACTATTTGCTGTGGAACCAACGTAGAATCAAGGCATGACACCGAGTATGAAACCCAGCATTTTACGTAAACCCAGCATGCCCAGAATTTATTCTTTTTACTTTGACTTGATGTACTTCCTAATCAAACGATGCATACAGACATTTCACACCGAGTTTCCTGGTTTACACAATGTTTTTGAGGTTTTATTTTTAATTTCACTCCAAGACTTGTAAAGGGAGTCTCTTGTTTATCACAGTGGTTCTTAAACTGGTTTCTACAAACATGCAGCTGCGTCGCTACTTTCATGATACAACAGATCAACTCTGTCTTCAACTCATTGCTGCTCTACACGTCTCCTCAACGTCCCCCCTCCAAAAAACCACTATAAAAGTCCCCTACCCTGGTGACTCAAAGTAAAGGATTAGGTGGCATTTGTGCAAGATGCAGATAACAAAAGCAAGAGTGAAGAAAATTGAAGAGACAGGCAAACTCCAGTAACAAAATGGTTAAAGAATCTGAATCATTGTTGTATGCATTTTGAGAGTCCGCTATATTGTGAGCAGCGCAAACATCAGACACGTTAAGATTACCAACCATTATCTCCTTAATTTTCTCCGCTTTCCTTCACATTCCCTCTTGCTATCAACTCACTATTTTTCCAAAGCTGCACTTCTGCTAAGAAGTAAACTTTCCCTAATCCGTCTATTATGGAGCCTTTAATTGGATTGGAAGCAGGGTGGTGTATAAAATAGCCCCTATTCACTCCAAAGGACTGTAGTTTTAGAGACTTAAAGGAGAAAGGTATTGTGAAAGAAAATCCACAGGGAATCGGGGATTAAAAGGTGGCTCTACTGAACTCATCAGCTCCACAACACATAATGAATTGTTTCCTTAAACAGGTAACTTTCTCAATAAATAGACTCTGCCGTGAGATACAACTCATCTACCAAAACTGAAAGCAACATGGAAATAAAAATTGGTTTAGAGGAAAACAAAGCAGTGCATGGTGTTGCTCCCCTTCCCTCTAACAAACAGCCCTTTCTGCTCTCTGATAGGTAGACGGATGCCCAGGACAGAGCATAACAGTGGACTGGATCTTAAAGGGTAAGAATGTTCATCGTGCCATTTCAGCCGCTGCAGGTACACAGGGACACTCACCCGGAGTTAGCTGGTACTTCCAATCATCACAAAATGCTTACACTGCACAAAGCTTCCTTCCTCAGACTACATGAGAAAATAAATTGAATGCACATACATCCAGTTTCATCATCAGAAAGTCATTCACTGCTGCCACCCAGTAGTGGCTTTACTCAGAAGAGGAAAATCTTTAGTTGCATCACAAGGGTGGGCAGTGGAGAACTTCTTAGTACATGAAAGCAGAAGAGACAGACAGCTAAAGAAACCCATTTCTCAAAAGGGCAAGGCTTCATTCAGTTCCTACAGACATAGAGGCTATAGGAAAAGCTTGTCTTCATTCCTGCAGTATTTCTCTTTGCCTCACAACAGAAATAACTACCAAAAGATTAACAGCAAAGTATTTATTGCTCCAAAAATTGTGTTGGTGCTACAGCTGCTTTTACAGGAACTTCAGAACAGAATTAGAAGTACCAGCTCCTTCTGAGCACCAACAACAAATGCGCAATTTAAGTGTCCATGAAGCCAAAAAAAGGTGAGCTGAGCAGTGGAGGCACAATGCACACCCACATCTAACCTCTCCAACCCCTCCAACTCACACTTAACTAACTGCAAATGAAGGCAATGAGCAGAGTCAAGGAAGATGTTGTATAGTGCCAACACCTCCTAAGAAGAGATGAAGGCCATGGAGTGAGGCAGGTATAATGCATCTGGTCTGTGACAGGACATCAGCCTGCCATTGAAACTCATACAACCCATCTCTGCATCACCCTTGCTCATCAGGCATAATACCAAAGACCTGCAGAACAGGACACAACATCACACTGTCTACAGGACAGTGAAATATTTGCCTCTTCTGAAGGTGAATGAACTAACAATACCATGAAGGAAATCATGTTTGCTTTTAGTCTGGGTATTCATACTCAAGAGAACATCTGATATCAAAACACCCTGAAATGTTGTTTTAGTAAATCAAAGAATGACAGAATTATTGAGGCTGGAAAAGCCCTCTGAGCTCATCCAGCCCAGCCCATGACCTAACATCACCACAGAAGCCACACCAGGGCACTGAGGGCCACAGCCAGGCTGTCCTTCAACACCTCCAGGGATGGGGACTCCACCACTGCCCTGGGCAGTCCAGTCCAGGGTCTGACTACCCTTTCCATGAGGAAGGGCTTCCTGACATCCAACCTAACCCTGCCCTGGGGCAGGTTCAGGCCCTGCCTTCTTGTCCTGGCGCTGGTTGTCTGGGAGAAGAGCCCAACTCCCACCTGACTACAACCTCCCTTGAGGTCCCCCCTGAGTCTCCTCACTCTTTAGTCATCACAGATGTTCACAAAAGCAGCAGCTCAGTCCGTGTTGCATACATATGCATTCTACTGCAAAAATCCATCTTGAAAGAATTCACGCTGGTGCCCACTGAATCCAGCTATGAATTCTGGGGTCCCACCACTCCGCTGCATGCCAAAGATTCCTCTTGGCTACTCCAGGTCACCACAAGGCATTTCTTCAATCTCAAGGTTTCCTTTTATGGATCCAGCTGATTTGCTCTCCATGATTTCCTGACACACGACTCTGCTTTTCTGCATACCCTCTGCCTCACGTGGCAGTAAACTGACAAGCAGTATCCACAAAAGAGATTTAATCTCTGTGCAAGTGGAACCTTCTCTTTTATTTCTTCATCCTTATTTTTTCCACATTTTCCATTTGGAACAGAGTTAAGCAATGTAAGAAATTTCTATTTTATCCCAGTCTAGCTTGAGTTAAAGATGGTTTCAAGACACTAGGATAAATCAAGATGTTGGTCTCCCAGAAGCACAATAAATCTGTAAAGCCAGGGTACTAGGGCACATTAGCGCTCGCCTCAACTCTCCTCTATGTTTTCCATAGCATCCAAAGGGCAACAGAACATGTGTCCAAAATACTGCAGGGGTTGAAAGCCTGTGTCATAGGGGTCAGAAGAAGAGTAATCTTTTAATAACTGGGGCTACTCAGAAGGGCTAACAGGAATGCAGGGCAATGACAGAGTGTACACCCAAATGAAAAAGCTTTGTCGTTTGTAATACAAAACACTATTAAAAAGATCTTTGACATCCAACCCAGCATGTCTGCAAACTGTCTGAGGAACAGATGTTTCTTTTCCAGGTGAAAAAGATGCACCTCTTCCTTCCGTCCGGAGGATGCACAAAGTATAGCCCTTGTGAAAAGCAGACTGAAAGCAAACACAAACTCAGGCTGCCACAGAGGCACACTGCCTGTTCAGTCACCCACTGTACCAGACCAGCACTGATACCCAGAAACCTAATCCAACTAGCTCAGGCAGCTGACAATTAGCTCTGCGTTCTGCTTTAAAAGCTGAGTAGAATCTGTAAGTTTAATTTCTGTGTTTTCTGCAGAAAAGTTTAGGTTTAAAAAGTTGAAAAGTGTCTGCCCCTCCACTCCCCTCTCTTTTCCCCCCTCAGTGACTTCCACCTTTTTCTTCACTTCTTCTTCACTTCTTTAAACCCTGGAGTGTTCAGAGATGCGTAACTGCATCACTGCCGCTGAGAGAGAACGTTATCACTTCCGAAAATGTTATCACTCCTCAAGGTGGAGAAAACGTATGGTGAGTGGGAAGATTCGTCTGGACCTGGAAAGACTATGAGAATTCTGAACTCTGAAGGTTTATGAGGATTGAGACTGAAGTTTGACAACTGCTGTGACTTCAGAGAGAAGCAGGAACTGTCTGTAATGGACACTCAGACATTTTCATCTTAGTTAACTGTAGAAGCATGCAACATAACTGTGTGTCTCTGTCTGTGTCTTGTGTGGGGTTTTTCTCTGATGCATGGTGGGGGGAGTGAATTAAAATGTCTTGGTGCCTTCCTTCTCCAAATGGAGTCAGTTGTTTCACTGCCTGCAGAAGCGTCGTTGGGTCTGCTAAACCCTCCCTTTGTGTCTGACACTTTAGCTAAAAGCTCTTGGTTCAAATACAGTCGGCATCCCTAACCCACGACATAGGTGGTGATCCAGGTGGGTCACTTGGGAATCCAGATACGGACCCACAACACCACACTACTACAATACACTCTATGTTAAGGATGGGGGTTCTTTTCTAAATGGCTCAGCACACACACTGCAGGGCAGATACAACCGCTGTCAGAGCTGGAAGGGCAGGACCACAGGAGCTCAGACAAGACTTGCTAAGTTACCTTGTAGTTCTAAGTCGCATTTCTTTGCTCATGCACACAACATCACACCCAGAATAAAAAGAAGGGGACCCATAACAGCTTGATATTCCATAATGTCTGATGTAGTTGTGTAGGACCTTTTCATACTGATGGAACACGGCAAAACAAACACTCCTTTTGGTTTTGAAGTTTCTGAAGGCTGCAGGAAGGGCAGGAAAAAAATTACACAGATCAGCAACTTAAAAAAATAATAAAACTCGCATTATTGAGGCTGATTATTTGATTATTCACAGTAATGATCAGAGAGGTCATCTCCAGTCTGTGCATGTCTCCGTCAATAAGAATGCTTCTGTTGCTACCTACAGAACTGAAAACTGAAGAGTAAACTACACAGACCTTCTGTAAATGGCATGAGGACCCGACAGGTAATTCTAAAGAGTATAAAATCTGAAGTGTAACAACATTCTATGATTCTTCTTGTATGATTCTATGATTCTCAGGGGGTTGTGGATTGAGGACACTTAGAGTACCTGTTTTATGTTGCTGACTAATATTTTAAGCACCGCAAGGTGGAAGCACAAGCCTAAGGGGCACAGGAGATCATGTACAGTGCACTAACTGGATTTTTCTGTGCAATCCACAATGCACTCAAAGAAATAAAAACTGCTTTTGGTGAAGCAACCACTGTTCTTTTGAAAGCATTAGGCAACTAACTTCTAAGCAGGAAGCTTTCCTACTGGAGTGAATTGCAGCTGCACTGACCTGCCCAGGGGGTTGTGGAGTCTCCATCTCTGGAGATGTTCAAGTCCCGCCTGGATGTGTTCCTGTGCAACTTTGTCTAGGTGATCCTGCTGTGGCAGGGGGATTGGACTAGATGATCTTTCAAGGTTCCTTCTGATCCCTAATGATTCTATGACCTCCTGCCATTCCCTAGAATCAACGAGTTTTCCAAGATACGCTAAAGGAGGAAGACACAAGCTGTTTTATCTAAAGAAGGTCAAGCCAGTCTTCTAAGTGAGAAATGATCTCTCTTGAGTTTCTGTGACTCATCCTAATTTACACAATCAGTACCAACCCATCCATTTTCCTTAGGAAATACTGCTGGCTCCAGAAGACTGGGGATGCCCAGGCAAGATGCATGGCCAAAGCCTGCTCAGACACACTTCATGATGAAAATGTCTATTCCTGCCCTGAAGTGGACAGACTGTGTTACATGTGTACACGAATGAGGTTCTTGTATACAGTGACAAAAGGCATGTCCTTGTTTTACCTGTGTGGGCATAAATACATATTTATAGATTTCATTAAAATCAAGACTAGAGTACGTTATCATTTGCTCTCAGCAGAAATTTACAGGAATAAATTATTAGCGAATACTTGTCAGATTTGGATAAATGTTTGAGATCCACCCTTGTATTTTTTCACTAGCCCACCTTCCTTCTGCAGAGAGGCATAAATCCTCTTTCAAATCTACTGCACCGTAGTAAACACCACTCGTGAATATAAGATTTATATCACATTAATAAAATCATATAGGCTGACTGGCCTTAAATATACGAGGCACACAATTTCAGCTCTCATGACTACCTCAAAAGAGACCTAGGATTGCCATGCAGCATGTTTAAATCTCAGAGTATTTATACCTGCGTATCAGCCACCTCTCACCTACTTCTAATCATTTATTTTCTCCAGGACAGGACAAACTCCTGAAAGATTACTATTAGATGTTGGGACTGGTAATTACTTCATTAGTTTAGGATTAGGAAAAAAAGCAAAGCAACACTTACCTATACATACCAAGAAAGCGTAGGATCTTAAGACTTCTTTAGCATCGGAGACAGAAATGTTATTTAAGGTTAAATAACAAAAATATTAAGATCCAGACTCCAACAGGCATCAGAGCACTGTCTGTAAATATCTTAGCAGATGGCCTTGAGAAAGAAATACCTGTGCCATAACATACACGTGTTGACCTGCTGGAGAGTAGCATGAGAGAAAGGGAGCTGGGGGGCCCTGGTGGCCAGCAGGATGGCCAGTAGCCAGCAATCTGCAAGGCTCCTCAGCCTTCCATTAACTGTTAATATGTTTATAGAAACTTGTGTTTT
This sequence comes from Upupa epops, assembly GCA_013397515.1. NCBI lineage: Eukaryota > Metazoa > Chordata > Aves > Bucerotiformes > Upupidae > Upupa > Upupa epops. The sequence continues at coordinate 135,788 of VZRI01011327.1, forward strand.
ATCTTTGATGGTTCTGGCCAGTTCCAGTTGAGTTTTGGCCTTTCTGATTTTATCTCTGCACAGCCTTGCAACAACCTTGTGCTCTTCCTGACCTGCCTGCCTCTTCTGTACAGAATAGACTTCCCTTTCTTTACTGAGTTCCAGCCAAAGCTCTGTTTAGCCAGACCTGTCTTCTACAGCACATGGGGGTGGCTGGTCCTTGTGCTCTGATGATTTCCCTCATAGGAATGTTCAGCCTGCATGGACTCCTGTGCCCTTCAGGACTGCCTCCCAAGGAACTCTGACAATCAGTCTCCTAAGGAAGTCAGTTAGCCCTCCAGAAGTCCAAGTAGATAGTTCTATTTACCCCTTTTCTTACTTATCCAAGTATTAAAAATGCTACTATCTCATGGTTGCTAAACCCAAGATCACCAGCTTTCACACCTCCTACTAGCCCTTCTCTGTTCACAACCAGCAGGTCTAGCAGCCAGCCTTCCCTGGGTGGCTCACTTACCAGCTGCATTAGGAAACTATCTCCCACACACTCTAACAACCTCTGGGTCTGTTTCCTCTGCTGTGCTGTATTTCCAGCAGACACCTGGCTAGCTGCAGTCTCCTACAAGAACAAGGGCTAATGATTCTGAGACCTTACCTAGTTGTTTACAAAATACTTAATCTACCTCTTCAACTCAGTTGAGTGGTATATAACAGATCCCCACCATGACACCTGCCTTGTGGCCTTTCCCTTCGTTCTAACCCGTAAGTATTTGACCCCCTCATCCCCAACATCTTCATGCACAACACAGTCAAGAGACACCCTAATATATGGAGCTACCCCACTGCTTCTCCTTTCAGGCCTGTTCCTTCTGATGAACTTCTAGACGTCCAACACATTGTTATGCAATTCATCCCACTATGCTTCTGTCAGGGCAATTATATCACAGTTTTTCTGCTGGGCAATGGCTTTCAAGCTCTTCCTGCTCATTGCCCACACTACGTGCATTGCTATAGATGCATTTTAG